>JAOTOM010004965.1:140000-272500 GCA_034440615.1 Ashinkailepas kermadecensis
GGCCCACAACACTGTCACAACCGACACAACCTCGCGCTCCCCTGCCGGGGCGGCGTCGGTAACATGCTGCTCATAGCAGCACAACCTCGCTCCACCCTCTCACCTGGGCGGCGTCGGTCACATGCGGTCCACAACATTGTCACAACCTGGCGCTCCCCTGCCGGGGCGGCGTCGGTCACATGCGGTCCACAACACTCACAACCGACACAACCTGGCGCTCCCCTGCCGGGGCGGCGTCGGTAACATGCTGCTCATAGCAGCACAACCGACACAACCTCGCGCTTCCCTGCCGGGGCGGCGTCGGTAACGTGCTGCTCATAGCAGCACAACCGACACAACCTCGCGCTCCCCTGCCGGGGCGGCGTCGGTCACATGCAGTCTGCAACAACATGGTCACGATCGACGCAAGCTGGCGCTCTCCTATAGGAGCATCGGTGGTCACATATCCAGACGGCGGTGACTCTTCCATAGGCACCGCCACTGTCAACAACATGGACACCACCGTTCATAACCAGCCCCACCGCCGTCAACAGTATGGACGCAACCAGCGAAACTGCTGTCAACAGCATGGACACCATCGGTCATAACCAGCGGCACTGCTAACAACATGGACACCACCTGCCACCGCTGTCAACAGTATGGACACCGCCCGTCACAACGGCGCGGACACCAGATCGAACCACTACCATTCAAAACTGGGACCACGAATGAGCAGCTTCTCAGAAAACGGTCAAAAAAAGTACCGGGGTTGGTTAGTTGGTTGGTTATTGGTTTTACGACACGTCGACCGTTGAGTCATGCAGCGTCGCCAATCTCTGACGCCGATTGGTTGCGGGCGAAGAGTAGCGACAGGTGAGACTCGAACCCACGACCTTTCGATTGTGAGACGAGCATCTTACCCCTAGACCACTCGTCCCCCCCAAAAAGAAAAGTACCGGGGACGGCGGCCTCTTTACATCGTCACATCACCTACAACGCCATACAGCTAATGCTAAATCTCATGAAAATCGCAGGCGAAGTACTTACGTTCAGTTTTGGCCAAAATTGGCTCAAGTCTGCTTTTCGCAAACACCAATAACATGATAAGGGGGAAAATGTCCATATTGGGCGCATATGACTGAGCTACTATTTGAGCTGAAGAGCGCGAGCCAGTCAGCGAGCATGACACATTCCAGGCCGTTCGGAGTGGCCATCAGATAGGCACGATCTGTATCACAAACGTAGGCAGCGAAACACGCCAGCTGCCCCCGTGAAGGCGCGACGAGACAACGTTTGTCGGCGTCACGCCCGTGCAGAACTCTTTATTCTGAGTACACTACTACACGAAATCTGAGCAACAAAGCTTCCTTTAACGCTGCAAAACACATGTAAACCGAGGACAAAACACATGTAAACCGAGGCCAAGGCAGTGTGCTGAAAGTCAGAAAATTGGGTTCAAAACAACACTTGGCAAGATAATTGTCTGCATCTTAAGTCAGACATTTAGCTTTTTGTTGACATCTTACATAGCATCAGTGCACCCAAAAAAATGGGTTTGGGATACTACGGGTAATACGATAATATGGGAAATGGGATACTACACCACAGCTGGAATGGATGTCCTTCAATGGGCACTAAGTTTTGCTGAACTGCACGCAGAACTATAATAATGGTATACAGTCCCATACATGATGCATTATTTACCATCAGGCATGCTAGCTACATCTTCAATAGCACAAGTAAAACATATTAATTCGCATCAGACGCTCAAGTGACAATGAATTTGGACATGCCGGACTAAAGCACCGGCGTACACATGCAAAAGACAGATAATCGTCACATCTCCCAAGAAAGGCCCATCATGGATATGCAAGCGCAAGTGCACGTGACCTCGATTTTCTGCACCCGCGTGCAGATCGCACACGGACGGCAGATTACCTTCAGGTGCAGATTTTCCGACATCATGTTGCTGATCTCGTCTCGCAGGTGCTTCACCTCATCCGATGCCGCCTTCACGTCTTTGGGCTCGGTCTGCTAAAACAGGCGCCACTCGTCAGCCAACACCCGCCAAAACACTCGCTCCAGTAATTCTCCAAGTGACGAGACCTGCTGTTTGCGTCGTTTGAATTCTGCTCGAGTGGTGCAGAGCAGAGCGCGCGTTTTGTCCGGCCTGCCGGATCGCCGACCTCAGCGTCGTATCGACCGCGTCGTTATCTCGGCCCAGCTAGTGGCCAGTCAACTGACGTGTTGTGTTGTGTTGTGTGCGCCATGCCGGGAAAGGGGCAGATTCGCCAACAAGCACGCGATCCATACACTAAACAGGTGTACAGGCAACACCAGGCAAGGCCCCCGGGTAGTGCTCAACAACTCCCAGATATCTGAAACATGGCAGGAGGTCTGCAGGTATGTACGTACGGTATAGTGGTGGTAAATCCAAACTAGCAATACTAGTTCTGACGTTTTAGCAATACGCTCGCTTCAGGAACCTCTACGGACAGCCTTATCATCAGTGGTCGAACTTGATTGGATGTACAAACATTATTTCTGATAGTGTGTGAGGCTGGAGGCATGAACAGCATGGGAAAAATGGGGTGCTCCAGGATTCTGCCCATCCAGAACATTATCCTTTCCAGAGAATCATCCCCTAATTTGTTTTAGCATTTAGAGGTTTAATGCTGCTGTCTGACAATTAACTAGTATGTGATAAGGTGCTGAAGATGCACTGGAAGTGTACACTGACATTTTGATTGTGAAGGATTGAGAAAAAATATCCGCTTCATATTAGGTACTCACCAATTTTACTCTCCAGGATTTGAAAGTACAAGTCTAACCCTGGGCATGACCTCTTCCTGGCGTTTGTAATCCACATTATGCTCACCGGAATACCATGGTCTTATTTCTCCCCGTTCACTGAAAGATTAAATGGTGTCGCTTAACAATGAACCGATGATCCATGCTCACCACTTCAGACGAATCGATAAGACCGTAAGGCACTTTATACCTGGCATGTGGAATAAATTAAGACTGGTTATTGGAGTGGAAGGGCGTAACGTGTCCGAACCCCTTAGCACAGTAGGCATTGCACTGGGCGATGGTGCGCGAGGTCGAGAGGCATCTCAGGGCTTCACTGTGTCGCCTCCTCCATTCAGCCGAATACCGGTTGCTTTCCTGATCGCAGTCATTAACATGTGAAGGATACACCGGTAGCTATCAGTATCACCCCGCACTCTACAAATTGGCTGTCACGCCCGCCTTCAGTGACATCGAAACAACTCAGCAGCATGGTGCACTGTCATTGGTCCATGAGCTGTGGGTGTGTGCACAAAAGTCCAGTTTTTTGTTGGGGTGGGGGGGGGGGGTCCAGGTTTCGAGGGTATGCCTGGTTTCGAGCCATACCCAACCCGCTATAATATTATCAACATACCGGTAAATGATTAGCTTGAGGCACGCTATGAACGTTGGTCAGTTTGCGCTCAGAACCCTATCCTTCCTTGGTTATTTGGACTTTAGGGCGCATCGACCATGTTGATCATATCGCGAACCCTATCGTTCAGCTCGGGACTGCATTCCGGCGACGTGCGTACGCTGCTAGCGGTACGGACACCTACCCTGGCGGGTGCCTCCGGCGGTGCGTCCGCTTCGGCGGGCAGCTCGAACACGCACCGCATCTTGTTCGATGTCATCACCTGGTCAGGACTAGTGTTCTTCCACTGGAACAGACGGCGGCCGGATCGGGTCAGTTGGTTAGCTATTTTAGCTGCAGGGCGCACCGACTTCATTGATCATATAGCGTCCATGCCGGACCGGTATTGGTCAGCAGCAGTGATTAGGCCAGGGGTTGATCGGGCAGCCAATCGCACGAGCACACACACACACACACACACACACACACACACACACACACACACGCACACACGCACACACGCACGCACGCACATACGCAACCAACCCGCCCGTTACAACTCGGCGCTCCCAAGGCAGTCAACTGTCACCACCAACAATTCATCGCAGCATGGCCGTGGAGACGCAAACACAGACTGACCCCGCCGGACACTGGCCCGCACCACTGCTGAACCGGACACTGGCCCGCACCACTGGTGAGAACCGGACACTGGTCCGCTCACTGCTGAGCTGGACGCGCCACAACCATCGCTCGCCGCACCGGCGATCCCGCACGAGCACGGTACCGAAATCGTCACACGAGTCGCGCAGGTGGCCACTGGCCCGCACCACTGCTGAAAGCCACGCCCAGGCAGCGTCACGCACGTGGTGAGAGCCACCACTGTCACAAGCGACATGATCGGATGGGAATCGATGCATCAGGGCATGGATCACCCATCGCAGGCGACGGATCCGGAGTGGGAGACGAGGGCGGTGGAGTTTTCATCCTCTCTGTCACAAGCAGCAGGCTAGTGTTGCAAGGTTGCAAGGACAGCACAAACTGAGATTCTGTGCTCACTAGTCTCAATAAAAATATTATCTCTGGATCCCATCAGCGATATAAAAATGTTCTCCACATCCAGGATTACAAAGCGTAAATTCAGCCCTGGCGGTGATGCAATTGTAGTTTAGGGCGCATCGACTGCATAGGTCATATAGCATGGTGATGCAAGGGGCACGACCTGACCGGGCGCCGCAGCGCTCACCAGCATCTCCAAGTCAACGCTGGCGCCGTCCGGCAGGAACATGGTCTGCACCATGAACTTGTGCTTGTTCTTCTCCGCCGGATCGTAGTTGAACGGCTGCAGCATGACTGCGGGGCAGGCAGGCACGGCGTCACATGCTGCCGCACCCCTCGACCGCGCGCTACAGACAGCACTGAACGCGTTCAGGGCGCAGTGGCGCCCGACGCCGCTTCGGCTCGGGAAGCAGAACAGACAGCACGGCCGTGATGGGGGAGAGTGGGGAGGGAAGAGGACGGACTGGACAGGGGAGCTCCAAGGATTGTTGAAAATCCCGAATCTTACATTTTGCTTCCTTTATTTGTTCAAAAACTATTTTCGAGGGTAGTTTGATACACCGACAACCAACACCAACATATATTTTGCGACCCTGCTCGGGATCGGAGAGGAGGTCGTGAATGCCACTGCAGGTTGGGGCACTGAAGCAAAATGATCTAATCAGACAAAGGGAACATTTTGAGTTTGGGAGCTTGGAATTTGAACAAAGGGAGTTTGGAACTGCAACAATAATCTCTTCCTGATCTTTTATACCTTGGAGGCTGTCAAAGAATATCTCCATATGTTCATAGGTGGTGATCAACATCGACCAATTTTTTGCTCTACCTCTAAGGGTAACAGGTAAGAAGGGCAATCAATTGCACAAACAGCTTCAACTGCGCATAATAAGCTTGTGCAGCATGCACATATTATCAATGGGCAAAACACACACTGAATTATGGGAGATCCTGCCAAAACAGCTTCACTTACTAGCCAACTTATCCTTAGGCTCCTGATCAAGTGGCATATAAAACGACAGTATAAGATGACCTATGATTTTATACCGGCTATGTTGGCTGTAGCTCCTCCATCCAGAATTCCTTGGTTGGGTCTCACACAGTATCTCTTGGGTGCTGTGGTCTTTATCTTAAATGTGATTTTCTTGTCAGATGAATTTGTGATTTTAAGGCTGCTACTTGACACTTCATCCTTGAATGGACCTGCAATAGAGAAACATATGACATAGGTACCTACCTTCTTACTTACTTGAATTCAACATCACATGCCTCTGAACATCTTTATCACGCTTAACACAACCAACAATGGGCACTGATATCACTGCCCAGAAAGCAACTCCTAGTGAAGTGGAGAACTTCAGAATCCAATGCCAAAACTAAACATGATGTGAACATGAGTCATCTTGCCTGTATATGATATTGCACTGTTAAAATAGCAATTGTTGGCATATCTTACTGATCAAAATAATGTGAAAACATAATGTCATAAAATTGACATACATAATATAGCTTAAAGCTGGCAGAATCTATTGAAGTCAATATAGTGTGTCAAAACTCTACTCCAGAAGATCAAAACAAATTTATCTTCGGCATTACCTTTCACATACATTTTGGAATTCAAGTACACCAACTGATATTAACACTCTTTTCAACACAAACACTCTTAGCACTCACAATTCTACCAAAATTCAGAACTGGAGGTGGGATTAAACACCAGTTCCCAATTTGTTCACTGGGGTAACTGTATGTATGCTTGAGTTTGCTTATGATGCATTCACCTGCTAGGTAATATAGCATCACTGAGAGAGAGGAAGTTGCATGCAGAGTTAAGGCACCAAGGCTTGATCACATAGGTAGGCACTTTTAATAACCACACAACATGCAGTTCATGGTTGACAGAATATCATGTGAACACGCATCACCAATGATGCGTGGGGGCAGGATGATGCATCGCTAGACTTCAGCAAGCATAATATTGCACTCACAGCATTGCAAGGAAAACATAAATATATTCATGGGTGTAGGGCAGTGCCCTGAAATTCTGAAATTTGAGTGGAAACCCACACTTAATGACAATTGCTTTTTACATCACTATTCCTTTGTGACACTCGTGCCATTTATGCTACATTCCTACATACTATGAGTGAGGTTTGCATCTTTAAAAGTATGCATGACTTCTGGCAGCAGCACTGCTGACTGCTAACTGTAGCAGCACTGCTGACTGCTAACTGCAGCAGCACTGCTGACTGGCAAAGACAGCAGATACACTATGGACATCATCACCATCATCAAACAATCAACAAAGATCATAGAAAGTAACTCATCAAAATCCATATACATTTACACATTTGTTTACATCAGTTTGCTTTTGACATCACCTGCCTCCCCTTCACCCTACAAAAGATCAATTTCACAACACTGGTGTAGGGAGTGGTAAAAAAAACTGGGCTGGTGGGGGGAAGATCAAAGCCAATCTTTGGCCATTCTTACCTGTCAACATAGGGTTAATGGCTGAGACCCAACAAAAGATTGGGGGTGGGGGGCCATGGTCCTGATCCCCCATTCCTATGCCAATTAACCTGTCTTCTCCTCACATCCAGAATCCACAGCCACTCCAATGGCTGCAGATGCCACTGCTAGTTGTCACAGACATGGGCAGACTTGTATTTACTGATGAGAGAGCTCAAATTCTCCAACTCTGTTATGAACCCTCCCCAATAACATCCGATTTTAGCCTCGGACCCTATGGAGTAGGTCCCCAATGAATTGAGTTCCTCCCATTACCTTGCTGCATTGAGCCTGCACTATTTCTTAAAATAAGTTAAGATAATTTAGGTTAAGTTTAATTTCTTAAAATGTGGGTGGGGTACATGTTGCCAAAAACAAAGAAGTACATGTGAAGTTCACATATACCAGGCAATTACACAAGAACACAACACACAGATGGTGATGTGTGATTGCACTACACATAAATTCTGCTTACATCCAAGAAAGGAACAGTGATCAAAACCAATGAATGCTGCATCAACAATGCTGTTTCGGTAAATTTGCTGTTTAAGGCAATGTTGATTTTGGGGAATTTCTTTTCCTATTTCCATAATGCAATGTTTATGAATGCACTTACGATGATGTGACCACTCATTTCTTCTGCAAATGCATACTTTTCAGTTGGGAGGCAAAATAACACCCAAAAAGGGGCTTGGAATTGGTTAGGTAATATAGCATAAAAGTAATGTTCAAAATAAAGAAAAATATAACATAACCTGACCTAAGCAAACCTAACCTACCATGCAAGAAAACAAATTCTTTATTATTAAAAATTTACAATCCTTTTTCTCATAAATTTATAGCTTTCTTTTTTAGTGGAAAATTACCTATAAATTTTCTCACAAATTTTGAAATAAAAACCTAACCTAACCCAAACTGTTTTTGAAGAAAAAACTCAAATTTTGTTTTGAAAAATTTCCCCTAATTTGTAATTTTTTTTATAACTGGCAACATGTGAGATAACTTATCCATCCCTCACCTGGTGCTTTTCAGACGTGATGAAAGGGACATTCAACACTGCACACAGTTGATTCAACACTTCTTCACATCAAAAATGCATATTTTCCACCTCTTTATCACACAGATCATGTAACACTACTACTCCAGAAGAATGCTGGCAGAAACTGCACAATTGATCAGGTTGTGATGGATGAATTCACAATATACAGTATGGTTGTTTTTAGAATACAATATATTTGTATATATTAGTTTATATTCATTTATATTATAGTATACTGTATTATATGGTAATCTCTAAGTATTACCCCTCACGCTTTGTTTATATCAACAATGCATCCGAGTCACTGTCAGCTGACTGCCAGTCAGCTGTTAGTGACGACACTCAAATGTACAGATACAACACTTCCATACGAGTGCACTGAATGATCCCAGGGCATCACCAGGAATATTTATAAGGGGTCGATGTGGACTTAATCCATGGGCGTCAGGAACAAATTTATGTCTACGAAGCAGTTGTGGAGGTATATATTCAGGGCTTCACAGGACATTTTCTGGTAAATTTTTCTTAAAAGGTGTTCTTGGAATTTTTTTTTCTTCGCGGAATACCATGTTTATGAACGTGATTCGGAAGATGCGATCATTGGTTTTCTCAGTAAATGCTTACGTCTCGGTTAATCTTAGCGATAATATCTATAATGCACCATATATGCCACACCGCTGCTCTTTGTTGCATAATGTATCCATCCCTCACCTGGCACTTCTCAGACGTGATTAAAGGGACATTCAACACTTCACGCAGTTGATTCAACACTTTTTCACGTTGAAAATGCTTAATTTCTGCCTCTTTGTCAAATAGATGACACCCTACTATTCCACCACAATGCCAAAAAAAAACTAAACATACAGCACGGCCAAGACGATATATAAACATGCAGCACGGCTCAGAGAGCAGCCGGCTTCTGCTCGGTCTCGTCTTTCCTCACGACTTCCAACAAATAGTATAATTCATAATTAAATAGGAAAACCTAGCCCAACCTAACCTAACCTAACGTAATACAATCTACTCTTATCTAAACCGATATAAACTCATACATTATAATTTAAAAACACAAGCGTAATATTAATCGTGACGTCATCCATACACACGGCCTCGAGCCGTGCTCTGCTTAGTTGTTTTTGGCATTCTGGTGAGTAGCATCGGCGTGTTATCTATGTGGCAAAGAGGCAGAAATTAAGCATTTTCTACGCGAAAAAGTGTTGAATCAACTGCGTGAAGTATGGAATGTCCCTTTAATCACGTCTGAGAAGTGCCAGGTGAGGGATGGATAAATTATGCAACAAATAACAGCGGTGTGGCATATATGGCGCATTATAGATATTGTCGCTAAGATTAACAGAGACGTAAGCATTTACTGAGAAAACGAATGATCGCATCTTCCAAATCACGTTCATAAACATGATATTCTGCAAAAAAAATCCTAAAATTCCCAAAACACCTTTTAAGAAAAAAATACCCATTTTCCTTCGATGGGTGGTGGTTGAGATGTCACTCTAGATACAGCACAAGGAATTTCCTGCTAGGGGAGGGTGTGCAAATTCTATTTCACAATGGTGAAAACCTAACCTAACCTAACCTAACAATAACCGAACCCTTATAAATATTCCTGGTGATGCCCTTGGGTCATTCAGTGCACCCAACTGGGGTGTCTCGGTACATTTGAGTGACGTCACCAACAGCTGACTGGAAGTCAGCTGATGATGGCTTGGATACATTTTTGAGATAAAGGAAGTCTGAGGGGTAATACTAGTAGAATACCTTATTATATTATGCTAGGTTAGGTTTTCCTATTTAATTATTAATTCTTAGTGTTTCTTCAAGGTTTTGAGAAAAGTCGGGACATAGCACGCCGACTCTTGCCAGTATTACCTCCATGTCCATTTGTGCGAGAATGGTGTGTGGAACTTGTGAACCCCAGTGCCATATGATATCATTCAACTTTATTATTGCAAGAAAGAAGCAAGTTTATAATTTTTAGATGCCACCAAGTTCTTCCAGTCAGGGTTATCTGCCCTAAGTGTGCCAAGCCCTACTGGTTACAGCAGGATAGGCATTGGCAACAACCCACAGACAGGACTATATCATTAAGGTATGTGACCCGTTTGTAGGGTTAGCCAATCGTCAGCACAGTTGTGTTTTTAGATTATAATATATTAGTTTATAGTACTTTGGATTAGAGTATATTTTATTATATTAGGTTAGGTTAGGTTAAGTTTCTTCGACCATCTCGTTAAGGTATGTGAACCATTTGTAGAGTTAGCCAATTGAAGCCTCTGAGCCATACCTATGACATCATCACACCATACTGACACGACTATGACATCATCATTCAAATTGAAATGTAAGCATGAGCCCCAAAAATGAGTGGTCGCATCTTCAGTATCACTTTCATAAACATCATATTGAGAAAAAAATTCCCAAAATTCCAAACACCTTTTATCAAAAATTTACCCCTCTTTGTGTGCTTCATGGAGGTAAATGTGTGTAAAACCCAGGGTGGGAATTAAGGCACTTCTTAAGAGATTTTATCTCTGAAAACATTTCTGCACTCCGGGTTCATACTGGATAGGATGGGCTTCGCATGTACTCCGACACAAATTGAAATGTGGGAACAAAGATATGAATAAAAACAAACACAGAAATACACCCAAAAAACGCCGGTTATTCCACTTACGGTCACCACTCCACTTTTTCCACTTACAACCACTTCTTTGTAGCAGTCAGCTCTCAACCACCAATTGCTGAACCTCAATTTCCTCAAATCTCAACCTCAATTCCCGACAACACGCCAACTACAACTTGCAAAAAGATGCGCATGCGCACTGAGTACACTGTTCTCTGGCTTTGGAGCCGCGTCTCGGAAAAGCTGTATTTCTGCCACCCTATAGTGGGAAAGTTTGACAGTTTTAAGAGACGTTCTCCGGAGGCCCGGAGGGCACCGATCAGAATTGGCTGCGTTAGCGTTTTCTGTTACAAAATCTATCCGTCAACCAATCAATGTAAGGTAATTTTATTATGACGTCATAACCATTAGCAACTTTGAACACGTGGTTAATAGTGTCATACTGTAAACAGAAGACCTCGACTGATCCTTTGCTTTGATCACATCCAACTGTGGCGTGTGCGGTAGCGGAGTTGCGTTCGTATTACGTGGGAAATTGGCTGCGTAGGTAGGTATGCGCTCTGAGCTGAGGGTGAAGTGTGAAGTATTTTTGTTTGTTTTTCATATGGCTAGCCTTGTACTGAGCCAAAAGTGAAAGGAAAGCGCATTGCTCCTGTGAGTTATGAGAAACGAAACTGCTGATTATTACGAGTCACTGCCGGGCGGTGCCATCCATTGTTCACTTCCTTGTTCCTATGTTTTGACATTTCATCTGACCAAAAATGAGAATGATATTACTTATGCATATTATGTAGGTCTGAGTTAGGTTTTTCTGGTCGGTTACTGGTAAACAGATTCCATGCATAAAAAAATGTCTGAAAATGTGCTCCGGAAGATACCGGTTTGCACTCCGACTCCCAACCCAGAGAGTAAGCTTCCCACTCTGGTAAAACCTGTCTCATGGTTACATCAAACTGCAATAATAGGTAATCTTTACCTTTCGGCCGACACATACTGCGAAGGTTAGTGATTTGTAGAGGTGTACAGTGGGGAACAGTGACGTCACAGGAGTCGGGTGTCGGTAAAGATTACCACCTAACCTAGACTAAGATAATGTAGCATAATATACAAAATGTATCATAGCATAATATAATATAATATAACCTAACCTAACCTAACCGGAAAAACAGAATCCTCCGAAGCCAATATTTTGGCCATGACGTCATGAAATATATGTGACATTGTATAGGCAACTCTTTACAAGTCACTAACCTTGGCAGTATGTGTTGGCCGAAAGGTAAAGATTACCCAATAATATACCTAGCTGTTTGCACCAAATATGCTGTCTACACTGGTGTATTTTCTTCAGACCCAACAGGACATTGATAAAAATTGTGGTACCACATTTCTGAACATTTCCAAGGAGACAGAACCATGCATTCCTGTGGCAAATGCAGCAAATTTGTATTATAATTATTTGTCCGAAGGATGCTAGGCCCTATAAAAAAGAAGAAAAAAAAGCCAGGTTAAGTTTCCTACATATGCTACATTACTGGTGCAATAGTTCCAGCAACCATTATCATTGTAGGATAGGCATTGCATTGTATCTAGGTAGGTACCTAAACATACAACTGGAATGAAACAAACTGAACCTATAACGTGCCGTTAAAATCACATGCCAAGAGTCGACGCTTCTTACCTTTAAATCGGAGCTCGTGAGCTGGTTCGACAACCAAGAATGATTCAGAAGTTGCTGTCATATTACTGCGCAACCAATCCTATCTAATTCTAAGTTACAGATAATCGGGAGCCAGAATCAACGCCTTTCCACTGTAGCTGCCGTTCCGGGGTCACCCCACCATAAATGCCGAAGAAATGTTAGTGGTGGGTAAGGCGCATGCGCTTAGAACTGCTCACATTAGTTCAGTGACGTCATATCGAAAGCCTGGGCAGAGTTATGAATGCTGGCATATAGGAGAGACAGGATACAATTCTGGTGGAACTCATAATACCTCATTTTGGAGGGTTAACGAGGAGATGGCTACACGCACGCCAAGCCTAAACCTAGTATCATCCCAGATAATAATCTTTTCGGCCCATCTTCTGGGCTTTCCACCACAGAGCAAAAAAACATCGCGCAACTACCGGTTCATTAACTTACCCCGCTATAGGGGTAAGCTATAGGTGTTGTTTTATGGAAATGATGGGGGGGGGGCAAAAGTACTACAGGATTGATGTAGGTATAAGAGGTGGCTGCTTAACACGTGCACATGAGGGGGAGGGGGGGGTCCACCCATCTTTCCTGTCTTTTGACGTTATCTCATAAACGGGCGGAGATATTGCAATGCAATCTTGTGACTTTGTTAAAAATCGATCAGCCCATCTTATGCAATCAAAAAATCAAAATTTGTTATTAAATACAGTGGCGTCGCCACAAAATTCTTCCGAGGGTGGGGGAAGGTCGAATGGGGGTCTCCATTGTGTTAGGGTCTCATATTGTTTTTAGGCCCTTACTATGGTTCGAGAATGGGGAACATGATTTCATATTGGTGTTTTTTTTTGTTCTTGGCATGGTGCATCATTTACTCAAAACGCAATAGCACTAATCATTTTCGCTGAAAACTGGGCCATACAAGGGTATAAATAAGTAATATTTGGATAAATACCTAAGTGCCGAAACAAACCAACGTCTCAATGCCTTCTCGACCAAAAGAATCTTCCCGCTGGCCTCTAGATTGCAGCGAGCTGGCGGGGCTAGGGCTAAGCATATCTTACAGATATCTGCCATTGATCAACCCACTTTTTTAAGTCCTCCAAGTCTAAATGAATATAGCTAGATTCATCACTACTGTTATTTATTCCCACCAGCTTGATGTCATAAGCAAAGCTTGAACTATCATTTCTCAGTCCTAGGACGACAATTTCGTAAAGGTGACAACGAGAAGTGGATTGCGTTGGTTTTCTGAGCGCCATCTTAGGAATTTGTTTATTTTTATAACATTTGGTGCTGGCTGCAAGGCAAGGCGAGTAGATCTTCTGAACATTTCCAGCTATCAGTAGATCTTCTGAACATTCCGACCTGGGAGTAGATCTTCTGAACAATTCAGACCAGGGAGTAGATTTTGTGAACATTTCGAGCTATCAGTAGATCTTCTGTACATTTGCATTGGGGAGTAGATCTTCTGAACACTTGAGGCCTATTTGTAGATCTTCTGAACATTCAAACCTGGGAGTAGATCTTGTGAACATCTCCAAGTATTAGTAGATCTTGTGAACACTTTCGTCTTCGAGTAGATCTTCTGAACAATTTAGTCCTGGGAGTAGATCTTGTGAACATTTCCTCCTCCAAGTAGATCTTGTGAACATAGATCTTCTGAAAGTAGATCTCCTGAACGTAGATTTTCTGACAATATATCTTCTTAAAGTAGTTCTTATGAACCTCACCCCCAGCGATCTACTAAGAAAGGTATGGACATTGTGTGTAAAGACACCCCTTTTCCTTCTGAGGGAAGCCTCTGGCTGAAACATTCGACGTGTTCCATTCGAGCGCACTGAAGAGGCGCCTATTTCTCTCGGAGGGGTGCTTCGGACTAAACAAATATAGGGGGGTTCACTCGAGCCTTCCCGGATGGATGTTTTTTCCGGTCGGAGGAGCGACCACCTTCAGTGGGAGGGGGTGGGCACACGTCTCCAGTTCTCTCCCCAGAATATGCCCATGGCTCCTGCATCTACAAGCCGGCAGCTGGCCTAGTTCAGGCTATCACAGTTTTCTCCTTTCTCCGGAGAAGACAGACCTCTAGCCAACGCAGACGGATTGTGCGTTTCGAGTGGTTACAATCCAAGAAGACAGCACCAAGTTCGACCTGCTGGTGGCAAGCCTTCCGGTGTCGATCACCACGCAGGTGCGGACGTTATCACGGCCCAGACGCCCAGATTCCTGGACATTATTGACGTCCTGAGGCGTGGGTTGGCGCAATCGCATGCGACCCTCGTGGAGGCTCCATTTCCCCGCCAGCATCTCGGAAACCAGAAACCGTTCCAGCTGCTCCTGCGGAAGCACTCCGAACTGGGTACAGCAGATGTCCCACATGTTCGTGAGCTGTTGAAGACTCTTTCTTCAACGGCTGCCGCAGGAAACATGGGCAGCATTATCACTGCTGTCAGAGGAAGTTCCTCTGTGCCAACTGGCCACCGCAGCTGACAGATTCCTGGAGGCCTCGGAGTCATGCCTGGTGTCAGCAGTGGCGGCAGGATACTCAGCAGCGCAGACGGTGCCAGTCGGCGCAGTGTTTCCGGACACCAACATGCTGCCCACACTGCAGGGTATAGTGGCGATGTTAACGGTGGCGGCCAGTCGCCTGGAAGTCGTCCTGAGTGACAGGTCACCAGAGTGAACGGGTGGACGTCAGTACTTCCAGGGCCATCGGTGCTCCCGTTCCGATCGCTACCAGAAGTGTTATGCATTTCGCTGCATGCACATTTTCGCTTCATATTGTGGGGTGGGGGATCATTATTGGAGGGGCAAAATTTAACATGGGGGACACATGCCCCTCCAAAAGTATATAAAACCATACCCCTGGCGTAAGCTATTATTCATATTTTACCCCAACAGTAATAATGCTGGTGTAAGTCCTGGCTGATCATAGGTCATGGTCTATGCTATTTATGGAAGGCCCAAACGTTCATTCCGCAGTTGCAGCTTTTCCACCGTTCAGTCTTCTCTGTCGGGTGAGAAATTCCCGTAGAAATATTGAATAAGATGATCGTCGAATAGTTTTCGCAAAGACCTTAATACAAATAGGCAATTCTGTGGTTATTTTATTTCATCCCAACCCACAAAACGTTGATACAGGCTGATTTTGAACCAAACTGACTAAGTTGATGCAGGCTGTATCAATTTACCCCGCAGGTGTTCTGGTCCAGTCGCAACGTGTGATGGAACGCTGCGAGTACACTGGAGCGGCAAACGATAAAAAAAACATTTCACCATTGAAAACTGAGAGAAGGTAATGCCAACAGACACCTGAAACGTTGGCAAGTCGGGGACAAATTAGAAATGAAGGGCGAAGCACAAACATTGAAATTTTACGCTCGCTCCAAAAATGTACCATATCATCACCATTTCTTAACCGCGCGACGAAAGAACTTACTCTTGTTCTTGCCGTGAGGAGAGGGTGGCAGTAGCAACATCTGTGGTAGCCATGACAACCGGTTTCATACTTTTGAAGTAAGTGCTGTTGCATCAACCATCCCGTGTATCGACCAGATTCGATCTCCTCTAATTCGGACTTTGGCATATCTCGAAATTCTAGCCAAGGCAGGTGATCGATTTGTACATTGGAGACGTGCACATCTACGCGGATGTCGATTTACACAGAACCGCCGCTGTTTGCAAATCACAGGATATTTGAGTTGATATACACCGAGACCGCCTCCCGTGTAGATCGACGTCCGCGCAGTTTTGCGCAGAGCTAGTCATTACATGTACGATAACTGACGGTGACGTAGTCAGTAGACGGGCTGCGACTCGCTCTGTAGGCGCAGGAACAGGCATGGGAACGGGGAGAGGGGAGGGGGCATTGGCGAATCCAGGTGGAAATTCGGGGCACGCGCCTCCTCTCGATGGAGATGTGGCGTCCCTCCAGCGCACCCCCTCCCCTGATCAACTAGTTTTTTTTTATCGGCGGCGACCTTCAAAGTAGAAAAGGCGCCCCTCGACAACCGAAGTGTCCGATAAAATCCCCGAATCCGGACCTGGGAGATTGAAGGATCCGCAAATATGGGTGTCGCCATTGTGTGGTGCGGGGAAGTCCCCAACCTTCGTGAAGCTTACAAGCTTATACGCTTCACGAAGGCTGAACATTACGCATATGGCGTTGCACGTAAAACCGACCAAAAAGCCCTCTCGTCGCCCCCCCCCCCCATCCGAAACATGATGGTACTTGGGTTATTTTACGACGCATCTGACTGCTGGGTGACAAAGCGTCACCATCCGAAACACAGTGAAATGTAATGTTGCCATGTGGCATTGCATGGGAAGGGGCGACCTAAAAAACCTTCTCGTCCTCCATATCCGAAATCGACAGTGACACCCACCATTGCAGCAGCCAATGTCAGCCGGATACGTAGCCAAGGGGGCCAAAAATACACATGATCAAACAAGACCTTTTGAAACTTTCACCACGGAAAACCAGAAAATGTCGGCGGCTCTTCACACGCCGAAAACATTCTCTGTTCCAGAACATTTTGTGTCGGCCCCTTAAGAAAATATTGGCTGCGCCCCTGGGTAACACACGATGACTACGTTCGGTCAACTCCGAAAGCCACATTTGGTGTCGCACTAGTGTTCCGTGGTGGTGGGTCAATGCGGGTAACGGTCACTCCCATCCAGCAAGTACATGGGAAAAATGTGGGCATCACAGGTGGATTTTCGCCCTTAGTTAGCATGCCAACATAAGTCTGTTAAGCAGGCGCGACATTAATAATGAAGTAATGGTGCACACAAAATCATTAATGTTCAATTATACGCCTTTGAACAGTGCATTGTGGGTATGCTTATGCACATGTTATTATTACATAAATATAAATATCGCATAAATTACACATAATGTTCATAAGACGTCCCATGCAACGAAAAAATGATTTGCTTTCTTTCTGTTTCTTTACTGGTATAACGGTATAACGGACCCAACGAGCAAATCAACCAGCCCATTTATTGCGCCCGTCATGCTCAACATAATCCTCCAGAACTCCTGGAACTTTTCCATAAAAACCATCGCAAGACGCGCTGCTGGCTACTATGCATCCTGTCAACCATTCTTTCCATAAACTTTGGTTTCCTGCGCCACGTGCTTAAGGAAGTTTCCGAGATCAATGGAAGAAGTTGGATTTTCAGTTATGACAAGTTATAACAACATAAAACACTTCCTCTGCATCAGCCCCAGCTCCACCCAGTCTGGTCCAACCGGAACCGACTTGACCTATTTGAACTCAGTCCAACCAGCATACATGTTTCACCTGCCACATCCGATGGTTATCAGAGCGCCCTTGGAGCCTTGGCATACGGTCTCAGGCAGCCTTCCGTGTGGTGCCTTCTCTGGTGGAAATCTGACGTCACTGGTTCCAGGTGTCGGGCTGAGAGACGCTGCGGCGTGCCGGCGACCGCACTTCTCCGCCATCAGTCGGCTGGGCGGGCACGCTGTTGCACCTGCGTCGGCCAGCCGGCGGCGCCGACGGTGCCGGCACTTCCGCCGACCGACCGCCCGCGGCCCGAGCTCGGCCGATGGCCAGCCGCCGCACCCGGCTGGCCAGCATGATGTCGCGGATGGCGTCGCAGCGCTCCGGACGTCCATCCGGTCTGCTCCGCCGCCCGGACATCGGCCGGGGCTCGCGGTACATACGGCGCGCCGCCGGCCCCAGGCAGCGCCGGTAGACGGAGCCGCGTCGAACCTTGCCGTGCTCGGACATGTGACTCAGCAGCGACTCGAGCAGTCTGTCGGAGCGCACGGTGCTGGCGTCGCACACGATCACCAGCTGGCGGCGAGCTCGCGTCACGGCCACGTTGATGCGCCGTCGGTCCGCCAGGAAGCCCACCCTGCCGGCGGCGTTGGAGCGCACCAGCGACAGAATGACCGCCTCCTTCTCGCGGCCCTGGAAGCTGTCCACCGAGCTGACCTCGACGGCCAGCTGCAGCCGGCTCATGAGGGCGCGGATCAGGCCCACCTGCCGCCTGTACGGCGTGATGACGCCGATCTGGTCGCAAGTGAGCCCGTCCTGCACGAGCGCACGAGCATGGCACACGACGATGTCCGCCTCGCCAGCATTGGCGAGCGAGCCGCTCTTATCGGCCGCCATCTCCGCCAGCCCCGAGTGCGTCGTGTCCACGAGCAGCAGCGTCGGCACCGTCTCCAGCGTGACCGCCACACCCTTCAGCTCGAACAGGCGGCGGCCGCGCGCGCCGGCCGCCGCCTGCAGTCGGCCGTCGTAAAACTGGGCCGAGGGCCATTGCTGGATCAGCTCGTGCATGCGATGCTGCGTGGTGAGCATGCGCACCGCCGTGTCGCCGTGCAGCGCCACCAGCCGCTCCATCATGGACACAGCGAGGCCTCGGCTCGCCGCCGTCCGGCTGAAGACCGTCGGCGGCAGCTGCAGGTGGTCGCCGGCCAACAGGAGCTTGCCGGCGCGGCGGGCCGCCAGCCAGCAGGCGGCCTCCAGCGCCTGGGAACACTCGTCCACGACAACAACATCGAACTGTACAGCGCCGTGCGCACTGGCCGGCTCCAGCGGCCCGTCGTCGCCGGCAGACATCAAGGTGCTGCAGACGACGTCGGCCCTGCTCATAAGTGCCCACGCTGCGGCGAGCCTGAGCTCCTTGGCCGTCACGGGCGGCGCGGGGCACGACACCGCCGACCGGCTCATACGGCGAGCGCGCCCCAAACTCGCCACCTCACGCCGGACAAGCACGGGAAGCGCCAAGTGTTGGAGCGAGTTTGCCACGCGCGCCACGTGCCCGACGCGGACCATCGTCAAGGTCCTGTCGGCTGCCGCCAGCTTCCCCAGGAGGTTGTCGATGGCAGCGTTCGACTGAGCGCACGCCAGCACCCGCCGGTGCAGCCGAGCGTACTGTAGGATCACCTCCACCAGGACCGTCGTCTTGCCGGTGCCGGGCGGACCGTGTATCGCCGCCAGCTGCGGCTGGCGCAGAGCAAACTCAACGGTCCGCACCTGCGCCGGGTCCAGCAGCTGGTTGATGACTTTCAGAGCGCCCGAGGAGCCGACCAGCTCCGGTGGCAGCTGCGCAGCCGCCGGCTTCAGTGGCGATTCGCCGAAGAGCGCCGCGCGCAGCTCGCCGGCCGGCCCGTCGTTCAGTGTTGGCAGGCTACGCAGGACGCCCGTAAGCTTGCGGAACCCGTCTGCTGCGGCCCACGTGTTCACGCGCACTGCCAACACCGGGCCGTGACTGGAGACCCACCGGCGAGCCTGCCATGCAGATGCTCATCGCAGGGGCGGCAGAGGAAACCACGCCCCGCCATATTTCGCACGCGATGTCGTCGCTGCGACTTCGCCAGTTCACTTCAGTCTGCTCAGTTCGGCGAAGATGTTTGGGCTGCCAAGTCAAGTCAACCTGGTCGCCATTCCGCAAATGATTGACGTTCCCGGGGAGCGAACCGGTATTCCGAAAAGTAATCAGGAGCTCATCGAATAACACTTCTTGTTTGCCCACGGTTCCCTCCGTCCACATTTTGCTCCGGGTACGCTCCTGCTTCAGTACTACCTCTTTATCCAGCTCTAGGAGCTGGATGTGCAGCTGCACCAAGTCATTCATGGCGTGATGCTGAAATCGTGGAGAAACATTACATTCGGAAGAGGCGTCACCACAACGCTTTACTGGATGAGGACAGGGACCAAGTGTGTGTGGGTAGGAACGGAAAGGAGGGCAGTCATGCTTCCTCAAACGTTGTAAAAAGAGCGCAAGAGCTCAGATACTTGGTAGCAAGAACAAACAAGAACACTCACTGTGAACAACATACGCAACATGCATTCACAAGCAGAGCTTTAGAAACATTAGGAGATTCGGGACCGAACCACATTGGTGAACTCAAGAAACAGAGGGCCAACATGTACGGTGGACGAGTATGTACGGTTCGTCAGTCACGTCATACCGTACACCCCATCCAGGCACCATACAGACTGCTGAGGCACTTTGGCGCCGCAAATCACGTTCTACCATGTGCATAGACGTTGGAGAAGCTGGTGCTGCCCAGTGCAAACAAAATAATGCAATTTAGAGCACAATCGGCTTTACCGTCGCGACCGTCCGCGGTGCAGATGCAATGCATACCAGCTGCATTCCCTGCCCGCGGCACCAAGTAAAAATACAACATTATTTGAGGTGTTTGGACGAAAATTGAAGGACTTTCATTCTTCAAGAAAATCGCAAGATTCCTCACTACCGTGTTCATTGCAAAAGGTCGCGAGAGCAAACGCCCTTTGGCGCAGACGAGATATTATTGATGCAAAATTCGCGCCAGACCTCCATCCTCAAGGCTGAGTTGGCGGAACGTTCGAATATAGGTGTAATGCGCATCGGGAAACTTTTGGATCGATTCTTTCCAGATAGCGCCAGTGTCAATCCAATTTCCCGGATTTAGGGCGAAACCCTCCGGGGTTTCGTCGTCTGTACCTCCAGAGTCCAGGTCTGAGGAGAGGTCTCGACCTGTGCCCCCCCCCCCTCCCACCCAAGGGCGTCGCCACCGGGGGGCAGGGGGGCAGTCGCCCCCTGTCAGTGAGACTGGGGGGCGCCGCCCCCCTGAAATTTGAGGAGGGCCCTATCCGGAAATGCACAGGAAAAAGTGAGCAAGGAGGCCGACGAGACATGAGAGGAGGCCTCCAAGACGTGAGAGGAGGCCCCTAATTCGAAGAAGGAGTCACCTAGGAGAAGATAGCAGGCCCCAGAAATCAAGAGAGTGCCAACAATTGGCATGGAGGCCCCCAGGAATGCAAAGGAGGCCCCCAGGATTGAAAAGGAGGCCCCGTGATTACAAAGGAGGCCCCCAGGATTGTAAAGGAGACCCACAGGATTGCAAAGGAGGCCTCCAGGATTGCAAAGGAGGCCCCCAGGATTGCAAAGGAGGCCCCCGTGATTACGAAGGAGGCCCCCAGGATTGCAAAGGAGGCCCCCAGGATTGCAAAGGAGGCCCCCAGGATTGCGAAGGAGGCCACCCAGGATTGGAAAGGAGGCCCCCAGGATTGCAAAGGAGGTTTCAGGATTACAAAGGAGGCCCCCAGGATTGCAAAGGCCCCCAGGATCGCAAAGGAGGCCCCCATGATTGCAAAGGAGGCCCCATGATTGCAAAGTAGACCCCAGGATTGCGAAGGATGCCTCCAGGCTAGCGAAGGATGCCTCCAGGCTAGCGAAGGAGGCCCTCGGGATTGCAAAGGAGGCCCCATTATTGCAAAGGAGGTCCCCAGGATTGCGATGGAGGCCCCCAGGATTGCAAAGGAGGCCCCAGGATTGCAAAGAAGGCCCCCAGGATTGCAAAGGTGGCCCCCAGGATTGCGAAGGAGTCCCCCAGGATTACAAAGGAGGCCCCCAGGATTGCAAAGGCCCACAGGATTACAAAGGAGGCCCCCAGGATTGCAAAGGAGGCCCCCAGGATTGCAAAGGACTCCAGGATTGCAAAGGAAGCCCTCATGATTGCAAAGGAGGCCTCCAGGATTGCAAAGGAGGCCCCCAGGATTGCAAAGAAGGCCCCTGTGATTATAAAGGAGGCCCCCATGATTGCAATGGAGGCCCCCAGGATTGCAAAGGAGGCCCCCAGGATTGCAAAGGAGGCCCCCAGGATTACAAAGGAGGCCCCCAGGATTGCAAAGGAGGCCCACAGGATTGTCAAGGAGGCCTCCAGGATTGCAAAGGAGGCCCACAGGATTACAAAGGATGCACCAGGATTGCAAAGGAGGCCCACAGGATTATCAAGGAGGCCCCCAGGATTGCAAAGGAGGCCCACAGGATTGCAAAGGAGGCCCACAGGATTGCAAAGGAGGCCCACATGATTGCAAAGGAGGCCCACAGGATTAGGAGGCCCACAGGATTGCAAAGGAGGCCCCAGGATTGCAAAGGAGACCCCCAGGATCGCAAAGGAGGCCTCCAGGATTGCAAAGGAAGCCCCCAAGATTGCAAAGGAGGCTCCCGTGATTACAAAGGAGACCGCCATGATTGCAAAGGAGGCCCCCAGGATTGCAAAGGAGGCCCACAGGATTTCAAAGGAGGTCCCCAGGATTGCAAAGGAGGCCCACATGATTGTCAAGGAGGCCTCCAGGATTGCAAAGGAGGCCCACAGGATCATCAAGGAGGCCCCCTGGATTGCAAAGGAGGCCTACAGGATTGTCAAGGAGGCCTACAGGATTGTCAAGGAGGCTATCACATCAAATATATCACATCAAGACCTTTAAAAAAATAGAACTCGATGTCCAAAAGTTCACACCGAGACTCGATCGAATGGACCCCAGCACCGGAAAATTAAGAACAGTTCCGGCAAAAATTACCCAGAGGGCTTTTATACTCCGAAAGGTGCCATCGGCTGAAAAAAAACTCCTTCGGTGGCCGCAGTGGCATATCAAAGGGGCAAATGCCCCCTCCCTCCTTAGAGGGATATGCTCCCAAGAATCGAGCCGAGGCCCCCAAAAGTCGCGCTGGGGCCACACAAATTTGCGTCGGTCCACCAGAATTCGCGTAGGGGCTCCAAGTAAATGCGGCGGGCCCCACAAAACTCGCTCCGAGGCCCGAAAATCTGCAACAGGAACCGCCAAGATCGCGTTGGGGCCACAGCTAAGTACAACGCACCCCGCAAACTCGAACCGGTCCCACCAAATATCGCGCTCGGACCCATAATTCCCATCGGTAGTACCACAAATTTGGTCTGGGCATCAAAAATTCACGTCGTGGCTGCCAACAATTGGCGTCTAGGGCTCCACATAAGCACCGTGTGACCCCCAAAGTCGCATCGGTATCCGAAAAAGAAAGCCGGAGCCCTCCAAAATAAGGAGGGATTCCAAAAAAAAGTCCGGGTCAGGAAAATGGTTCTGGAGCACCGAACATATCATCAGATGCCTTGAAAAATCGCGTACGGCATCGAAAAACATACCGGAGCTCGAAGAAAATCGAGGTGAGATGGAAAAACATGGCGCCAGGGACTCGAAAAATCAGGCCGAGATTCGGAGTTTAAAGAAAATTCAGAAGAGGTCCACACAAATCGCGTTGACCCCAGATAACTGGCGTTGGGTCCCCGGAACCACGCGCCTGGGCGCGATAAGTTGCGCTAAGACCCAGAAATATCGCACCGAAGACCCAAAATCGTACTGGGCCCCACAAATGTGCGTCAGAAGCCCCAAATAAACACAACGGGAACCTAAGAGCACAACGGGGACCGAAAATGTAACTGGCCCTCCAAAGCGCAGTCTCGCAAAAAGCGCCAGGGCCCTAAAACATGCGTTGCAGCCATAAATAAATATAGCGAGAACTCTTAAAAAAAACACACAAAAAAACACCGGAAGCTCTCAAGGCACACAGGGGCCATGCGACCGCACAAGGGCCTGAAAAGAGGCTGGGGTCGCAATAAGCAACATGGTCTCAGAACGAACAAAAATACCGGGCACAAAATAAATACATTGAGATCGTTGAAAGCGCCCCGACAACTAAGAAAAATCATCCGTGCACAAAGAGGCAACAAACCCTAAAACGAGCAGGGGTTTCGAAAATGCATTGGGCCTCGAACAAAAATGGATTGGAGCCCTAAGACACATCCGTAGACGAAGAAATACGAAACGGGTCTAAAGAAGTACACTCAGGCAGGGCCTCGGTTCGGTAGCCAACCTGGAAGCATGTTTAATCAAAGACATGAGGTGAATCAAAGCTCAGCGGGTATCCGCATTTCTTCATCATAAAATATGAGAAGTAGGGAACTAATGATCGAATTTAATTAATCGAATTTTCGCAGCGAACGTCCATACAAAGCATTTCATCACGTCAGATAACGCGCAAGTCTATCATGTGGCAGCAATTAGCAAAGCGTAGGAGGCCCAGCAGAATCCGTAGCATCGCACGAAGTGTGGCGAATGCGCCGAATGCGCAAGATGGGTGTGCACGTGCACTAACGTTGGCGTGGTGGCGACCGGGCACTATGAACTGGAATGTCTGAAATTGGTAAATTTTACATTTTAAAGTGATCTATGTAGGTGTAATTTCAGCAGTGCAAGGTGACTTATCAAGGGATACCAAAAGAATACATTCGAACAGGATGGGGGAGCCATGGTTGAAATCCGACGAATCAGAAACGACAGTGGTAGATTAGGCCCCTCCACAGGATAATTTAGTTGGTCACTAATTATTTTATATAAAAAGGTCACCTTTGACAAAATAGTGGTCGAAATCGGAAGACTTTTTATTGAGTAGGTGGACCCCTCCAAATACGTTTGCCCCCTCCCCTTGACGCAAATATAGGTACGTCACTGGCACTGGCGGATCCAGGGGGCCATTCCGGCCATGCCCCCCAAGCGCTTCAAATGGGGGCCATAGTGTCTTTCGCCCCCCCCAAACCAATAAAAGTAAATTAAATTAAAATGCAGTAACCTTTGCTGAGGTTAAAAAAATAGCTTTCGGGGTGAAATAATCTCCAATTTTAAAGGTATTTTGTTATGATTGTTTGTAAGTCCAATATGGTAGCATAGTATATTCTGACGCATCGAGGGTTCTATGCTGTTGAAGTTCTGCTTACAGCAAGAGATGACGAAATCAGCAGTTTCATTATTCCTTCGTCAGATAGGTTCATGAAGTTTGTTTAGCCAGTAACGGGCAAGCGGACCCAGTGAGCCAGATTTCGAAAGCGGAATTTGAACAGGATGTTTTGTGCGAGTGACCAGTTGAGCCCAGTTGAGCAGCATGTTTCGTATGTTGGTGTTGGGGTTGCTAAGATGAAGAGACAGGCTACATTCACTAGCGGATCCAGGGAGGGGCCATTCCGGCCATGGCTCCCCGAAGCGCTTAAAAGGTCTTTTGGCCCCCGAAACCAACAGAAGTAAACTGAATGAAAATGCAGTAACCTATGCCGAGGTTAAAAATATCGTCTGGATGAAAGTATCTCCAATTTTAAAAGTACTTTTATAATTGTTTGGAAGCCAATATGGTAGCATAGTACATTCTGACACGCATCGAGGGTTCTATGCTGCTCAAGTTCTGCTTACAGCAAGAGTTGACAAAATCGGATCTGCCAGTGTGTACACGTGCACGAACGTTGACGTGGTACAAGACGTTGAACGTGAACATGAACGTTTTGGTAAACAAGAACACAAATCCCGTAACTTAGAAGCGGTGGAGGTAGGCTGGGGCCCCTACACAGGAAATTATGTTGTCATTAATTATTATTGTAAAAAATGGGTCCATTTGACAAATAGTGGTAGAAATCCGATGCTTTTAACCAAAAATAGTGGGAGAATGGGCACCCTCCAAATCCCTTCGACCCCTCCTCTGATGCAATTCCTAAGTACGCCACTGGGGGGGGGGGCTGACGCCGAAAACTGAAAGTTGGCCCCCAAACCAGTGGGCTAGATCCGCCAGTGCGTTTGCTTATTTATACCCTGGTATGGCTGTTCTCAGCGGAAAAAAGATTCTTGCTATTGCGCTTGCGTAAATGATGCACCACGCCAAGAACAAACAAGACATCAATATGAAGCCATGTTCCCCATTCTGGAACCATACTAAGAGCCTAAAAAAAGCAATAGGAGGCCCTAACACAGTGGAGGCCCCCTTTCGGGAGCAGGAGGCCCCCCTATCAATATTGCCCCCTGGAAGAATTTCGTGGCGACGCCACTGCTCCCACCAATCTGGTTTAGACACTTCATTAAGAACGCCCGTCGGCCTAAGTAAATTTCCACATCCACGCACTGCCCACGCTCATCCACACAAGTGACTTTGCACTAAGTTAGTGTTGAAGTTTTCACTGCTGCGAAACCTCTACAACTTCACGCTCCACGAAGGTTCCGCTAAGCACCGCTCAGGCAAAGATGGAGATAAGAAATATTAATATTTATGTACATATATACGAGTATATATATATATATATATATATATAAATGTATGCGCATGTGTATTGACACAGAACTACTCATTCGGCGTTGTTTACCTACATTTACATATACGGCGCCATCACTGCACTGTAGGCCCTCTAAGGTTCCGGGGGAATTGTCAACTGAACCCAATAGGCACTTCATCAGCAACAGTGGAAAATACGAATTTGGGAGGCAGGGAGGTCTCATTTGAAGGTGCTTAATCTCGAGCCACATAATTAACGTTAATGTTTGTCGTGACGAAGGAGGGACACAGTGGCCTAGGTTTCACAACCATCACGCAGGGGCGTCGATTTGTATCCTTTTGCGGGGCCATGGCCCCCCAATGCTGATCTTGGCCCCCCAATGTTGATTTGGGCCCCCCAATAACCCATGCTATTTGTATGCTGATAAAAAGCTAAAGGAAAAAAAAGAAGAAAAACACTGTGTTAGGTACATAGAAAACTTAGTTGATGTTAACCAGCACATTTTGTACTGAAAAGAACAGATTTGGATTAGATAGTGGACTGAGTATCCAACTTTGCTACACAATTCAAAATTATGTGCAAAAAAACAAAATAGCTAGATTTCCCTCCACTGTGCAAGGAAAACTTACGCCATAAAATGTTAAGATTCGCTGATGATGCATTTTAAACCAGATTGTCTTTTTTTAATGTTAAGCCACAAAACAACAATTGGATTGTCATACTGATGTTTGTACACACCACCAATGGCAAAACCACACACATGTGAGCTTAAACAGGAAAAATCCATTCTTAATTTCCAGTCATTGTCAAACTTGCATTGTCCAGTGAACAGCAGACAATCATCCTTGAGATTGTGGATATGCAAACTATAATTATCTTCAGCAGCACACCTATCACACCATCAGCTTGATATTTACCTAGGTACCTACCTAAATGCCCAATAACAATGCATGCATTCAATATTGATATGGGGGAAAACGAGAGCCATGTGTGGGCAAATCTGCCAGCTTATGATACCATGACAGAGAAAACTCAGCAAAAAGCTGCATGGCCACTGCAATATAATTGGTATTCCTAAAAGAATAAAAAAAGAAAGCTATGGCTCACATGACTTTTAAGCAAACCTTAGTCATCCACGACCAATGCTATACAAGAGAAATAGCCTTGACAAGCCCAACGTCTCGTACGCCGCAAAAAACACCATTATTAAACGCCGCAAAAATACCATTATTTTTAAAAGGTACACCAAAGTCGCATTCAAACCTTGATGACGTCACAGGTTTTTATTCGTATATTGCAGAAATTGGTAGCATCAGGCAAGTTTCAATTTAAATGCATGGGGGGAGTGACTTTTTCAGGCGTACCGGACCACAGAGGTCATTTGCGCCACCTTTTTGAAGCGAGTACGTTACATGTCTGACTATAAAAGCGGGTGTTTGCGATCAAGGTGCAGGCATGTGGACGTTTACATAAAGGGAATTTTACGTTATAGTTTGTGTTATATTTTAGGCGCTGAAGGCGGGGCTAGGATGGGCACATCCCCCTAATGTCTAGATGGCAGGGGCGTCGATTTGTATCCTTTTGTGGGGGCCAGGGCCCCACCAGTGTTGATCTTGGCCCCCAATGTTGATTTGGCCCCCCAATAACATATACTATTTTTATGCTCATAAAAAAGTTGAAGAAAAAAGAAGAAAAACACTATGCTAGGTACATAGAAAATGTAGTTGATGTTAACCAGCACATTTTGTAATTAAAAAAACAGATTTGGGTTAGATAGTGGACTAACTCTCCACCTTTGCTACAAAATTCAAAATGGTGTGCACAAAAACCAATTGTCATTGTCAAACTTGCATACAATCCAGTCCCGTGTGTGTGTGTGTGTGTGTGTGTGTGTGTGTGTGTGTGTGTGTGTGTGTGTGTGTGTGTGTGTATTGGATGCGCGTCGACCCCTTACCGATTCAGTTTTACATGCCGATGTAATTCGTGGAAAGCCCGGCATATATGAGCCCATGTGAAAGGAAACATATACGCATCGCCGTCATACTTCACCCAGCATCTCTTCAAACATCTGTGGAGCGCGAGCTGTTGCTCACTATCTGGATGAAATTATCCAGATAGTGTCATGCCTGCATACGCGTCAGAAGTCAGCCTGTATCAATAACCGGACGTGACCAGAGTTTGAAACTTTCACATCAGATGCAAAAAAGACGAAGGAAAAGGTTCTCAAAATGTCAAGGCGCTGTGCTCCGATCTTTTCTCTATCGCAAGAGACTTTCGGAGGGGGTGCATCAAACTCAGAGACGGGGAGGGTTAAGATTATACATACATCTGGCGTTCCCACAGAGAGCCACAAAAGCCGAGATTCATGACTCCGTCATAGATTCGAAATATACCATTCACACCTGACGTCCACTGTTCTCCATTTGTTCTCGAACCATGAAATGCTATTCTTAACGCTTACATTCTTTCTTACACTGGCCAAAAGTCGGCCATTCACCCGGTTGCTCGACCTGGCTGTAGCTGCCGGCGGCGGGTCATCGAGCACGACTGTGCGGTGGCGTTTAAAGGCTGTCGCATTATCTACCAGGGCGGCCGCCAAGCAAACAGCCTTCACTGGCCACCACCGGGCACCCAGGACGTACGCCCAAGACGCGTTGGCAGTCCCCCAAGAGGACCGGGCAGGAACGAAATTATCGGATGAAAAAACGTTCCGATCGGACATGTCCGGCAGAATATATGTGCACAGGTAAGCAAATATCAAACAAGCTCGTATGTTCTAAATACCAGTGCGAGTCCTCGATTGGAAATGGTGGCCGCCGTTTGCTGGCCACTTGGCATTACGAAGATGCAAAATGTTCCCATGTACGGGGAAAGGGCGGGCACACATTGACGTTGCCTACCCTTGATGAATGCCCTAGACGCTCTTGTCCAGATATATTGTTGCCGTGTGGCACAGTAGATGGAAGTCAGCTTGAAACCATTGCCACTTTTGCAGAGGACCGATGGAGGACATGAGCGTCATGTGAAGTGTGTGTATGTGGAGGAGGGTGAAATGCGACTAATTTATGCTGCTATAGCGGCACATTCATGAGAACTATGTGTGTAATGCGATGCACTTTTTGTAAAGCGTCACAATCCATCATGCTGCGATGACTTCCCAATTACTTTCCAGATTTCGAGTGAGTCCATAAAGTGTTAAGGTCTAATAAGAGCCACAGGGGCCCATCTTGGCTAAGCCTATCCAGAGTTCTCGAGACATACCCCACTCTCTACAGATAACTGACTGAAAGTAGTGACGGGTAGAATTTCTGTATGTTGTTATATGTAATGAACTAGTATCGTATTCAAAAAACCATATATGGCGCAATTCCTTCCTTCCCCACGGTTCAGCAGCCATGTTCTGAAATTCCAGACTGATATATGTCTCCACTGCAGTTAAACGGGGCGACCTGCCTTCACCTCACGAGGCTGATCAAGAACGTTGTTGGAGTCATGTCAAGCAGGCAGAATTGTCATGTCTCCCTATCTTTCCGGGAATCTACGCTTACATATTTAACATTTTAACGTCCACCCCTTAATTACACATCATAATTTCTTGTCATCTGCCATTAAAAGTGTTGTGCGTGTGTCGCATGTGCGGAGCGCGGACCGTCGTTTATGGCTGTAGCGCCATAGATATCCACGGAAGCGCGACCCACTCCCAACTGCTCGCCCCGACAGAGCCTCCGGCCACAGTGTATATTGCTCAGTAAATACAGAGACCGTGATCTTACAGTGCATTGACAACAAACCGTGAGGACTGAGTGTGCACTAGCAGAAAAAGTATTCTTTTTCAGGCCGACTGGGACCCGGTTCGCTGAACCACATCTGGTGCCAAATCACACCCAAGGACACGTGACTGTGCACGTCTGTGTCTGGATGGATGGACGGATACGGGAATGGTGTTTTGCATCGGATCGACGGGAGGCAGGCTGGACAATCACGCAGCGAGATGCTGGAACAGGTAGGAATACACAATGGCAATGCACTCCCTTGCAATGACAAAATATAAATATGCTGAAAAAAGCTTCACACACTATTGATTATTGCTGTCTATTGCTTATTGGTCAGATTCTCATCAGGTCAGTTCAGAATGGCCTAATCAGACCGACCACGTGGTGTGCCTGCTTGGGTGTTTTACAATGCTCTCGTATTCCGTTGACGGGGCTCAGAGTCACAAGGTTTGACCACTGACTGTCGCATTCATGTGGCATGGACATAACCACCAGGTCACCGTCTAGCATTGGCTTGGTTGAACAATTGGCGGGAGGCCATGTTTGAGTTTGTGCACCGGTGAACGACGGTAGCTCCTGCAGGGCTTCCAGCCACAACGTTGTGGTTCTCTGGTGTAAGTATAAATCTTGGCCAATTCTATTATTTCTCTTTTCGCCAGCTGGCCTTATCGTCTGATACACACCAAACCGTATATTGCCTTGACCGAACTGCGAGCAGTGATCCACCATACCGATTCAGTTTTATACGCCGATGTAATTCGTGGAAAGTCCAGCACATATGAACCCATGTAAAAGGAAATATATACACATCGCCGCCATACTTCACCCTGCACTTCTTCAGACTCCTGTGGAGCGCGAGCTGATGTTCACTATCTGGATTAAATTATCCAGATAGTGCCATGGCTGCTTCAGAAGTCAGCCTGTCTCTGCATCCCAGAACATGATATGATGTATCCATCTCGAAGATGCAGCAATGTTTACGCTGGGTATATCACCGAGTAAATAATCACGGTCAAGACATCCGCAATCATTTGGATACTTGCGCGGAGCACGCTTTTCAGCAGAGTAGTTGCGGATCGCTTAAACTCAGCGAAGTCCACACCGCGGTCGGAATTCTTATCCATGGCGATGAGGGCATCCACAACATCATACGGATAGAATGCACCAGGCCATGGCTTAAGTATGGCGTCCAAATCGGCCATCGTAAGAAGTCCGTCTTTGTGCACGTCCAGCAAGACGAACATGGTCTCCAGCGCGTCTGGATTGTCCTTGTTGGCTGCGGAGGCCACCACCGCCAGACATAGGAGTAATAGGATCCGCTGGAGCATTCTAGCTCTGTGGGTTGGCTGTCTGACTGTCGACTTTATCGTGTGATAATTCAGGTCAGATAAGCTTCGGATTATTATTAGAAGGTCCGTCGATCGAATGCCGGGCGCGGTGGGCACAACACTTTTCGTTCTTTTTGCATATAGGGTCAAAAGCTCGCGAAGCGAGCAGCACAGGTCAGATAAGCTTCGGAATATTATTAGAAGGTCCGTCGATCGAATGCCGGGCGCGGTGGGCACAACACTTTTCGTTCTTTTTGTATATAGGGTCAAAAGCACATGTCAGATAAGCACCGCTTATCCGCTATGCTGCTCGCTTCGCGAGCTTTTGACCCTATATGCAAAAAGAACGAAAAGTGTTATGCCCACCGCGCCCGGGATTCGATCGACGGAACTTCTAATAATATTCCGACGCTTTACCAGTCCACCACGCCGGCCGCGGGCGACTGCGCTGAAATAGCCGACCCGACTGCCGTGGTCGCCGCATGATAACTCAAGTAACGTTACCCAGACGTTGGCGGTCGCGTTGGCGTTATTTGTTCCTGCACTATGGTTCTTTTGGGGTGTCTGCTGCTAGTTTTTCATTGATATGACCATAAATCAACTAATTATAGTTCAATTTATTATTTAAAGGCCTATAAATGTATTAGCATGTGCAATACATGTTCTTTATGCGCATATCACGCCCAATAACATAATCAAAGCTACCAGCACTTGATACCTGGTGAAGTACGCGTTGGCGATTCATCCTTCTCTATACAATGACATAGAGGCGGGTCTTGTAATAATATGGTTCGTAAACGGATATTCGGTACCAAAATAGTACTGTATTAATTAAGCAACCAGTTAGTGTGGAACTGGTTTTTTAGTTTTTGTGGAAGGATAAATTGCTACTTGAGTGAAATATTCAGGGCCAATCTTGCTACCTACCAGCGTAGGCAAGTTGGCGACTTTCTTGACCTCTGGTCCTGTCAGTCCAGTATCTGTTACGGCTATTGTCGTAGCTGTTATCGCTGTGGTGGCCATTGTTCCCTACGTTTGTTTTGCTGCCCAATAATAAAATAAGTAACATTTGGAAACGTGTCTCGCTACTCTACTGACTAGATGCACATAACCCCACTACCAGTCTTGCGGAATACAGCCCAACCAAACTAACTGTAACAAAAGTTTTATATTGTCGGAAAACCACAACGAAATCGAATCCGGTAAAGCATCGCGAAGAATCCGCAGTCAGCTGATCAACGGCTGCTCACTGTTGACATGGAAGCGACCATATGCTACCATACAAAAACCCTCTCCGTTCACAATATTTCGCAACATTCTCCCCGCCATTGCAGGAGAGAATGAGCGATAGTCAACACGATAGTACATTATCTTCTGCAAAATAACAGTCGACACACGGCCAATAACAACCTGTCACAGAAAGGCAAGGCACAGCAGTCCTAACAGCGCTATCAGTTCTAACAGCGCTTTTCCACGCTATAACATGTAATTACGGACTACTGGAGAGAGAGAGAGAGAGAGAGAGAGAGAGAGAGAGAGAGAGAGAGAGAGAGAGAGAGAGAGAGAGAGAGAGAGAGAGAGAGAGAGAGAGAGAGAGAGAGAGAGAGAGAGAGAGAGATATATATATATATATATATATATATATATATATATATATATATATATATATATATATATATATATATATATATATATATATATATATATATATATATATATATATATATATATATATATATATATATATATATATATATATATATATATATATATATATATATATATATATATATATATATATATATATATATATATATATATATATATATATATATATATATATATATATATATATATATATATATATATATATATATATATATATATATATATATATATATATATATATATATATATATATATATATATATATATATATATATATATATATATATATATATATATATATATATATATATATATATATATATATATATATATATATATATATATATATATATATATATATATATATATATATATATATATATATATATATATATATATATATATATATATATATATATATATATATATATATATATATATATATATATATATATATATATATATATATATATATATATATATATATATATATATATATATATATATATATATATATATATATATATATATATATATATATATATAGAGATAGAGATAGAGATAGAGAGAGAGAGAGAGAGAGAGAGAGAGAGAGAGAGAGAGAGAGAGAGAGACAGAGACAGAGACAGAGACAGAGACAGAGACAGAGACAGAGACAGAGACAGAGACAGAGACAGAGACAGAGACAGAGACAGAGACAGAGACAGAGACAGAGACAGAGACAGAGACAGAGAGAGAGCGAGCACGGGGGTGATTGTCTTGGATGTGGGGGGTGCTTATCTCCAATTCACTTGGTGACCGTATATTTACATTTTCTCCGTGCAAACATCGCGAAATGGAATCAAGTGCACGGCTATTCGCGCCAGTCTTCCATTCTTCAGAAGTTGGCGAGCCGAACTCCCACCACCTCTTCCCAACTGGCTTGTCTAACTCCATTGTAACATAGCCTTTGTTGACCACATCCAAGATCAAGCAAGATACGTCACCGATAACGTTTTCCATGTACAGCGCAGCGTTCAGCTATGAAGAAATCACACACTTCGGTTTGAATTTATTGGGATCATTCAGATGCACAACCCATATATATTTCTTCAGTGCACAGCTCACTACGATCCACTAACCGCTGGAGTCAACTAAGCCGTACTTTTCTCGCAAATATTGCTCACAGACTTTTCAACCATTGCACCGTACATGTTGCATTTTGCACCATTGCAACCATTCAACCATTGCACCAGTTCAACTGTCGGCCACTGCTACATACGAGCAGGGGCATGCTAAACAGAACACACAATTCGGATCATCGGCAGATGCACGTCGGCACTTGTGGCTCCCTGTTGTCGCGAAGTGCTTCAGCTGTCTATGCTTTCGGCTGGCGCAGGTGAAGTCATGGCCAACTCATCTGCGACGCGTGTTGTCTGGCGCAGGTGAAGTCATGTCCCACCTCATCCGCGACGCGTGTTGTCTGGCGCAGGTGAAGTCATGGCCCACCTCATTTGCGACGCGTGTTGTCTGGCGCAGATGAAGACATGGCCCACCTCATCTGCGACGCGTGTTGTCTGGCGCAGATGAAGACATGGCCCACTTCATCTGCGACGCGTGTTGTCTGGCGCAGGTGAAGACATGGCCCACCTCATCTTCTACGACGCGTGTTGGGGCTTTTCATGAGCCGCTCAACTGTTCGAACGTGAACCGGGGCATGAGGAATACGGGGCGAAGTGTCACTCATGTCCGGTAACCGTCGGTAGGCCGGTGCACTGGATGATGAGGAATATCGTATGCGGTGTCACGGATGTCCTCCACCTGCTCATTTGTGGGCCAGACCGTGATATGGCGCCGTGGCCACCACTTCCTTCTCCGAGACAAACAGTTGCCGGTAGTCTGAAGCGGAGCAGCTAACCAGTGGGAAGCCGAATGGGCGTACCTCGTCCTGTCAGCTCCGACGACATGTGATCATGCCGTGATGTTCAGCATAGGTTGGCAGCCACCACTGGCGCTACATTTGCCTGTCGGTTACCGCCACTGTGTCTTTCACACTGGCCGAGCAGCCGTCAGCAGGGGGCTAACAATAGGTGCAAGTCAGGGACCCCGTCGACACCCATGGCAACACCAAACTACAGGCGATGCCACTTTCTGCATTGTATGCATTTTGTTCACGAAACGGTGCAACAAACGACCAATACCTACACGGAGAATTGGAGCACGTGCTCCTATCTTGACAAGTTGCCTGTCGGGTGGAGATGCGGTGAGATGGACACTCAAAACATAGAACACAATCAACGAATTAATATGTAGAAAATAGGATATTTTGCAGCGAATTATTAGGCCGAATGGCGCCGACTAAGTAGACCCCGGTACACGACAGCAGCTCCCGCACGGCTGCCAGCGACAAAATAATGGCTGTCTGGTGTTTTACTTTACATTCGACACCATGGTTTCATCATAATTGTGTTATTGAGAGGGGGGGGGGGGTGCAGCGCCTAATGATGTGCGATAATGTTTGACAAAGAATTGTTTCGCGATGCCAGTTGTCTGCAAAGTAGAAATAAACTACAAAAAGTTGTGGACATGTTTTGTGTTCAGAGGTGTGTCTGCCCTCGCTCCAGGAGATGCGTCCCGAAGAGCAGCAGCCGTACCAGTTCATGCACAACGCCAGCGTCCACACTGCCGCCGTGGTCCGTCGATGGTTCAACAACCACGCACGCATGGTGAGCTATACCGTAACACTGAGTGACTTCCTTCAGTTGTGACGTCCCCAGGAAGGGTGAGTGATCATATTCATTTGAGGGCACAGCTGCTTCTCGCTGCAAAACTAGGTGACCAAATGTTTGCCTACTCCTCCAAGCGGTCTTTTCAGCTCAGTTGTTTAGAGCGGCGGACTGCATTTGTCTGTAGGAACTGACAAGTAGCTTGGCATTCGGACCTTGGCACTCGGTCCTAATGCCAAGCGATTTGTGGCATCGATAGTACAAAGCATGGACCCTCTAAACCCACCCACGGCAACACTAAACTACAGGTGACATCATTTTGAATTTTGCATCATGCATTTTGTTTACGAAACGGTGCAACAAACGACAAATACCCACATGGATAATTAGAGCACCTGCTCCTATCTTGACAAGATGCCCAATACTCCACTGAGGGTGGAGATGGGGTGAGATGGACACTCAAAGCATATTCCACAATCAACGCATTAATATGTAGACTGTAGGATATTTTGCAGCGACTTATTAGACGAAATGGCGACGACTAAATTCACCGCGGTAAACGACAGAAGCTCCTGCAGGGCTTCCAGCCACAACTTTGTGGTTCTCTGGTGTAAGTAGAAATCTTGGCCGATTCTATTATTTCTCTTTTCGCCAGCTGGCTTTATCGTCTGATACACAACAAACCGTATATTGCCTTGACCGAACTGCGAGCAGTGACGCACCTTACCGATTCAGTTGTATACGCCGATGTAATTCGTGGAAAGTCCGGCATAAATGAACACATGTGAAAGGAAATATATACGCATCGCCGCCATACTTCACCCTGCACTTCTTCAGACTTCTGTGGAGCGCGAGCTGATGTTCACTATCTGGATTAAATTATCCAGATAGTGTCATGACTGCTTCAGAAGTCAGCCTGTCCCAGCATCCCAAAATATGGTACGAGGTATCCATCTAGAAGATACAGCAATGTTTACCCTAACATTATCTTGAAGCGAATAATAATGCCCAAGATATCCGCAATCGCTTGGATACTTGCGCGGAGCACGCCCTTCAGCAGAGTAGTTGCGGATCGCTTAAACTCAGCGACGTCCACAACGTGGTCCAAATTTTGATCCATGGCGATGAGGGCATCCACAACATCATACGGATAGAATGCACCAGGCCATGGCTTAAGCATGACCATCAAATCGCCCATATTAAGAAGTCCGTCTTTGCTCGCGTCCAGCAAGACGAACATGGTCTCCAGGGCGTCTGGATTGTCCTTGTTGGCTGCGGAGGCCACCACCGCCAGACATAGGAGTAATAGGATCCGCTGGAGCATGCTAGCTCTGTGGGTTGGCTGTCTGACTGTCGACTTGATCGTGTGATAATTTCGTTGAAGCGATGTCTTAAGTACTAGCCAACGCCTTTTTTGTAGATGCAGCAACGGAGTGGCCAGGTGCAGCAACAAGTGCGTTTTCATGTTTATGCTCAAGGTGGAAGAGGCGGGCTGGTTCAGCTTGTTGTTGTTCCCCTTGTCAGATGCTCTACATCAACATGGACTCGATGCGTCGCGTCTTTCGAACAGATGTCGGTAGCAAGAAACATTATCGAATAGTTCGGTGCGGTAGACCTCGTTTTTGTCACGTTCTTTCCATTTTCGAAGGTGTTTGTATGTTCCTTTTTCGACGCTTTTTATATTAATTCGATGCGCCATGATGACACTTCTGCTGCGTGTGCATCATTACCACGTCGGCGCGCATACCTTCCGAGCTTAGTAACGTTACGGGCTGTCACTGCCGGGACGATCACGCTCGTCACAAGAGAGAGAGAGAGAGCATTCCGGCGGCGCTGTCCCGGCCAGGTGGTGAGGACCGTCATCCCGTCAGCAGCAAGCAGTGTGACGTCACATGTCTTCAACAGTGGTGTTAACGACATGCTCGCCGTCGATACCGACAGTGCGGTGAGCCGAATTGCCGTTGGTGCTGTCCTAACTCCAGTTCGCATAGCTTTCATAGGAAACGTCCGGTCAGTCCAGTATCTGTTACGGCCATTGTCGTAGCTGTTATCGCTGTGGTTGCCATTGTTCCCTACGTTGGTTTGCTGCCCAATAATAACATAAATAACATTTGGAAACGTGTCTCGCTACTCTGCTGACTAGATGCACATAACCCCACTACGAGTGTTGCGGAATGCAACCAAACCAAACCAAATGCAACAAGATTTTTATATTGTCGGCTATATTCCGGCCTCTAGGCAACAAACGAAAACTCCGTCTACCCAGGCAAGAACACGAAATGGAATGGCGCGTAACGACCATAACAATAACGAAATCGAATCGGGTAAAGCATCGAGAAGTATCCACAGTCAGCTGATGAACGGCTGCTCACTGTTGACAAGGAAGCGACCATATGCTACCATACAAAAAAAAATCCTCTCCGGTCACGATATTTCGCAACATTCTCCACGCCGTTGCAGGAGGGAATGAGTGGATAGTCAACACTATAGCACATTCTCACGATAGCACTGCAAAATAACATTCGACACACGGGCAATAACGAACTGCCACAGAAATGCAAGGCACAGCAGTCTTAACCGTGCTCTTCCACGCTACAACATGCAATTACGGAAGTAACGAGACAACTCTACTGTAACGGAGTTGGTTATCGGAACACTTTAATTCAGAAATTGGGGAGAGAGAGAGAGAGAGAGAGAGAGAGAGAGAGAGAGAGAGAGAGAGAGAGAGAGAGAGAGAGAGAGAGAGAGAGAGAGAGAGAGAGAGAGAGAGAGAGAGAGAGAGAGAGAGAGAGAGAGAGAGAGAGAGAGCGAGAGCCAGAGCCAGAGCGAGAGCGAGAGCGAGAGATGGGAATGTGGAGTAGCATATAGTTTGAAACTTGGTATTCACCTGACCGTGCACTTTGAAGGGAGGGGGGCGGGAGGTGTTGTGCTTGTGTCCCATGTGCGGAGCTCGGACCGTCGTCTATGATTGTAGCGCCATAGACATCCACGGGCACGCGACCCACTCCCAACTGCTAGCCCCGGCAGAGCCAGTCGCGCGAGAGCAAGGCTGTAGTCAACAGCGTGTCCGGCCACAGTGTCTAGTGCTCAGTGAATACAGGGAGACCGTGATCTTACAGTGCATTGACAACAGACGGTGGGGACTGAGTGTGCACTACACGTCTGTATGTGTGTGTGTGTGTGTGTGTGTGTGTGTATGTGTGTGTGTGTTATTTTTTTTTGTGTGTGTGTGTGTGTGTGTGTGTGTGTGTGTGTGTGTGAGTGAATTTGGCCAGCCTGCCACCGTGTGGTGATATCGGCTGTTTACGACACTTCATGGATGAGTTGAAGTTGGTGGTCTGGACGGTGCCGTAAGGTGTGTAGAGTGGGAGTAACGTCGGGTCATCGCCGTTGGTTTGAACATTGCAAGAACACACACACACACACACACACACACACACATATATATATATATATATATATATATATATATATATATATATATATACTATTACACACTGCTTTGGGCCTTTTTTGTAAGTGCTTGTTTGGTGTTTTTATGTTTTTTTTCCTGGTTTTGGCCTTTTAGTTTCTTTTGTTTTGTTTTGTTTTGTTTTGTTTTTTTCTTCTTTTTTTTGTATTTTTTACACATCATGGGTAGAGTAGGGAGAGTCTAGGTCAGAGGAGTTGTTAGGATGTTGTTCGGTGTCGAGAGGTTTTGGCGCGAGTGTGTTGTTTCTTGTTGGTAGAGGTGGTGTTTGTTTTGTTGTTTGCTCGTGTTGTAGGTGCATGGGTAGTGAGTGATGTGGTCTGAGTTGTTGTCGTCGTCTGAGTCTGTGAGTGTCTCCAATTCAAAGCGTAGGTTTTTTGGTACTGCGTGAGGTATTAGTGATGGATGTGATGGGCCTGGTTCTGGTGATGGGTTGCGTGTTCCACGTTGTGGTACTGGGGTGGTGCCTGTGTTGAGTTGGTGGATGTGTCGTGTCGGGGTTTGTTTTGTTTTGGTGCCTTGGGATGCGGTCTGATAATGATGGCTGGGTCTGTCTGTGTTTCTTTGGCAGGTGGTGTAGTCGCATGGGATGCTTGTGTTTGTGTGGAGTGCGCCGACGTTTTGTGGTGTTGTATTGGCTGCGTCGGCTGCTGGCTGTTGACCCACGACTTTGCCCGCGGCAGGGCCCAGCCCTCTAGGTGGACAAGACGGAGAATCTCCTTCTCTCTTATCCACCGAGGGCAGGCCCTGTCCCTGGAGGTGTGGTTTCCGTCGCAACCGACTCAGCGCTGTGTGCTGGTAGTGCATGTGTTTATGTCGTGTGGTGCGGCACAGTTTGCGCAGGTTGGTTTGGTGTCGTGGCACCCCGCCCTCGAGTGTCCGTACCGCTGACAGAACTGACAGCGTCGAGGGAGGGGTGCTCGTGGCGTGTCCTTGTATGTAATGTAGCCGGCTTTAACGTGTGTGGGTGGCTGTCTTGTGGTGAAGGTCAGAATGAGGGTGTGTGAGTCTTGTTTGTCTGGTCGGGCATGTGGCCTGTAGACGGAGGAGATCCCTGGCTCTCAAACCTGAGAGCCAGTTCCTCCTCCGCCATCCAGGCCACCTCCCGAGCGTATATCATGCCCTGTGATGTGTTGAGGTGTGCGGCTGGTGTTATGGTGATTGGTATAGCAGTGATGTCTGTAATGTGTGTCAGTATGTCTGCGTCGTGGGAGTTGTATGCTTGAATGAGAAGTGCCCCTGATCGAATTTGGTGTGCGTGTAGGGGTTGTCGCGTCCGACGGGTGATCTCCTCCTCCACCGTCCAGGGGTCAAGGGAGCCCATGGGCTCGCCGTCATCCCGGCGGCAGAGGAAGAAGTCACCCGTCGGCGTGTTCAGTGTGGTGTCCATGTTTGGTGATGGTGGTGGGTCGAGGGTTTGACGTTGTGGTCAGGAGAGAAAGGTGTACACGTGTTACACAAACGGCGGAGTTTGGGGGGGGTTGGCGGCACCGCCGGACCAACCTGTAGACGAGTTGAAGGTGCAGAGCAGTCTTGAAGTTGATGATGAAGAGTAGCTATAAGTCGGAAGTGAAGATATCGAGTTAATGGCAGGGTGGTCTAGCGAGTAGTAGTTGGTTGGGTTCGGCGGCCCAGCTGGCGTTGTCGCGGCTTGCTGCACGCCTTCGGGGCCACCGAGCTTCTGTTGTCCCCGCGGTGCTGCTGCGAGCACCTTGGTGGTGGCCCTTATGTGGTGCCAGCGGCGTCGAAGCCTTTGGTGGTGTCCGGCTTCGCATAGGTATGTGGCCAACTGGCCTGATCTTGGGTTTGCTTCGAGAGGTTTTCGGTCTCGTTTGTTGCTTCGTTGTTGCTTGGTTGCTTGGTTGCTGTTGCTGTTGCTTGTGAATTTCGAATTTCGTGAATCTTTGGTGCACTACTCGAAAAAGTATTATTTTTCAGGCCGACTGGGACCCGGTTCGCTGAACCGCATATGGTGCCAAATCATTCCCAAGGACACGTGACTGTGCCCGTCTATGTCTGGATGGATGGATGGATACGGGAATGGTGTTTTGCATCGGATCGACGGGAGGCAGGCCGGACAATCACATAGCGAGGTGCTGTAACTGGCAGGAATACACAATGGCCATGCAATCCCTTGCAATGACACAATATAAATATGCTGAAAAAAGCTTTCACACACTATTGATTATTGCTTTCTATTGCTTTTTGGTCAGATTCTGATCAGATCAGTTCAGAATGACCTAATCAGACCGACCAGGTGGGGGTGCCTGCTTGGGTGTTTTACAATGCTCTCGTATTCCATTGACGGGGCTCATAGTCACAAGGTTTGACCCCGGACTGTCGTATTCATGTGGCATGGACTTAACCACCAGGTCACCGTCTAGCATTGGCTTGGTTGAAAAATTGGCGGGAGGCCCATGTTTGAGTTAGTGCACCGGTGACATTTGAAATCGTCTTACTTTACATTCGACACCATGGTTTCATCATAAGTTTGTTATTGAAGGGGAATGCAGCGCCTAATAACGTGCGATAATGTGTGACAAAGAAGTGTTTCGCGATGCCAGTTGTCTGCAAAGTAGGAATAAACTCCTATAAAAGGTTGTGGATATGTTTTGTGTTCACAGGTGTGTCTGCCCTCGCTCCAGGAGATGCGCCCCGAAGAGCAACAGCCGTACCAGTTCATGCACAACGCCAGCGTCCACACTGCCGCCGTGGTCCGTCGATGGTTCAACAACCACGCACGCATGGTGAGATATACCGTAACACTGAGTGACTTCCTTCAGTTGTGACGTTCCCAGGAAGGGTGAATAATCATATTCATTTGAGGGCACAGCTGCTTCTCGCTGCAAAACTAGGTGACCAAATGTTTGCTTACTCCTCCAAGCGGCACTGTCAGCTCAGTTGTTTAGAGTGGCGGACTGCATTTGTCTGTAGGAACTGACAAGTAGCTTGGCATCGATAGTACAAGGCATGGACCCTGTAAACCCACCCACGGCAAAACTAAACTATAGGTGACATCATGTTGCATTTTGCATCATGCATTTTGTTTACGAATCGTTGCAACAAACGACAAATACCTACATGGAGAATTGGAGCACTTGCTCCTATCTTGACAAGTTGCCGAATATTCCACTGAGGGTGGAAATGCGGTGAGATGGACACTCAAAGCATATAGCACAATCAAAGCATTAATATGTAGACAGTAGGATGTTTTGCAGCGACTTATTAGACGGAATGGCGACGACTAAATTCACCCCGGTAAACGACAGAAGCTCCTGCAGGGCTTCCAGCCACAACATTGCGGTTCTCTGGTGTAAGTAGGAATCTTGGCCGATTCTATTATTTCTCTTTTCGCCAGCTGGCTTTATCGTCTGATACACACCCAACCGTATATTGCCTTGACCGAACTGCGAGCAGTGACGCACCTTACCGATTCAGTTTTATACGCCGATGTAATTCGTGGAAAGTCCGGCATAAATGAACACATGTGAAAGGAAATATATACACATCGCCGCCATACTTCACCCTGCACTTCTTCAGACTTCTGTGGAGCGCGAACTGATGTTTCCGTTTTGTTAGGTTGGGCACTTCGAGCGCGAACTGATGTTCACTATCTGGATTAAATTATCCAGATAGTGTCATGGCTGCTTCAGAAGTCAGCCTGTCCCTGCATCCCAGAACATGGTATGAGGTATCCATCTAGAAGATACAGCAATGTTTACGCTGAGTTTGCCACGAAGTAAAGCATCATGTTCAAAACATCCGCAATCGCTTGGATACATGCGCGGAGCACGCCCTTGAACAGGGTAGTTGCGGATCGCTTAAACTCTGCGACGTCTACAGTCAAGTCGGAATTCTGATCCATGGCGACGAGGGCATCCCGAACAGGAGACGGATAGAATGCAGTAGGCCATGGCTTAAACATGGTTTCCAAATCACCCGACGTAAGACGTCCGTCTTTGTCCGCGTCCATCACGACGAACATGGTCTCCAGGGCGTCTGGATTGTCCTTGTTGGCTGCGGAGGCTACCACCGCCAGACATAGGAATAATAGGATCCGATGGAGCATGCTAGCTCTGTGGGTTGGCTGTCTGACTGTCGACTTGATCGTGTGAGAATTTCGTTGAAGCGATGTCTTAAGTACTAGCCAACGCCTTTTTTTGGAGATGCAGCAACGGAGTGGCCAGGTGCAGCAACAAGTGCGCTTTCATGTTTTGCTGAAGGTGAAGAGGCGGGCTTATTCAGCTTGTTGTTGTTTCCCTTGTCAGATGCTCTACATCAACATGGACTCAATGCGTCGCGTCTTTCGAACAGACGTCGGGAGCAAGAAACCTGGTGGAATATTTTTGTGCGAGAGACCTCGTTCTTGTGACGTTCTGTTTATTTTCGAAGGTGTGTTATGTTCCTTTTTCCGACGCGTTTTACATTAATCCGATGCGCCATGATGACACTTCTGTTGCGTGTGCATCACTAGCACGTGGGCGTGAATACCTTCCGAGCTTAGTACCGTTACGGGCTGTCACTGCCGGGACGGTCACGCTCTTCACAAGAGAGAGAGCATTCCGGCGGCGCTGTCCCGGCCAGGTGGTGAGGACCGTCATTCCGTCCGCAGCAAGCAGTGTGACGTCACATGTCTTCAACAGTGGTGTTAACGACATGCTCGCCGTCGATACCGCTAGTGCGGTGAGCCGAAATGCCGTTGGTGCTGTCGTAACTCCAGTTCGCATAGCTTTCAAAGCAAGCGTCCTGTCAGTCCAGTATCTGTTACGGTTTTGTTTTGTTGGGTTGGGCACTTCGGCCTGCTCAGGCCATTTCGTGCCGTGAGTAGAATGTATGAAAATATTATGTTGTAAAAGTCAATTTACAAGTCCTGAAGTAAGTTGGTTTTTCGGAGAAAAACCAACTTACTGGCCGTGGGTAGTCTTAGGGATAGACCAACGCGTACGCTATACCCCGGATTAATAAGCGGACAGCTCGCTTGTAAACTCCCAACGACGAACAGCGCCGGGGCCGAAAGCTTCAGAGTGCTGGCCACTAATTTTAGTGCTCCGTTACCAACACCTTGGGTCGCGACAGGCAAACGCCAGTCCGCCTCGAGATCGCAAAGACGCGCTGGCTCTCCCTCGGTCTCCTGGGGCTTCTCTGTTTATTTCTCCTCGCGTACATATATATATATATATATATATATATATATATATATATATATATATATATATATAACATAACACTACGGCGATACATCATCGGCGTGTAACCCACACTCTCATTGGCCCGGTGAGGTGACGTGCTCAACCAGTGTGCGACGAGTTGTTATTGGATGACGGGGGGCGGCGGCCATCGCCCTGGCTGGGTGTTGCTGGGCCGTGATACGTCACGGTTCAAGGGGTCAGCTCTCGTGCACTGCCCATCTGGTCGGCTGCACCCTTAGGTTGCAGTTTTGCAGCGTGGTGTCGGGTGGTCGCCCTGGCGACCGACGTCGGCTCGTAGAGGTACCCGACTGGTGGCGCCCTTGACTTTGTGGTATGCGAACTCCCCGACACGAGCTCGGCTCTTATCGGTTATAACCTGGAGGGGTGATCTCATCGTGGCGGCTAACAATCGAACATTGCGAGCTGGACATGGATCTTATCTGTGGTAGATTGGATGGGCCGCATGCCTGGCGTTCTTGTTGTGATAACCAATACTCGTGTTTTGGTACCTCATGCGGCCTTATCGCGGGTGACACAGACAGTACATTCCAGAGATTCTCGAACGGTCACATTAACTTAACAATGTTACAGGTGTGTATCTCCTAATAGTGTGGGCAAAGAAAAGGGGGTGTTGTGTGTACGGCAGTAGTTGGTAAGTGTTTTCCGATGTTCATGGTATTTTTGACAGTGTAGGAGAATATGTGAAACGGTAAGATGAGTGTTGCATGATGGGCATGAAGGTCGTGGTGAAGCAGTGCAAATATATCGATGGGTGAGAAAAGTGTGACCTATGCGGAGCCGTGATGGAACTTTTTCTTCTTGTCTGTTTTTTTATATGATGTGGTCCAGTTTTCGATGACAGGTTTGATGAGACGTAATTGTGTGTAGTTTGTGGTTTCAGTCCATTGGTGGTTCCAAAATGTCGAATGTTATGTCTTATTGTTGATTTGATGGCGTCAAAATGTGGTGGGATTTCTGTGATGTGTGGTAATTGTAATGATTGTTTGGCGAAATGATCTGCTTTCTCGTTTCCTTGGATGCCACAGTGACTGGGCACCCACAGGAAACGGACCTTCATGCCCATCAGATGAAGTGTTTCAAGTATGTCGTAAATGGAAATATGGCAATGGTGCGAAAAGGAAAGTGAAGAAAGAGATTGAGGAACAGATTTTGAGTCGGAACGAATGACGACATGGCGCATGGGGTGACAAATTGAACGGTTGCGGACATAGCGAAGGGCAGTGAGAATGGCGTGCAATTCGGCGATGAAAATGGATGTCCCGTTTGGCAAGCGATGTTGTTTTGTGTGTGTACCTGCAACAATGGCGTTTCCTGTGTAATTTTCGTCTTTAGATCCGTGGGTGAAAACAAAATGAACATGGCGATAACGAGAGCGAAACTGGTAGAATTTGTGTTTGACGTATTCTGGACAAAGCTGTGATTTTGGGGTGGTGGTGAGATTAAAAATATTTCGTTCGGCCATCTGCCACGGTGGTGTAGTTGGTGAAGAAAGAGCTGTAATATGTGGAATGTTGCATTGGAGTTGTGTAGAAAATGTTTTAATGCGTGAAGCTATGGTAAGCCCGGTTCGCTTTTCGGCGGGACCTAAATATTCGTGGTGTAGATTTGGGAGAATTTGTATAGATGCGTGTGTGGGGTGGTGTTCTCTAAATTGAATTTTTGCGGCATATCTGAGTGTTTGTTCAATTCTTCGGAGACCTAATGGTGGAATTCCTGATTAGATTTGTAAAGAAGTAATGTGAGACGTGGTCATTGCACCGAGTACTATGCGAATAAATTTAGTTTGTAAGATGTCCAAAAGTTTCAAAGCCCAGGTACTCTGCCCACTGCCACTGCCACTTGCCACTTGCGTAAACTATGGAGCCATATTCTATGATGGGAAGAACCAAGGATTTGTATAATTGTAATAGCGTGTGACGATCGGATCCGAATGATGAAGACGTAATACAGCGAAATAAGTTGAGTCTGTGAAAACATTTGGTCTGGATGTGTTTGACGTGCTTGTGCATGGAAAGCTTGCGATCGAAAATAACACCAAGAAATTTGAACAAATTTACAAAATGTATGTCAGTGTTTCCGAGGTGAAGTGGTGTGTCTGGATTTGGGCACGGAGTTGATTTGCTGAATATCATTGTGGCAGATTTTGGAGCTGAAAATGTGAAACCGTATTTGATGGACCATTGGTGTATCCGGTCAAGTGCGTTTTGTAATCGAATTAAACAATGTTAATAATTTTTGCCGGAGCACCAAATCGCACTATCGTCCGTAAATAGCGAGTATGATAGATTGGCAGGCATGTTATCGAAAATATCATTAATGATGATGTTGAATAATACTGGTGAAATACAACTCCCCTGTGGTAATCCGTTCTTAAGAAAACGTGGATCGGAAATCGCTGACCTGCACCGGAGATGAAAAGGACGGGAACCGGACACAAATCCTATCAAATAATGAGCTAAATTTCCTTTGACGCCGAAGTGAAGAAGTTTGGAAATTAATGCCGGTTTGTATGCCATATCATACGCTTTACTAATGTCTAAAAATTACTGCAATGGTGTGTTCATGTTTTTTATAACCAAGGCGTATGTCAGTTTCTAATCGAATGAGATGATCTATTGTACTATGGCCATGACGAAAACCGCATTGAATTGGAGATAGCAGATGATTTGTTTCTAAGTACCAGGTCAGTCTTTTTACAATCATACGTTCTAGAAGTTTTCCTAGACAACTGGTGAGAGCGATGGGTCGGAAATTGTTGGGGTTGCTGTGGTTTTTGCCGGGTTTTGGAATAGGGATGATGAGGGCTTCCTTCCAAGTTTCGGGGAAAGTATGGCCAGACCATAATGCATTAAATGTTTGTAAGATGCAATGTTTTGTGTCGTTGGATAAATGTCTGAAAAAGGAATAATGTAAATTGTCGGGACCTACAGAAGTATTACCGGCTGAGGAAATTTCAGTATCTAGTTCTGAAACTTGAAACGGGATATTGTATGTTTCAGTGTTGTCCGAATCGATTTGTGCCAAATCGGTGTGAAATGTGTGTTGTGCATTTTGTAGAAATTCCGGTCTGTAGTTGTTGTCAGAGCTATTGTGAGCCATGGTGTCCGCTATTGTATTTACTATTGTTTGTGGGTCGGTAATTGTGGTGTTTTGAATTTTGAGTGCCAGGAGTGATTTAAATGGAGTGCGTCCTGATAATCGGCGGATTAACTGCCAGATTTTGCTTAAAGGTGTTCGAGAGGTGAATTGTTGTAAATATAGTAACCATGAACGGCGACGAGCTTCGCGAATGATGCAGCGTGTCTTCGCATGTTCATAATTACGGCTAACTAAATTTTGTTGGTCGGGATGGCGTAAATATTTTCTAAATGCTCTCTTTCTTTCGGCTATTGCTCGGGAAACTTCTATCGACCACCATGGGACTGGTGTTCTCTTTGTGAAAGGCTTTGTTAGTGGAATAGGGGTGGAAGCTGCTTCGAGAAGTGACCAAGTTACCAAGTGCTTTGGTAACTTGGTTGATGTTTTCGACGGGAGAAATGTTGGGGTTGTATTGAATATGTGAAAGTTCCGAAAAGTTGTCCAATCGGCCTTCGAAATTTTCCAGCGAGGAATAAAACTGGGTGTCGTATCTGCCGCAGTTGAAAATGTGGGTGTTAATTTAATGGGGTAATTAATGATCGCTGTCATGAATATCAGTGTATATGGTCCAATCATAATCAGTGGCCAGAGTCGGAGAGCATATTGATAAATCAATAGCTGTTTCTGTATTATGTCCAAGGTGAAAAAAGGTTGGTTCCCCGGTGTTCAGTAATACTAAATTATGTCGGTCTAAAATTTGTTCAATGATGCGGCCACGAGTGTCTGTAAGTGTGCGTGTTCTATCCCACGCTGGGCTATGGGCATTAAAATGGCCAAGTAATATGAAAGGATTCTTGAATTGTGTTATGAGGTTGTCTAATTGTATGAAAATGTTTGTGTTATCTGTTTGTGGTGGAATATAAATGGAACATACATCCACATTCCTGCCATGCAAACGTAGAGTACAAGCTACGGCTTGTAAAGGTGAATTCAGTGTAATTTGTGTATGTGTAAAATCATTGTTGATGTACAGTGCTGTACCGCCACTGCGATGTGGTCCACGGACCTCATCGTGACGGTACAGTAAGTAATTGGAAAGATTGAAGTTATATGTATCTGTAGGCAAAAACCATGTTTCTTGAAGTGCTATGAGAACAGGTGCGATAATATTGAAAAAAGCTTTCATTTCGGCCCATTTTGATATCAAGCTACGACAATTCCATTGCAAAAAAGTAGACATCGGGAAGAGTTAATGTTTGTCAGCACCTTTCGGCGCATGTCGGAGCCAGGAGTGCAGTTCAGGTGGGTATGTGTGTTGAGTGCGGCCGGCGGTGGTTGGCTCGCTCGAGCCGTCCGGCCGACCAGTGACCTTGGCAGGATCACGCCGTCCGACCACTGCCGCGGGGACGCCCGCCGGCCGGGAGTCGGTCGGGTCACGTGGGCGCCGGCCGGCGCTGGGCCGGACCGCCGGCCGGCGCTGGGCCGGACCGCCGGCCCGTTGACGGGGAACGAGAATTTGCTCCCGCAGCGGAGTGACTGTGGGGCCTATCACTCCTCCCTGGAGTGGTCCGTTTGTTTGGAGCCGGAGTGGTCTGAGTGTTGGGAGCCAGGGTGGTTTGTGTCGGAGTGGTCTGAGTGTTAGGAGCCAGGGTGGTTTGTGTCGGTGTGGTCAGTGGAGTAAGTTTTTTGAGTGGAGCTAAACCGGGAATCATGTTTGTTTGAATCGAGGCAGAAATCGTGTTGACGCGACGTGTGGGGAGAGCAACGGTGGTCGCCTGAGCATACGTTTTCGTTGACGGGGAGGTGGCTTCGACAGACCGTCGGGCCTGGGGGTATGACACCCCGGTCGTGGCCTTCACAGCGCAGACCTCCTTTTTCTTGCGCCAAACTGGGCAGAGGGGTGATGTGGTCAGGTGATCGGAGGTGTTGCAGTTGAGGCAGTGGGCAGGTTTGGAGCAGGTGGAATCAGGATGGGGTGATTCACCACACTTTGGGCAGCGTGCTATTTGTCGACAAGTCTTGCTGCCATGCCCAAAGCGCTGACAATTGAAACAGCGGAGAGGATTAGGAATACAGACACGGACTTGGAATCGTAGGTATACGGCGAGTAGGGTCTTGGGAAAAGTGGTAGAATTGAAGGTAAGGACAAGGAGGCTCGTATCACGCTTCTGGCCGTCTTTGAAGGAAGTGATGCGGCGGACGTGGGTCACCCCCTCCGGCCCGAGCTCCGCCTGAATATCTGCCTCAGACATGAAGCGGAGCTCAGGCGCGAAGATGGTGCCCTTAGTGGTATTGCGGTTGGAATGGAGGGAAATTGTGACGGATTTACCACAAAATGTGGTGGTACGGAGGAGGGCTTTGGTCTGGGCTCGGGTTTGGGTTTGTATGACAAGGGTTCCGTTGCCTGGGGCTTCAATGTCTGGATTGGCTAAGGAACAAATGTCGAGGAGCTGCTTGGTTGGCCAGAAAACATTTACACGACGAAAGGAGACGGACTCCTCGACAGGCTTTACTACGATGTATGATCCAGCACTGTCCAGGTAGGGTTCAATGGGTTCAGGTTGGGATGAAGTGGTCTGTTTCGAGCGTGGGTCAGCGGCGTGGAGAGTGATGGTATGGTCTGGATTGCGAGGAAAGGCCGTGGTCTTGGGACGAGCAGGGTTCGGCGAGGCGCAAAGGGCTTCCATGGCGTCATCGAGGGGAATAGTTCGGCGCGGGTCATCAACAATTCCATCAATCGAGGGAGCATCAGGGGCCAGGTCCGTGTTCGTGCGATGGTTGTCGGCTGTGGTCAGAGGAGGAAAATCCGAGTCTGAGTCCGTTAGCGAGCATGGGTCGGTGTCCTTTTTTCGTTTTTTCCCCATCACGGGGAAAAAATCCTACCTAATGTAATATAAAGAAAGATAACGGACACACAGAAACTCAGGGAACGGAAATACGACGACGACGAAAAACGGATGGGGTGACGGGTGTCACCCCACTAGAAAAGAAATGCGAAAAGAGCGACGGGTATCACCCCACAAAAATGAAAAATAAACTGCAATAACCAGCAGTCGGTCTGGCCAAAACTGGCACGGCGGTGTGTTCAGTGACATTTGGTAGCTAGTAGTGCGTACGCAAATAGTATTGAACACTCCATGATCTGTTACGGCCATTGTCGTAGCTGTTATCGCTGTGGTCGCCATTGTTCCCTACGTTTGTTTGCTGCCCAATAATACAATAAATAACATTTGGAAACGTGTCTCGCTACTCTACTAACTAGATACACATAACCCCACTACGAGTGTTGCGGAACGCAACCAAACCAAACCAAATGCAACAATAGTTTTATATTGTCGGCTATATTCCGGCCTCTAGGCAACAAACGAAAACTCCGTCTACCGACGCGAGAACACGAAATGGAATGGCGCATAACGACCAAAACAATAACGAAATCGAATCGGATAAAGCATCGAGAAGCAAGAGCGTCGCCACCGGGGGGGCAGAGGGGGCAGTCGCCCCCCCTGTCGTGAGACTGGGGGGGGGGGGGCGCCGCCCCCCCCGTGAAATTTGAAGAAGCCCCTATCCGGAAATGCACAGGAAAAAAAGTGAGCAAGGAGGCCGACGAGACATGAGAGGAGGCCTCCAAGACGTGAGAGGAGGCCCTAATTCGAAGAAGGAGTCACCTAGGAGAAGATAGCAGGCCCCAGAAATCAAGAGAGTGCCAACAATTGGCACGGAGGCCCCCAGGAATGCAAAGTAGGCCCCCAGGATTGCAAAGGAGGCCCCAGGATTGCAAAGGAGGCCCCCAAGATTGCCAAGGAGGCCCCATGATTGCAAAGGGGGCCCCCAGGATTGCAAAGGAGGCCTCCAGGATTACAAAGGAGGCCCCGAGGATTGCAAAGGTATCCAGGATTGCAAAGGAGGCCCTCGGGATTGCAAAGGAGGCCCCCATGTTGCAAAGGAGGCCCCATGATTGCAAAGTAGACCACCAGGATTGCGACGGATGCCTCCAGGCTAGCGAAGGATGCCTCCAGGCTAGCGAAGGAGGCCCCCAGGATTGCAAAGGAGGCCCCATGATTGCAAAGGAGGCCCCCAGGATTGCAATGGAGGCCCCCAGGATTGCAAAGGAGGCCCCCGGATTGCAAAGGAGGCCCCATGATTGCAAAGGAGGCCCCCATGATTGCAAAGGAGGCTCCCAGGATTGCGAAGGAGGCCCCAGGATTACAAAGGAGGCCCCCAGGATTTCAAAGGAGGCATCCAGGATTACAAAGGAGGCCCCCAGGATTGCAACGGAGGCCCCCAGGATTACAAAGGACTCCAGGATTGCAAAGGAGGCCCTCATGATTGCAAAGGAGGCCCCAGGATTGCAAAGGAGACCCCCCAGGATTGCGAAGGATGCCTCCAGGCTAGCGAAGGAGGCCCCCCCCCCCAGGATTGCAAAGGAGGCCCCCAGGATTGTAAAGGAGGACCCCAGGATTGCAAAGGAGGCCCTCATGATTGCAAAGGAGGCCCCAGGATTGCAAAGGAGACCCACAGGATTGCAAAGGAGGCCTCCAGGATTGTAAAGGAGGCTCCCAGGATTGCAAAGGAGGCCCCTGTGATTACAAAGGAGGCCCACATGATTGCAAAGGAGGCCCCCATGATTGCAAAGGAGGTCCCCAAAATTGCAAAGGAGGCCGCCAAGGATTGCAAAGGACTCCAGGATTGCAAAGGAGGCCCCAGTATTGCAAAGGAGACCCCCAGGAACGCAAAGACCTCCAGGATTGCAAAGGAGGCCCCCAGGATTGCAAAGGAGGCCCCCGTAGGCCCCATGATTGCAAAGGAGGCCCTATGATTGCAAAGAAGGCCCACAGGATTACAAAGTGGCCCCCAGGATTGCAAAGGAGGCCCCCAGGATTGTCAAGGAGTCCTCCAGGATTGCAAAGGAGGCCCACATGATTAAAAAGGAGTCCCACAGGATTATCAAGGAGGCCCCCAGGATTGCAAAGGAGGCCCACAGGATTGCAAAGGAGGCCCCAGGATTGCAAAAGAGACCCCAGGATCGCAAAGGAGGCCTGCATGATTGCAAAGGACCCCCAGGATTGCAAGGAGGCTCCCGTGATTACAAAGGAGGCCCCCATGATTGCAAAGGAGGCCCCCAGGATTGCAAAGGAGGCCCACATGATTACAAAGGAGGCCCCCATGATTGCAAAGGAGGCCCACAGGATTGTCAAGGAGGCCTCCAGGATTGTAAAGGAGGCTCACAGGATTGCACTGCAAAGGAGGCCCACAGGATTGTCAAGGAGGCTATCACATCAAATATATCACATCAAGACCTTTAAAAAAATAGAACTCGATGTCCAAAAGTTCACACCGAGACTCGATCGAATGGACCCCAGCACCGGAAAATTAAGAAAAGTTCTGGAAAAAATTACCCGGAGGGCTTTTATACTCCGAAAGGTGCCATCGGCTGAAAAAAAAAACTCCTTCGGTGGCCACAGAGGCATATCAAAAGCGCAAATGCCCCCTCCCTCCTAAGAGGGATATGTTCCCAAGAATCGAGCCGAGGCCCCCAAAAGTCGCGCTGGGGCCACACAAATTCGCGTCGGTCCACCAGAATTCGCGTAGGGGCTCCAAGTAAATACGGCGGGCCCCAGAAAACTCGCTCCGAGGCCCGAAAATCTGCAACAGGGACCGCCAAGATCACGTTGGGGCCACAGCTAAGTACAACGCGCCCCGCAAACTCGAACCGGTCCCACCAAATATCGCGCTCGGACCCACAATTCCCATCGATAGTACCACGAATTTGGTCTGGGCATAAAAAATTCACGTCGGGGCTGCCAACAATTGGCGTCTAGGGCTCCACATAAGCACCGTGTGACCCCCAAAGTCGCATCGGTATCCGAAAAAGAAAGCCGGAGCCCTCCAAAATAAGGAGGGATTCCCAAAAAAAGTCCGGGTCAGGAAAATGGTTCTGGAGCACCGAACATATCAGATGCCATATCACATTTGTCAGATGCCTTGACAAATCGCGTACGGCATCGAAAAACATACCGGAGCTCGAAGAAAATCGAGGTGAGATGGAAAAACATGGCGCCAGGCACTCGAAAAATCAGGCCGAGATTCGGAATTTAAAGAAAATTCAGAAGAGGTCCACAAAAATCGCGTTGACCCCAGGTAACTGGCGTTGGGTCCCCGTAACCACGCGCCTGGGCGCGATAAGTTGCGCTTAGACCCAGAAATATCGCACCGAAGACCCAAAATTGTACTGGGCCCCACAAATGTGAGTCAGAAGCCCCAAATAAACACAGCGGGACCCTAAGAGCACAACGGGGACCGAAAATGTAACTGGCCCTCCAAAGCGCAGTCTCGCAAAAAGCGACAGGGCCCTAAAACATGCGTTGCAGCCCTAAATAAATATACCGGGAACCCTAAAAAAAAAACATTAAAAAAACACCGGAAGCTCTCAAGGCACACAGGGGCCATGCGACCGCACGAGGGCCTGAAAATAGGCTGGGGTCGCAATAAGCAACATGGTCCCAGAACGAACATAAATACCGGGCACTAAATAAATACATTGAGATCATTGAAAGCGCCCCAACAACCAAGAAAAATAATCGGTGCACAAAGAAGCAACAAAACCCTAAAACGAGCTAGGGTTTCGAAAATGCGTTCGGCCTCGAACAAAAATGGATTGGAGCCCTAAGACACATCCGTAGATGAAGAAATACGAAACGGGTCCAAAGAAGTACACTCAGGCAGGGCTTCGGTTCGGTAGCCAACCTGGAAGCATGTTTAATCAAAGATATGAGGTGCATCAAAGCTTAGCGGGCATCCGCATTTCTTCATCATAAAATATGGGAAGTAGTGAACTAATGATGGAATTTAATTAATCGAATTTTCGCGGCGAACGCCCATACAAAGCATTTCATCACGTCAGATAAGGCGCAAGTCTATCATGTGGCAGCAATTAGCAAAGCGTAGGAGGCCCAGCAGGATCCGTAGCATCGCACGAAGTGTGGCGAATGCGCCGAATGCGCAAGATGGGTGTGCACATGCACTAACGTTGGCGTCGTGGCGACCGGGCACTATGAACTGGAATATCTGAAATTGGTAAATTTTACATTTTAAAGTGATCTGTATAGGTGTAATTTCAGCAGTGCAAGGTGACTTATCAAGGGATACCACAAGAATACATTCGAACAGGGTGGGGGAGCTAGGGTTGAAATCCGACGAATCAGAAACGATAGTGGTAGATTAGGCCCCTCGACAGGATAATTTAGTTGGTCACTAATTATTTTATATAAAAAGGTCCCCTTTGACAAAATAGTGGTCGAAATCGGAAGACTTTTTATTGAGTAGGTGGACCCCTCCAAATACGCTTGCCCCCTCCCCTTAACGCAAATATAGGTACGTCCTGGTCCCCCAATAATTTTCAGAAACATACGCACATGGAGCAAAACCAACATTGGGGGGGGGGGGGCAAATTCCCCCCCCACAAGCATGCAAAACAATACCGATGCCAGATACTAAATGGGAGAAATGAAGTTTTTAAATGTATTTTCTTCCTACAAACTTGTCTTCTGTGATTACAGCCTGCATGATTAGAGCTTCCCAGCATCAATACCTTCTCCACGTCATAATTTACAAAACGGTACAGCACAGTGAAAACCATGGGCGTGACGGCGTGGAATTTGAAGGTTTTGCATTATTTGTGCATTGTCATTGTTACATTGTTGCATTGTCTTTGTTACATTGTTGCATTGCCATTGATGCATTGTTGTTCAATGCTTGTTCTTGCCGTGAATTTATTCGCGGAGGATTTATGACTTTAGCTTCTGTGCCAAGTGCCTTGCAGCCAGCACCAAATGTTATAAAAATAAATAAATTCCTAAGATGACGATCAGAAAGCCAATTCAATCCACTTCTCGTTGTCACCTTCGCGAAATTGTCGTCCTAGGACTGAGAAATGATTGTTTAAGCTTGTTTATGAGAACAAGCTGGTGGAATGACTAACAGTAGTGATGATCCTAGCGATATTCAGTTAAACTTGGTGGACATTGAAATGGGTTGACCAATGGGAGATATCTTAAAGATATGCTCAGCACCAGCCCCACCAGCCCGCTGTAATCTAGAGGCCAGCGGGAAGATTCTTCTCGTCGATAAAGCATAAAGATATTGGTTTGTTTTGGTACTGACGTATTTATGCACGTTTGCTTATTTATACCCTGGTATGGCTCAGTTCTCAGCGGAAAAAAAAGATTCTTGCTATTGCGCTTTGCGTAAATGATGCACCATGCCAAGAACAAACAATACATCAATATGAAGTCATGTTCCCCATTCTGGAACCATACTAAGAGCCTAAAAAAGCAATAGGAGGCCCTAACACAGTGGAGGCCCCCTTTCGGGAGCAGGAGGCCCCCTATCAATATTGCCCCCCCCTGGAAGAATTTCGTGGCGACGCCACTGTCGAGAAGTATCCACAGTCAGCTGATGAACGGCTGCTCACTGTTGATAAGGAAGCGACCATATGCTACCATGCAAAAATCCTCTCCGTTCACAATATTTCGCAATATTCTCCACACCGTTGCAGGAGGGAATGAGCGGATAATCAACATGATAGTACATTCTCTACTGCAAAATAACATTCGACACACGGGCAATAACAAACTGCCACAGAAAGGCAAGGCACAGCAGTCTTAACCGTGCTCTTCCACGCTACAACATGCAATTACGGAAGTAACGAGATAACTCTACTGTAACTGAGTTGGTTTTCGGAACACTTTAAATCAGAAATTGAGATATATATATATATATATATATATATATATATATATATATATATATATATATATATATATATATATATATATATATATATATATATATATATATATATATATATATATATATATATATATATATATATATATATATATATATATATATATATATATATATATATATATATATATATATATATATATATATATATATATATATATATATATATATATATATATATATATATATATATATATATATATATATATATATATATATATATATATATATATATATATATATATATATATATATATATATATATATATATATATATATATATATATATATATATATATATATATATATATATATATATAGAGAGAGAGAGAGAGAGAGAGAGAGAGAGAGAGAGAGAGAGAGAGAGAGAGAGAGAGAGAGAGAGAGAGAGAGAGAGAGAGAGAGAGAGAGAGAGAGAGAGAGAGAGAGAGAGAGAGAGAGAGAGAGAGAGAGAGAGAGAGAGAGAGAGAGAGAGAGAGAGAGAGAGAGAGAGAGAGAGAGAGAGAGAGAGAGAGAGAGAGAGAGAGAGAGAGAGAGAGAGAGAGAGAGAGAGAGAGAGAGAGATATATATATATATATATATATATATATATATATATATATATATATATATATATATATATATATATATATATATATATATATATATATATATATATATATATATATATATATATATATATATATATATATATATATATATATATATATATATATATATATATATATATATATATATATATATATATATATATATATATATATATATATATATATATATATATATATATATATATATATATATATATATATATATATATATATATATATATATATATATATATATATATATATATATATATATATATATATATATATATATATATATATATATATATATATATATATATATATATATATATATATATATATATATATATATATATATATATATATATATATATATATATATATATATATATATATATATATATATATATATATATATATATATATATATATATATATATATATATATATATATATAGAGAGAGAGAGAGAGAGAGAGAGAGAGAGAGAGAGAGAGAGAGAGAGAGAGAGAGAGAGAGAGAGAGAGAGAGAGAGAGAGAGAGAGAGAGAGAGAGAGAGAGAGAGAGAGAGAGAGAGAGAGAGAGAGAGAGAGAGAGAGAGAGAGAGAGAGAGAGAGAGAGAGAGAGAGAGAGAGAGAGAGAGAGAGAGAGAGACGCTCTTGCCCAGATATATTGTTGCCGTGTGGCACAGTAGTTGGGAGTCAGCTTGAAACCATTGCCACTCTTGCAGAGGACCGATAGAGAACATGGGCGTCATGTGAAGTGTGATTGCGTTCAAACTATAAATAGTGGTTGAAAATAATTCTTAGAAGCTAAAAAATTGAGCAGCTAAGAGGGACATTTATAATTCTCTAAGATAATTGATGTGAAACTTAATATCCTGACGTCATCAAAAACAACGGACCTCTGCGATTTTCTCTGAATTGATATATATTATACAGTAAATTATGCTAATTTCAATAAAAATATCCACTAAGAGGGACATTCAGAAATGTCGAAGTTATCGCCTTTCAAAGTTCAAGGTTAAGTGGTCCGGACCCTAGCGATTTGCTCCAAATTAATGTCGCACGTGCTTCTCGATATTCTAAACACGACTATAATATTTTATAAGAGGGACATTTAGAAGATACACCGTAAAACATAGTTGGACTGATACTGATAAATGTGAACGTCTTAATATATGCACATATGTCGCCCAAGTGAACAAACGCGGTCTGCTCGAGCCTGTCGGAGCTCGCCACGGCTTGAGCCGGGCCTTGGCTTAAGCCGGAGAAGCTTACGCAGACCTACATGATCTCGTTGAATCCTTCCCGACAACAGCAGCTTTTGATGATCACCGGAACTATGGATCAGGTAAGGAATATCGAATGTTGTCTAAAAGTTGACTAAAAACCTAAACTAACCTAACCTATTTGTTTGCACCATGGAGGCAAATGTAAATATATGTCTTGTTACCACAGTGATAAATTATTTTTGAAATATGGGGGAATATACCACTTTTTGAACACTCAATCAGCATCTTTCTCCAAGAAGTATTTGCATCCTGCTCCTTGATGTGAAGTATTCATGGCTCCTTTCTTACAGTATCTTGTTTGTAAATAGCTTGTGCATGCTATCAATAAGGAATGGTGATACATGAGCGTATTGCAATGCAATTTCAGGTAAAGGGATGACCTATAATGTGATATGGCATACAATACCAGTCTATAGCATAGTTATTATTATCCCTATCCTGAATACAGCTCTTCTTAACTTATGAATCCCAAAACAAATGATCACAAATGATCAAGGACCAGACAAAAGTACCCACACCATTGACTCAAATTTGGTCTGAAAGACATCAAGAGCATTTTAGATTACACCAATTCCATGGCAAATTTTTACATCCTGCTATGCTTGTTTTGACATCTCACACCTAATGAATAACCATTATTTGAACCCTGTTTTACCACCTTAGAGCAAAATAATACTGAGTTAGGTAGGTAGGTACTGAGTTAGGTATGCAGGTACTGAGATAGGTAGGTAGGTACCAATGTAGGTAGGTAGGTACCAATGTAGATAGGTAAGTATGTACTGAGGTAGGTAAGTAGGTATAGATGTAGGTAAGGGAAGCAGGCAGGGTGGGAATTAAGGCACTTCTTAAGAGATTCTATCTCTGAAAAGATTTTTGCACTCCGGGTTCATACCGGATAGGATGGGCTTCACATGTACTCCGACACAAATGTTGGAACAAAGATATGAATAAAAACAAACACAGAACGACACCCCCGAAAACGCTGGTTATTCCACTTATGGTCAACATTCAAACTAATCACTTTTTGTAGCAGTCAGCAGCCAGACTACAGCTTCACACACTCCATAAATCTCAACCGCGAATGCCGCAACAACGCACCAACAGCAACCTGCAAGATGATGTGCATGCACATTGAGAACACTTCTCCGGGTCTGCGGAAGCGGAGTTGGGTCTCGTATTACATAGGAAATTGGGGGCATAGGTAGGTATGTTCTCTGAGCTGAGGGTGAAGTTTGAAGTATTTTTATTTGCTTTTCATATGACTAGCCTTGTACTGAAACCAACAGTGAAAGGAAAGCGCATTGCTCCTGTGAGTTATGAGAGACGAAACAGTGCTGATTATTACGAGTAACTGCCGGGCGGTGCCATCCATTGTTTACTTCTTTGTTCCTATGTTTTGACATTTGATTTGACCAAAAATGAGAATGCTTATTACATATGCATATTATGTAGGTACTTATTACATAGACTTTTTCCTGTCGGTTACTGGTAAACAGATTCCATGCAACAAAAAATAATGTCCAAGAAAATGTACTCCGGCAGAAGTTTGTATGCACTCCGACTCCCAACCCGGAAAGTAAGTTTCCCACTCTGGAAGCAGGTGTATCACAAAATGTTCCATTTCCTGAACACTTACCTTGGACGTCTCCTGTGTCATGTTCAGTGTGTAAATAGCAAAACGATGGAGGTATTCATAAATATTGGACCTCTACCAAAACATGAAGAATAGAGTTCTACTGATTCTTTGTGTATGGAGCTGATTCTTTGTGATGCTTACTGATTCTTTGTTTTGTGTATTCTTTGTGACCCGGCTGGCTGTGGTGGGCCTGCTGCAGCTAGTGGTACTGTGTTTGTGACCCTGGTGTACCCTGTCTCAGGTTCCTGCTACAGACACTGACCTGGCCGGCTGTGGTAGGCCTGCTGCAGCCCCTGCTGGGCGACTACATCTTCAAGCCCACCGACATCACCGTACACAACTTGTTGCTGCTGCCGGCCACCACCCTGCTGGGCAACGCAGCAACAGAGCTGCTGCTGGTGGAGACACCTGCCGGATGATGCACACAACGCCCGACTGTGCAGCGCCGTGGTCAGCGCTGCACGCAATGGCATGCTGGCAATTGTCGACGATGTTCTGGACTTCATGCTGTTTTTTGCGAGCTTGTAGATTTCAATGTGAATAGCAACGCCTCGATGGGCGCTGCATGGCCGACGCAGTCGATGCGCCCTTCAACTCCAACAACCAACCAGCAACCCTCGAGCATCGGCGACTCGGACGTGTCTAAGTTTCAGCATCCCACGAAGCAGAGGGTCCAGAGCAGCGGCAGCCATTGGCGTCAGTAACTTGCATGTTTGGCAGAGGGTAGCAGTGTCACAATACTACTAACTCAATTAGTTTCAGAACATTCGGCGGGCTGAGTCATCGCATTGGCGTGTCGCCATGCGGAACAGATGTCAGAAGGTGTGGAAATGCCGTGTGGTTTTGCACTCACTTGCTCCACACCCATGCTAGTTAGTGGATGGTTTGCGTGCCAACGTACCGCAAACCTGTAGCTTACGGCGACTCAGTCGCTGCGAGTTGCCTTGTTTTGGCTGCCACTCAGCCAATCACCGAGTCTGTGCTCAAACCGCTGCAAAACATCGACTGGAAGCGACTTTTGTCGCCGAGTCTGCTTGCATTATTGTTCAGGAGGTGCAAGCAAGAGCAAAGACTGTAAATATGATCTCAGGAATACTGTCTAGTCGTGGATGCAGTCAGGCACGTATTCAACATTAACCCGCGCACGTCCGGGGGGAAGATATCTGCCCCCCCTGCGGTTTTTCCTACTTTGCCGCCATACTAGTCGGGTTAGCAAGGCCAAACCTCGCATGACTGCTCATTGGTCTTTCCCGCATATCCTCAGAAATTGTTGACCCTGGGTCATCTCAAGTCAGGTCACCAGGTCATGCGAAGTGACCCAACATCCCTTGGAGTTATAAGTGGCATCACTCCCACAATAATTGGGCGATTTATTTCAAACTTATATCACGTCATGATCTTATCAAGGACTATAATATGTATGTCACGTTTTTTTTGTAGCATTGACCTGAGGTCAGGTCGCGGCCATGGCTTCCCCATTATAGGCCCATGGTAAAATATACAAATGTTTCCTGGTTACATATTTGCTCTCGGAATGACCTCCAACGGTTATGGCGTGTAGTTCAAAGCTATTCTCAATGCCACCACTGACATTTTTGCTCAGTGACCTCACCAAGGTCACCTGAGGTCACCTGGAATCACTAGCACATTTCTGCGCATTATATCGCACTGCTTTGAGCTAGAAGGCTGAAATTACCATCATTGTGCTTGTATCGCCAAGACGTGTCGATTGACATATTACATGACCTCCCTAGTCTACTCCATGACCTTGACCTGAGGTCAGAGTTTCGATGACCCATCTGTTGACCTGACCTTAAATTACACAGCGTATGTCGATCGCACATTTCAAGGGCTGTCGAATAGCATTTGCAGTTTGTTTCTATCTGTTAAAGGTCCTGAGATATGTGCCAATATCTGAGTGTCCCACCCGATCTGGTCGAATTTGACATATGATTACCCAGTGACCTAAATATTGACCTGAGCGAGACAATGACCGAAATACTTTCGATAGAGCTTGTCACCAGCTATTGAACGTCGCTTTCCGTTTGTCGCTACCTACCATAGTTCTGGAGATCTTAGGGGGAGCAGACATCCCCCCCCGGACATGCGAAGTTGGCGCGGACCGCCGGACGCGAGTGTTAATGATGTGTGACCGCGTCTATGCAATTGCGTTATGCGGCGAGCTTACCCAACGATTTGTTCCTTTTCTCCCAGGGACGTGGTTTCGATGCCGTGAGCGGTCTTGTGCGACGCCTGGTGTCCCTGCATGTGGTACGACGGCAAGAGACGTGTATGTCGGTATCCCCCATCACCAAGGCCTTGTGTTGCACGTGACTTGCCCTTCACGAGCCCGGTGTGTGACGGTGACGGCCAGCTGACCTGTCGGCTGACGTGTTCTGCCGTACTGTGGCCGCAGCCGTCCGCGGCTCGGTTGGCCGCGAGGCGCGAATTCGCTGCGCCCGACGAGCCCGTGTATTCACCCGTGGCGCCGGGCGGGGCGGACGTCGTCCTGGAGCTGGGGCTGCGCTGTGCTGTGCTGTGTGCATGTGAGCGCGGCGTCACGCGGCCACCGCTGCTGTGGCCGTGCACAGCGCGAGGTTGCGGTGGCGACGTGTCGGCATTTGGCGCGTACTTGCGGCGATGCTATGTGTTTCAACCCCACGCGGTGCCGGCCGTTCGTTCGTTGCGTCCTTGTGACGCGCGTCGTCGACTGGTCAGGGGAGACTGGACAGCCGCCCGGTACCTAAGTGTTTGTTGTATTCTACGGGGAGCTAGTGGAGCAATTCTCGATTCTGCTTGTCATGAAATAATGGGTGAAGTAGTCATTGCACCGAGTGCGATACGGATACATTTATTTTTAATGGTGTCTAAAATGTGTAAGGAGGATGGGCTGGCACCAGCATAGACTACTGAGCCGTATTCAATGACGGGGAGCACTAAGGATTTATATAGTTCTAAAAGAGTGTGACGATCGGCTCCCAATGGGGTGGATGTAATGCAGCGAAATAAGTTTAGTCGGTGAAAACATTTGTTCTGGACGTGTTTCATGTGTTTATGCATTGAAAGTCTTCGATCACAAATAGCACCAAGAAATTTAAATGAATGTACAAAGGATATGTAATTTTGCCCGAGGTGAAGCTGTGTTTCTGGGTTTGGACAGGGAGTGCATTTGCTAAAAATAATGGTTGCAGATTTGGGAGCCGAAAAATTGAATCCGTTCAATGCATAAACACTTATATTACAGTTCCACATATATTACTACACTGCCCGCAATACCATGGCCCTAGAAAATAACTTATCGATTACTGCCACACACACAACATTTCATTCTCTTTGCCCTCATTGTTGGGGGACGATCACCCATTTCTTATCAAGTTACTTTTCAATTTTCTACGAGAAACCAAATTATTCCAGGAATTATAGACTGACTTTTGCGATTTAAAACCTTACTCATTTGATATAAACGGCGCGAAATGGCCTGAGTAGGCCGAAGCGCCTAATTCAACAAAACGGAAATGATCGGAAGAACAAGCTGACGAAAGACAAGGCAGCCTGCCCCGTGTGCGACTGGGTGATCGTCACCCGACCACGGTGCGGCGCTGCGATGACTGTCAGCAAGACGGCGACGCGCAGTGCCGTGGAACTGTCCGGCGCGGTGCGGCGCTGCGATGGCTGTCAGCAAGACGGCGACTCGCAGTGCTGTGGAACTGTCCGGCGCGGTGCGGCGCTGCGATGGCTGTCAGCAAGACGGCGACTCGCAGTGCTGTGGAACTGTCCGGCGCGGTGCGGCGCTGCGATGGCTGTCAGCAAGACGGCGACTCGCAGTGCCGTGGAACTGTCCGGCGCGGTGCGGCGCTGCGATGGCTGTCAGCAAGACGGCGACGCGCAGTGCCGTGGAACTGTCCGGCGCGGTGCGGCGCTGCGATGGCTGTCAGCAAGACGGCGACTCGCAGTGCCGTGGAACTGTCCGGCGCGGTACGGCGCTGCGATGGCTGTCAGCAAGACGGCGACTCGCAGTGCCGTGGAACTGTCCGGCGCGGTGCGGCGCTGCGATGGCTGTCAGCAAGACGGCGACGCGCAGTGCCGTGGAACTGTCCGGCGCGGTGCGGCGCTGCGATGACTGTCAGCAAGACGGCGACGCGCAGTGCTGTGGAACTGTCCGGCGCGGTGCGGCGCTGCGATGACTGTCAGCAAGACGGCGACTCGCAGTGCTGTGGAACTGTCCGGCGCGGTGCGGCGCTGCGATGGCTGTCAGCAAGACGGCGACTCGCAGTGCTGTGGAACTGTCCGGCGCGGTGCGGCGCTGCGATGGCTGTCAGCAAGACGGCGACTCGCAGTGCTGTGGAACTGTCCGGCGCGGTGCGGCGCTGCGATGGCTGTCAGCAAGACGGCGACTCGCAGTGCTGTGGAACTGTCCGGCGCGGTGCGGCGCTGCGATTGCTGTCAGCAAGACGGCGACTCGCAGTGCTGTGGAACTGTCCGGCGCGGTGCGGCGCGCCAGACACCAGTGCTATTCGCTGCGATGGCTGTCAGCAAGACGGCGGCTCGCAGTGCTGTGGAACTGTCCGGCGCGGTGCGGCGCTGCGATGGCTGTCAGCAAGACGGCGACTCGCAGTGCTGTGGAACTGTCCGGTGCGGTGCGGCGCTGCGTGTATGACTCGACCGATCCGACGGTGTGTATGAGCGTTGTATGAAATCGGCAGGTGGCCAATGTGGTGCGGTAACCACCATTGCCATTAATGCTGAGTATGTGCGTTTTGTCTAGAAATACATTGATGCAATTTCTCAACAGTTTGTCTTATTCCTGACATGACCTGGCAAACTCAAGTAATACTTGCAAGTCAAGTATTTCCGCGTGATGTTCCAAATTATCAAATCGGCATCGAGATAAAACAAAACTGCCATGATAGCATAGATACAAATTTGAACCTGCTCTTGTATTCAGATCTGCACAGCCGTCTGCGATGCATGCAACGTTACGCAGATTCGGTAACCGTGCTTTCGCGTGGGGAATAAGCGTGTGATGGAATGGGTGCACCGCGCCAGCGCTGTTTGTTGTACAATCAGGCAGGAAAAAACACTAGCTATAATATAAAACACTAGCTATAATATAAAACAGTAGCTATAACATAAAACAGTAGCTATAATATAAAACACTAGCTCTAATATAAAACACTAGCTATAATATAAAACACTAGCTATAATATAAAACAGTAGCTATAATATAAAACAGTAGCTATAATATAAAACACTAGCTATAATATAAAACAGTAGCTATAATATAAAACACTAGCTATAATATAAAACACTAGCTATAATATAAAACACTAGCTATAATATAAAACAGTAGCTATAATATAAAACAGTAGCTATAATATAAAACACTAGCTCTAATATAAAACACTAGCTATAATATAAAACACTAGCTATAATATAAAACAGTAGCTATAATATAAAACAGTAGCTATAATATAAAACACTAGCTATAATATAAAACAGTAGCTATAATATAAAACAGTAGCTATAATATAAAACACTAGCTCTAATATAAAACACTAGCTATAATATAAAACACTAGCTATAATATAAACACTAGCTATAATATAAAACACTAGCTATAATATAAAACAGTAGCTATAATATAAACACTAGCTCTAATATAAAACACTAGCTATAATATAAAACACTAGCTATAATATAAAACAGTAGCTATAATATAAAACAGTAGCTATAATATAAAACACTAGCTATAATATAAAACAGTAGCTATAATATAAAACACTAGCTCTAATATAAAACACTAGCTATAATATAAAACACTAGCTATAATATAAAACAGTAGCTATAATATAAAACAGTAGCTATAATATAAAACACTAGCTCTAATATAAAACACTAGCTATAATATAAAACACTAGCTATAATATAAACGTGCTATAATATAAAACAGTAGCTATAATATAAACACTAGCTATAATATAAAACAGTAGCTATAATATAAAACAGTAGCTATAATATAAAACACTAGCTCTAATATAAAACACTAGCTATAATATAAAACACTAGCTATAATATAAACACTAGCTATAATATAAAACACTAGCTATAATATAAAACCGTAGCTATAATATAAAACACTAGCTATAATATAAAACAGTAGCTATAATAATTCAGGTTCTGACCATTTCTGCAGTATAACGCAGAAGGACGCACAACACTGCGAATTTTCCGAAAATGGTATCCTTGAGCTCACACTTATTGTATCACGACTGACTAATTTCCCGCAACATCACCAACCACAATAGCCTCGTACTCGCATGGCGATGCTCCCTTTCAGGCTACGCAGTGATGTCTAGTCAAGCTTGAAATTGACTTGCTCGACGATTGGACGTATTCATCCATCGGGCGTACCATCTGTATCTCAAGCTACATCAATCGAAACCAGCCCATTGCCTTGACCAACTGGACTCAGACTACTGAGCAGTCTTCTTCCGCACCCAAGTCATCTAAAAACGTCTACACACCTTGACGACGAGGAGAAGCATTACATGTGTGCATCACACACCTAGCATCGCCAACGTTGCATTCACTGGAGCGCACAGTCCTCAACCTTATCTTTGCCGTCGTCAACCTGAACGCAGAACATCAGTGAACAAATTAGCTTTTTGGCATCGGACAGTTAAATCAGTGCGGCTCCCGAAAATGTACAGCAACAATTTCTGCAGGCTAGAGTAGTTCGTGGAACACTCTCCTCCCAGTCGCTCTGTTTCTCTTCTTCTCTGTATCTGTTTCTCTGTAACTCTGTGTCTCCGTGTCTCTGTGTTTATGTCTCTCTGTCTCTCTGTCACTCTGTCTTTCTGTCACTCTGTCTCTCTGTCTCTCTGTTTCTCTGTCTCTCTGTCTCTCTGTCTCTCTGTCTCTATGTCCCTCTCTCTCTCTCTCTCTCTGTCTATCTGTCACTATGTCTCTCTGTCTCTCTGCCTCTCTGTTTCTCTGTCTCTCTGTCTCTCTGTCTCCCTGTCTCTCTGTCTCTCTGTTTATCTGTCTCTCTGTCTCTCTGTCTCACTATCTCACTGTCTCTATGTATCTCTGTTTCTGTCTCTATGTTTCTTTATCCCTCTGTCTCTATGTCTCACTGTCTCTATGTCTCTCTGTTTCTCTGTCTCTCTGTCTCTTTGTCTCTCTGTTTCTATGTCGCTATGTCTCTCTGCCATTATGTCTCTCTATATCTCCGTCTCTCTGTTTCTCTGTCCCTCTGTATCTGTCTTTGTCTCTGTCTCTGTCTCTGTCTCTGTATCTGTCTCTGTCTCTGTCTCTGTCTCTGTCTCTGTATCTGTCTCTGTCTCTGTCTCTGTCTCTGTCTCTATCTCTGTTTCTGTCTCTGTCTCTGTCTCTGTCTCTGTTTCTGTCTCTGTCTCTGTCTCTGTCTTTGTCTCTGTCACTCTCGCTCTCTGTCTATTTGTCTTTCCAATATTCCTTCCAATTTTGTCATTTAGAATGGTCACCTTAGAGAGGGAGAAACGACCGTACTGCCCTCCCGCCCCTGGGACCGTGGTGGAATTTGTCTGCGATCTCTATTGAATACGCCTGTGATTTGTCGTCTGAAGCGGCCTGGCAAAGCATAGCGGAACATGGCATTCAACTGAACTCCAAAATAGTCCAGTCAGGCAGGGATCCAGATGGAAATGATGCACTATAGGTGTCGCCATCATTGAGGACGAGAAACTCGGAAGTGAACAAATTGACACTGGAGCTATGGCGCAGCATGCACAGCAATTGGCTCTCGTCGCTCTCGTTGCCCTCCCTACGACCCTCACATGTCCAACAATAAGATTGTGTTGAATAAAAGTAACTAGGTACAAGGCGTGAACTAAACTCATAAGTTGAGCTCGCGGTCAATACTCTTGATTACTTAAACTGATTTTCTGTCATTATTCAAGCCTATAAATACATGCCAGGTATGAAACTCATGTCAGGTAAAGCTATGGTTCAAACTCGAGGAAAATGTAAGAAATGAAGGTTAAACGTTAGTTGGATATGACTTATACCAATAGCATATGTGTTGGGTCTCACACATACCAATAGCAGATGTGTCGGGTATCACTCATACCATTAGCAGATGTGGGATATCACCATTACCAATAACAGATGTGTTGGGTAGTAAACATACGAATAACCCTGCAAGGTTGATTTTCATCTGTTGAGCCATGCAGATTTGATGGCACTTCGAAAACGTTTGTAGGTCGACCCCTTTGTCTTGAGCTAGGCAGTGACCTGGTATGAGCCGACAAATGACAGCCGCGGGCATGGTTAGGTCACGGGAGATGTTTACATTAAGATTATAAAAAGGTAGCATCAGATACATGGCCTTGCATGCAAATAGTCTTCCTCAAATTCGTCCTGTAACCCTCCACCCACGTCCTCTTCGATACAACATTTTCTATTTGTAGCCCCGTCCCTGGCATGCCATCGGGAATGTTCAATTTCGAACCGAGCTCAAAATAGCAAACTCCATCTGGAATATTGCGAACTGTAACACGCTTCAGATCTCTGAACATAATCCAATACCGATTGCAATTGCAATTTGATACCCGATGCGTTGTATCGCGAGCTCATCATACTAAGCTTCTCACTACCAGGGCTTCCAGTTGTCGATCGTGTGTGGGCAGTAGTGGGCAGGGCACGCCGACCAGTTGTCGATCGTGTGTGGGCAGTAGTGGGCAGGGCACGCCCACTAGTTGTCGATCGTGTGTGGGCAGATGGTCGGATTGCCGCCAGTTGCTTTGGGTAGCTTTGAAGTTCAACCGACATCGCTCGAAGCGCCCTGATCTATAGTCAGCACTTACGATATGAAACCATCTGGTGGATGAGATGGTGACGCTTTAATGTTAGACTGCTGCGGAAATGTGCTTGATGTATCGGATCCATCACTGTACACCGTCAACTGCAACATTACTGCAGGGCCCCACTGGCTACCTACTGAATGGACTGTTGCTCTTGTCACACCACTGCGCTGACGAACACCTCTGATCTCAGTTACTCATCCAACTTGCACCCGATTGCAGTAATGCCGGCCATCTAAAAAACCTGTAGATCACGCTGGCCATCACCAACTTTTCTCATATTTTACCTGGCATGACTTGCTTTCAAAGACTCATATGGATTACGCTTTCACTTTTAAGTGTCAGCTATCGTCAGCTATGGACCAAGGCGACTGCCATTGATCAAAGCCCTTCCAATATCTTTCTGATGTATTTGTCGTAATGCTTTGATGTTATTGACCACTCACTGCTTCTCAAAAGCAAAGACTTTGCAATATTAATATGGACCGGTTTGAAAATTGTTTTATATTATGCATAGTAAATCAAAGCCAACAAACATGATGGAATCATCTTACATTCCGCTTCTCTCCCGAACACTATCAGATATTTTCCCTGGGACGCTTGCTGTGTCGTATTGCTTTCTATTGATGTTTCACTGTTTTGCCACGGCGCCACCGTTTTTCGATTCCGACACCCACATTCTAGTTGCTGGCTAGAGACAACACCTGTACTTTCAATCACAACACATGAAGCGGCTGCGGCGGAACTTTTGGATTGGTTCGCGTCTCACTCAATGAATGATAACATTACCAAAACTCGACTGAACATCACTGGTTCCAAAGCAATTTCCCAGAGGACTGCCACCGATAACAAGTGAAGTTTGGCAGTGCTCCGACGGCCAGCCGCCCGGCCTATCGCAACAATTCGCGATTGCGTCACACCAACATGACATCAGGCATCGAGGTCAACTGCGGCAACCGCCTGCTGGAACAAATACCGGTGATTTTCGTGTGTGTCAGTGGAGCTAACGCCTACAATTCAACACCGCCTAATTTAAATACCTAGCAGATTAAATGTGTCCGGAGAAGTTGAAAACTGATTGCTTGAGACGTGAGTGTGAGCATTGGCACACTTATTAGGTATGTGATGCAATGGTAGCTCACCTTTGTACCTCCGCTACTTCTCCCTGATTGTACAAGTATGACAAGCAACTTTGCGTTGATTAGACATCACCGGAGTATTCAGTGCTATCAGGTGCCACATTGCCAGAGCCTACTGATTACTCCGCCGTGCCAGTTTTGGCCAGACCGACTGCTGGTTATTGCAGTTTAGTTTTCATTTTCGTGGGGTGACACCCGTCGCTCCTTTCGCATTTACTTTCCCAGTGGGGTGACACCCGTCGCCCCACCTGGTTTTTTCGTCGCCGTATTTCCGATCCCTTTGTTCGGCGTGTTTATTTATATTTCGTTTGGTAGGGTGTTTTCCCCGTGATGGGGAAAAAGAGGAAAAAGGATACGGACCCATGCTCGCCAACGGACTCCGACTCGGATTTTCCTCCTCTGACCACACCCGACGACCATCGCACGAACACAGACCTGGCACCTGATGCTCCCTCGATTGATGCAAATGTTGATGACCCGCGCCGAACTATTCCCCTCGATGACGCCATGGAAGCCCTTTGCGCCTCGCCGACCCCTGCTCGTTCCAAGACCACGACCTCGCCTCCCAATCCAGACCAGACCATCACTCTCCACGCCGCTGACCCACGCTCGAACCAGACCACCTCCTCCCAACCTGAACCTATCGAACCATACCTCGACAGTGCTGGATCATACATCGTGGTAAAGCCTGTCGAGGAAACCGTTTTTTTCCGCCGTATCAACGTTTTCTGGCAGACGAAACAACTCCTCGGCATATGCTCCTTAACCAATCCTGACATCGAAGCCCCTGCCAACGGAGCCCTTGTCATAAAACCCCAAACCCGAGCTCAGACCAAAGCCCTCCTCCGTACCACCACATTTTGTGGTAAATCCGTCACAATTTCCCTCCATTCCAACCGCAATACCACCAAGGGCACCATCTTCGCGCCTGAGCTCCGCTTCATGTCTGAGGCAGATATTCAGGCGGACCTTGGGCCGGAGGGGGTGACCCAGGTCCGCCGCATCACTTCCTTCAAAGACGGCCAGAAGCGTGATACTAGCATCCTTGTCCTTACCTTCAATTCTACCACTCTTCCTAAGACCATACTCGCCGGATACCTACGATTCCAAGTCCGTGTCTTTATTCCTAATCCTCTCCGCTGTTTTAACTGCCAGCGCTTCGGCCATGGCAGCAAAACATGTCGCCAACCAGCCCGATGCCCTAAGTGCGGCGAAACATCTCATCCCGAATCCACCTGCTCCAAACCTGCCCACTGCCTCAACTGCAACACCTCCGATCACCTGACCACATCACCCCTCTGCCCAATTTGGCGCAAGGAAAAGGAGGTCTGCGCTGTGAAGGCCACGACCGGGGTGTCATACCCCCAGGCCAGACGGTCTGTCGAAGCCACCTCCCCGTCAACGAAAACGTATGCTCAGGCGGCCACCGTTGCTCCCCCCACACGTCGCGTCAACACTATTTCTGCCTCGATTCAAACAGACATGATTCCCGGTTTAGCTCCACTAAAAAAAAATTACTCTACTGACCACACCGACACAAACCACCCTGGCTCCCAACACTCAGACCACTCCGACACAAACCACCATGGCTACCAACACTCAGACCACTCCGGCTCCAAACAAACGGCCACTCCAGGGAGGAGTGATAGGCCCCGCAGTCACTCCGCTGCGGGAGCAAATTCTCGTTCCCCGTCAGCGGGCCGGCGGTCCGGCCCGGCTTGTCCAGCGCCGGCCAGCGCCCACGTGGCCCGACCAACTCCCAGCCGGCGGGCATCCCCCGCGGCAGTGGCCGGCCGACGTGAGCCGGCCGCCAAGGTCACCGGTCGGTCGGACGGTTCAGGCGGGTCAACCGCCGCCGGACGCACCCAACCCACATGCCCGCCCGAGCTGCAATCGTGGCTGCGCCAGGCACCGAAAGGTGCCGACAAATATTAATTCTCACCAATGTCCATATTTCTCCAATGGAAATGCCGTAGTTTAATCTCCAAATGGGCTGAAATGAAGGCTTTCTTTAGTTTACTCACTCCGATTCTTATTGCACAACAGGAAAACCCCATTCTTACCCACCAATACATATAATTTCAATATTTTCAATTACTCGCTGCATCGTCACGACGAGGTCCGTGGTCCTCATCGCAGTGGCGGTACAGCACTTTACATCAACTATGATTTTGCACATACACAAATTACACTTAATTCACCTTTACAAGCAGTAGCTTGTACTCTACGCTTACATGCTAGAAATATAGATGTATGTTCCATTTATATTCCACCACACACAGACAACACACATTTTTGACACAATTAGAAAACCTTATAGCACATTTCAAGAACCCTTTCATATTACTCGGAGATTTTAATGCCCATAGTCCAGCCTGGGATCAAGCACGTACACAAGGAGACCCTCGCGGCCACATCATAGAACAAATTTTAGACCGACATAATTTAGTAATACTTAACACTGGAGAACCAACTTTTTTCACCTTGGACATAATACAGCAACAGCCATTGATTTATCTATTTGTTCCCCCACCCTGGCAAACGACTTTGATTGGACCATGGAGACCGACATCCACGACAGCGACCACTATCCCATGAAATTAACACCCACCTTTTCAACGGCGACTGACACCACACCCAGTTGTATTCCCAGTTAATTTCAAAAGCCGATTGGACAACATTTCAGGAACTTTATTATATGCAATACAACCCCAACATTTCTCCCGTCGAAAACATCAACTCGATTACAAATACACTTTTCGAGGCGCCCACTACCACTTCAAACCATCACCCGACGGGAATTTCAAAAGCCATTGCGATAAGAAAAAGAGCATTTAGAAATTATTTACGACATCCCGATCAAGAAAATGTATACATCCGTAACCGCGAACGTGCGAGGACCCGCCGGATCATTCGCGATGCCAAGCGCCGTTCATGGGCCATATATTTACAGCAGCTGACTTTTCGAACACCATTGAGTAAAATATGGCAATTAATTCGACGCTTGTCCGGACGCTCCCCATTTAAATCTCTACCGGCCCTCAAAATCCACAATCTCACCATTACAGACCCACAAACCATAGTAAATACCATAGCTGATACCATAGCCCATAATAGCTCCGATGTAAATTACCGACCTAATTTTCTACCAAAAGCGCAACACACTTTTCACACAAATCTCGAACTCTTCCAATCCGACAACACCGAGGACTACAATGCTTCTTTTCAACTTTTCGAACTGCAGAATGTCATTTCGTCCGCCGGTAACACTTCAGTAGGGCCTGACAAATTACATGATTCCTTCTTTCGACATTTATCTGACCACACCAAACAATGCATCTTAGACACATTTAATTCATTATGGTCAAATCACATCTTTCCTGAAACATGGAAAGAATCAATCATCATTCCCATTCAAAAACCCGGCAAAGATCACAGTAACCCCAATAATTTTCGGCCAATTGCTCTTACCAGTTGCTTGGGGAAACTTCTTGAAATAATGATTAGTAAAAGACTGACCTGGCACCTGGACACAAATTCTCTTTTATCTCCATTCCAATGTCGTTTTCGTCACGGACGCAGCCCGGTCGACCATCTCATTAGATTAGAAACGGACATCCGCCTTGGTTACAAAAAGCACGAACACACAGTGGCAGTATTTTTAAACATTAACAAAGCTTATGATATGGTCTACAAACCCCGCATTACTTTTCAATATTCTTCAACTCGGTTTCAAAGGACACTTGGCTCATTATTTAATAGGTTTTCTACCTGGTAGCCGTTCTTTCCACCTCAGATGTCGATCATCAATCTCCACACAGCATATTATGCACAACGGACTGCCACAGGGAAGCTGCATATCACCAGTTTTATTTAATATCATCATTAATGACCTTTTCGCTGACATGCCTGCAAATAGTATATTCCCGTGAGGGCAATGGTTATTAGCATTGTTACGAGTCGCCAAGTGGTGACCGCTCAGCCCGCTCCCTGGGCGCGGCGAGCAGCTACTGTCTATGCTCGGTGCCGGTAGGTGCCGCCCCCGGCGCCTCAGGCGTAGAGTCGTCGGCCGAATTGTGTTTTGATATCTGGCAACGTCCCTTGCCGCCGCCACCGAGCGCCTTCCGGCAGGGACATCCGGCAGAGCAGGAACGATAGTCTAGCCCACCACCATTACGAAAATTGTTTGATTCGGCTTCGAAATGCTCTAAACAGGATACACCAATGGTCCATGAAGCATTTAAAAATTGAATTGAATCCTATAAGGTTTTCTAAATGTGTCAAAATATTTGTGTTGTCGGTGTGTGGTGGAATATAAATGGAGCACACATCTATATTTCTACCATGTAAACGCAATGTACAAGCTACGGCTTGTAATTGTGTATTGAGTGCAATTTGTGTATGTGTGAAATCATTGATTATGTAAAGTGCTGTACCGCCACTGCGATGTGATCCACGGACCTCGTCGTGACGATACAGTGAATAATTGAAAAGGTTAAAGTTGTATATATCATTAGGTAAAAACCATGTTTCTTGGAATGCTATGAGAATAGGTGTGATAATACTGAAAAAAGCTTTAATTTCGGCCCATTTGGAGATCAGGCTGCGGCAATTCCATTGTAATAGTTTGGACATCGGGAAGAAAAGTGTTAGTGTTTGTCTGCACCTTTCGGTGCATGTCGGAGCCAGGAGTGTAGTTCTGGCGGACAGGTGTGTTGAGTGCGGCCGGCGGTGGTTGACCCGCTCGGGCCGTCCGGCCGACCGGTGACCTTGGCAGGATCACGCTGGCCGGCCACTGCCGCGGGGGAAGCCCGCCGGCCGGGAGTTGGTCGGGTCACGTGTTTGCCGGCCGGCGCTTGACGCGTAGGGCTCGATCGGCGGCTCGCTGACGGGGAGCGATAATTTGCTCCCGCAGCTGAATGACTGCGGGGCCTGTTAGTCCTCGCTGGAGTGGTCCGCTTGTTGGGAGCCGGAGTGGTTTGTGTCTTGGGAGCCGAGGTGTTTTGTGTCGGTGTGGTCAGTGGTGTGAGTTTTTGTAGTGGAGCTAATCCGGGAATCATGTCAGTTTGAATAGAAGTAGACGTGGTGCTGACGCGAGGGGTGGAGGGAGCGACGGTGGCCGCCTGGGCGTCGAGGGGGATGTGGCCTCTACAGATCTCCGGGCCTGCGGGTAGGACACCCCGGTCGTGGCCTTGACGGCGCACACTTCCTTCTCTTTGCGCCAAACTGGGCATTGATTGGAAGTGGTGAGGTGATCGGATGTGTTGCAGCTGAGGCAGTGGGCAGGCTTGGAGCAGGTGGAATCAGGATGGGGTGGTTCTCCGCACTTAGGGCATCTGGCGGTTTGGCGACACGTCTTACTGCTATGCCCGAAGCGCTGGCAATTAAAATAGCGGAGAGGATTTTGAATAAATACGCGGACTTGGAATCGGATGTAGCCGGCGAGGAGGGTCTTGGGAAGAGTTGTAGAGTTGAAGGTAAGGACAAGGAGGCTTGTATCCCGTTTCTGGCCGTCTTTAAATGAGGTAATGCGATGGACGTGGGTCATCCCCTCCGGCCTGAGCTCCGTCTGGATATCCGCTTCAGTCATGAAGCGGAGCTCCGGCGCGAAGACGGTGCCCTTGGTGGCGTTGCGGTTGGAATGTAGGGTAATGGTGACGGATTTACCACAAAATGTGGTGGTACGGAGGAGGGCTTTGGTCTGGGCTCGGGTTTGGGTTTTGATGACAAGGGTTCCGTTGGCAGGGAATTCGATGTCAGGATTGGCTAAGGAGCAAATGGAGAGGAGTTGTTTGGTCGGCCAGAAAACGTTAATACGGCGGAAGGAAACGGATTCCTCGACAGGCTTGACTACTATGAAAGAGCCAGCACTGTCGAGGTAGGGTTCGATGGGATCAGGTTGTTGGGATGGCGTGGTCTGGTTAGGGCTTGGGTCTGTGGCGTGGAGAGTGATGGTCTAGTCGGAATTGCGAGGCGAGGTCTTGGTACGAGCGAGGGTCGGTGAGGGACAAAGGGCTTCCATGGTGTCGTCCAATGGAATTGTCTGGCGCGGGTCATCGACGGTGGTATCATGTGCAGAGTCCGGGTTCGCGCTATGGTCGTCAGGTGTGGTCTGCGGCGGAAATTCCGTCTCGGAGTCCGGTGGCGAGCTGGGGTCAGTATCTTTTTTGCGTTTTTTCCCCATCGCGGGGAAAACCTACCTAATGAAATATAAATAAACAAGAGCACGCAGAAACGCAGGGAACGGAAATACGATGAGGAAAAACAAATCCACGCGGGGCGACGGGTGTCACCCCAAGAAATGAACGAAAAGAGCGACGGGTGTCGCCCACGAAAATGAGAAAGTGGAACTGCGTCGACAGGCAGTCAATCGTGCCAAAACTGGCAGGGCGGAATAATCAATATAATGGCTCTGGTGATGTATGAGCGTATAGCGTATTGAATACTCCATGGTTCTGATCATTGTAGCCGATCCCATTTAGTGCTCCCACTCACACGTGACAGCGGTCTGGGATTACCTGCTCGGTTGACTTTGGCAAGAGCCTCTTCTGTTTCAGACGCCGGTTCAGGGAGCACTCTAGCGCACCCACAGTCCATCGGTTATGCGCTCCTGCCGCAGAGTGCACTGTTGCCCTCTCCTCCATCCGCGGCCGGCACAGAGCTAGGCCCAGGTCGCGCAGGAACAGTCGCCGGCCGCCCTTGCGTAAGTTTGACTTCTCCGAGTCCGAGACGTTCACCATGAAGAGGAAAACAGCCGTCGTCCACCTTCTTGTCAGCACCTTGGTTGGGTACACGCCCAGAATGTCTCTCGTCCTGCAACTTTTATCGTCTTGTCTACAGTTTGATCTTCGTGCTGGACTTCAAAGAGTGCCGACCAATGTCAGTGATATGCTCGACACACCTTCCCAGAACACTCTCTTCTAACACCTTCACGTGTTCAACTAACACCTCACACGAATCCTTCACGTCCCGCCGCAGTAATAGAGGCATATTTGAACAGCGACAAACAAAACTGTACTGTGCGAACAGACCGATCAGTGTCGGCCAGTCGCAGCAGGGAGCAGACTGATCACGCACTCTGCCCAGCTCTGCCCGGCTGCAGCCCGACCGTAGCAGGAGCAGACTGCCTAACTCTGCCCAGCTCTGCCCGGCTGCCGGCCGCCGCAGCTGGAGCAAACGGCTCCCGCACTCTGCCCAGCTCTGCCCAACTCTGCCGGCTGCCGGCGGGCCGCAGCAGAAGCAGACTGCCCAGCTTTGCCCTGCTGCCGGTCGGCCGCAGCAGGAGCAGACTGCCCAGCTCTGCCCAGCTCTGTCCGGCTGCCGGTCGCCGCGCTGCTGCTGCAGCCAGCTGCGTGCGCTGATACCGCCGGCCGATCCCCGCCCAGAGTCGCAATATTCATAGCGGTCCTCAGACCTCGACCAGCCGGCGCTCACAACTGGCAACTCGCTCTTCATTCATGACGCATTGGCTTTCCCCACCACGAAAATTATGTGAAGCATGTTTGCAAATTCAAAGCTGACAATATTTGGCAGCATGGTTGGACGCCTGCAGCCTTCGCATGCTCCCACCATTTGTTGGCAAAAATAAAAGTACACTGTATTTGCTGACCAGTGCTGCCATCTACCAGGAGCATTTCCGTATGGGAGGTTATGATCATGGTATGTTATGACTGCGCCCTGTCCTGGTGCTTTGGGAAGTTACCTGGTAACTTTAGAAACTTGTGATGATAGGAAGTTATGATCATGGGAAGTTATGATACGGACCCGGTTTGCCGCACTTAGTCATCGGGCTGGCTGGCGCCATGTTTTACTGCCATGGCCGAAGTGCTGGCGATTAAGACATCGTAGTGGATTTGGAATGAAGACGCGGACTTAGTAACGAAGGTAGCCGGTGAGAAGGGTCTTGGGAAGAGTGGTAGAGTTAAAGGTAAGGACTAGGGGACTCATGTCCCGTTTCCGGCCATCTTTGAAGGAGGTGATGCGGCGGACGTGGGTCACCTCCTCCGGCCTGAGCTCCGTTTGGATATCTGCTTCAGACATGAAGCGGAGCTCAGTTGCGAAGATGTGCCCTTGGCGGTGTTGCGGTTGGAGTGGAGAGTGATTGTGACGGATCTACCTCAAAATGTGGTGGTGCGGATGAGGGCTGGTGTCGGGTTCGGGTTTTGATGATTATGGTTCCGTTGCCAGAGGCATCGATGTCAGGATTGACAAAGGTGCAGATGGCAAGGAGTTGCTTAGTTTGCCAGAAAGCGTTGGCACGACGGAAGGTAATAGATTCTCGACAGGCTTCAAGACTACGTAAGAGTCGAGATAATGTTCGGTGGATTGGATGGGGTTCAGGTTTGGATGGCATGGTCTGATTCGAGTATGGGTCAGAGGCGTGAAGAGTGATGGTCTCTTTCGGATCGTGAGACATGGCCGTGCTCTTAGGATGAATAGGGATCGACGAGGCACAAAGAAAGGCTTCAATGGCGTCTTCAAAATGAATATTCCGGTGCGGGTCATCAGCGGTTGCATCAAGGTAGGGAGCATCAGGGGCAAAGTCCAGGATCGCGAGATGGTCGTCAGGTATGGTCAATGGAGGAAATTCGGATTCGGAGTCCGGTAGCGAGCTGGGATCGAGATTCTTTCTGCGCTTTTCCCCATCCCATGGGAAAAACACCCTACCGAGTGGAATATACAAAAACACCATGACACAGGGAACACGTGAGCCACGTGAGGTGACAGATGTCACGCCACTAGAAACGAAATGTGGAACAGAGCGACGGGTGTCGCCCCGCTAGAAAATGACAAATCAGGAACTGCTGAATCAGTAGTACATCAGGCCAAATTAGCACGGCTGAGTGATTAGAGAGCTTTGACAATATGTGCGCAAATAGTACTGAGCACTACATGAGCCGCATGCTGGTAGGTTAAATATGCTGAGAGGTTAGGCTAGGTTAGGCTAGGTCATGTCTGTAGAGATTGTTCTTCCACATTGCCTGTCAGCGGACAAAGAGTTCCTTACCTTCTGGATGTTCGCCAGTGACGAGTGAAGGTCGCCATTGACGCCCCGTGGAGGAGTGTGCGGGGCCGAGCCACTGCGTCCTGCTGCCGGAGGTCGTCTGTCGTACCCCGTAGGAGGGGGGAGTGTGCGGGGCCGGGCCACTGCTCTCCTGCTGCCGGAGGTCGTCTGTCGTACCCCGTAGGAGGGGGGAGTGTGCGGGGCCGGGCCACTGCTCTCCTGCTGCCGGAGGTCGTCTGTCGTACCCCGTAGGAGGGGGGAGTGTGCGGGGCCGGGCCACTGCTCTCCTGCTGCCGGAGGTCGTCTGTCGTACCCCGTAGGAGGGGGTGTGCGGGGCCGGGCCACTGCTCTCCTGCTGCCGGAGGTCGTCTGTCGTACCCCGTAGGGGGGGAGTGTGGGGGCCGGGCCACTGCTCTCCTGCTGCCGGAGGTCGTCTGTCGTACCCCGTAGGAGGGGGGAGTGTGCGGGGCCGGGCCACTGCTCTCCTGCTGCCGGAGGTCGTCTGTCGTACCCCGTAGGAGGGGGGAGTGTGCGGGGCCGGGCCACTGCTCTCCTGCTGCCGGAGGTCGTCTGTCGTACCCCGTAGGAGGGGGGAGTGTGCGCGGGCCGGGCCACTGCTCTCCTTGCTGCCGGAGGTCGTCTGTCGTACCCCGTAGGAGGGGGGAGTGTGCGGGGCCGGAGCCACTGCTCTCCTGCTGCCGGAGGTCGTCTGTCGTACCCCGTAGGGGGGGAGTGTGCGGGGCCGGGCCACTGCTCTCCTGCTGCCGGAGGTCGTCTGTCGTACCCCGTAGGAGGGGGAGTGTGCGGGGCCGGGCCACTGCTCTCCTGCTGCCGGAGGTCGTCTGTCGTACCCCGTATTTGGGGGGGGAGTGTGCGGGGCCGGGCCACTGCTCTCCTGCTGCCGGAGGTCGTCTGTCGTACCCCGTAGGAGGGGGGAGTGTGCGGGGCCGGGCCACTGCTCTCCTGCTGCCGGAGGTCGTCTGTCGTACCCCGTAGGAGGGGGAGTGTGCGGGGCCGGGCCACTGCTGTCCTGCTGCCGGAGGTCGTCTGTCGTACCCCGTAGGAGGGGGAGTGTGCGGGGCCGGGCCACTGCTCTCCTGCTGCCGGAGGTCGTCTGTCGTACCCCGTAGGAGGGGAGTGTGCGGGGCCGGGCCACTGCTCTCCTGCTGCCGGAGGTCGTCTGTCGTACCCCGTAGGAGGGGGGAGTGTGCGGGGCCGGGCCACTGCTCTCCTGCTGCTGGAGGTCGTCTGTCGTACCCCGTAGGAGGGGGGAGTGTGCGGGGCCGGGCCACTGCTCTCCTGCTGCTGGAGGTCGTCTGTCGTACCCCGTAGGAGGGGGGAGTGTGCGGGGCCGGGCCACTGCTCTCCTGCTGCTGGAGGTCGTCTGTCGTACCCCGTAGGGGAGGGGAGTGTGCGGGGCCGGGCCACTGCTCTCCTGCTGCCGGAGGTCGTCTGTCGTACCCCGTAGGAGGGGGAGTGTGCGGGGCCGGGCCACTGCTCTCCTGCTGCCGGAGGTCGTCTGTCGTACCCCGTAGGAGGGGAGTGTGCGGGGCCGGGCCACTGCTCTCCTGCTGCCGGAGGTCGTCTGTCGTACCCCGTAGGAGGGGGAGTGTGCGGGGCCGGGCCACTGCTCTCCTGCTGCCGGAGGTCGTCTGTCGTACCCCGTAGGAGGGGGAGTGTGCGGGGCCGGGCCACTGCTCTCCTGCTGCCGGAGGTCGTCTGTCGTACCCCGTAGGAGGGGGAGTGTGCGGGGCCGGGCCACTGCTCTCCTGCTGCCGGAGGTCGTCTGTCGTACCCCGTAGGAGGGGGAGTGTGCGGGGCCGGGCCACTGCTCTCCTGCTGCCGGAGGTCGTCTGTCGTACCCCGTAGGAGGGGGAGTGTGCGGGGCCGGGCCACTGCTCTCCTGCTGCCGGAGGTCGTCTGTCGTACCCCGTAGGAGGGGGAGTGTGCGGGGCCGGGCCACTGCTCTCCTGCTGCCGGAGGTCGTCTGTCGTACCCCGTAGGAGGGGGGAGTGTGCGGGGCCGGGCCACTGCTCTCCTGCTGCCGGAGGTCGTCTGTCGTACCCCGTAGGAGGGGGGAGTGTGCGGGGCCGGGCCACTGCTCTCCTGCTGCCGGAGGTCGTCTGTCGCACCCCGGCGTAGGGGGGCCGGGCCACTGCTCTCCTGTTGCCGGAGGTCGTCTGTCGTACCCCGTAGGGGGGAGTGTGCGGGGCCGGGCCACTGCTCTCCTGCTGCTGGAGGTCGTCTGTCGCACCCCGTAGGAGGGGGGAGTGTGCGGGACCGGGCCACTGCTCTCCTGCTGCCGGAGGTCGTCTGTCGTACCCCGTAGGAGGGGGAGTGTGCGGGGCCGGGCCACTGCTCTCCTGCTGCCGGAGGTCGTCTGTCGTACCCCGTGGAGGAGGGGGAGTGTGCGGGGCTGGGCCACTGCTCTCCTGCTGCCGGAGGTCGTCTGTCGTACCCCGTAGGAGGGGGGAGTGTGCGGGGCTGGGCCACTGCTCTCCTGCTGCCGGAGGTCGTCTGTCGTACCCCGTAGGAGGGGGGAGTGTGCGGGGCCGGGCCACTGCTCTCCTGTTGCCGGAGGTCGTCGGTCAGCTGTAGCGGAGCTGCCGTTGACAACATGCTGGGCGCGCCACAGCCTGGTGACGGTCGCCGCGCCCAACAGCCCATTTGTCATTCGCAGGCGTCTTCCACGGCTGGCTTACCACAAAAATGGAAGTTATGTCTGCCGGTGGCATAGATCGTTTGGTTCCTTTGGCGGTGCCAGGGATGGCTTGTGGAGTCGGAACTGCAGCTGCCTATGTGGCAGTTCAATCCGGCAGGTCACTTCACTGGCTCACCTGTCAGGGATCAAACTGCAGCTGCCTATGTGGCAGTTCAATCCAGCAGGTCACTTCACTGGCTCACCTGTCAGGGATCAAACTGGTCTGATCCTTTAAATGCCACCACATTCCCACATCCACAGGGTGTGGGCCTGCAGTGGTCTCCCCTGTCCTGGCGAGACAGGGTGGGTGCCGGCCTGCAGTGGTCTCCCCTGTCCTGGAAAGACAGGGTACCGGCCTGCAGTGGTCTCCCCTGTCCTGGCGAGACAGTGTTCCGGCCTGCAGTGGTCTCCCCTGTCCTAGCGAGACAGGATACCGGCCTGCAGTGGTCTCCCCTGTCCTGGCGAGACAGGGTGCCGGCCTGCAGTGGTCTCCCATGTTCTGGCGAGACAGGGTGCCGGCCTGCAGTGATCTCCCCTGTCCTGGCAAGGCAAGGTGCCGGCCTGCAGTGGTCTCCCTTGTCCTGGCGAGACAGGCTGCCAGTCGTTTCACGTGCTCACATAGCCAACAGGTCCTGCACCGTCTCCCATACCATAGAGCTAGGCCTGCAGTGGTCTCCCTGCTGGCGAGAAGGTGCCGGCCTAGTGGGTCTGGACAGGGTGATCCTCCCTGCTTGGAGGCAGGTGATCATACCCTGTCCTGAGACAGGGCCGGCTGCAGTGGTCTCCCTGGTATGGTATGGTATGATCTTCCCAGCTCTGGGAGGATCATACCATACCATAGAGCTATGGTATTCGGTATGGTATAGTATGATCCTCCCAGCTCTGGGAGGATCATACCATGCCATAGAGCTGTGGTATTCGGTATGGTATGGTATGATCCTCCCAGCTCGGGGAGGATCATACCATACCATAGAGCTATGGTATTCGGTATGGTATGGTATGATCCTCCCAGCTCGGGGAGGATCATACCATATCATAGAGCTATGGCATTCAGTATGGTATGGTATGATCCTCCCAGCTCGGGGAGGATCATACCATACCATAGAGCTATGGCATTCGGTATGGTATGGTATGATCCTCCCAGCTCGGGGAGGATCATACAATACCATATAGCTATGGTATTCGGTATGGTATGGTATGATCCTCCCAGCTCGAGGAGGATCATACCATACCATATAGTTATGGTATTCGGTATGGTATGGTATGATCCTCCCAGCTCGAGGAGGATCATACCATACCATAGAGCTATTGCATTCGGTATGGTATGGTATGATCCTCCCAGCTCGGGGAGGATCAGATGGCAACTTGACTCATAAAGCCGGGGACGCGGCACCGGGTTGCCATGTCTTTGCATTGAAGGCACGTTAAGCTCCTGGTATGTACAAACTCATCCGTTGAACTGAATAATTCACGGCTCGGGTGGTGGGGTTGCACGGTTTATGCATCAGGCTTGCTTGGCATAACTCCCTGGTCCATAAAACCACCTCAGCAAGAATTCGAACCAGTTTTTTTATATACATGGTGTCACATTTTGCTCGCGTCGGTGGTGTGGTAATCTGCATCTATGGGTATGGGCAGTGTGCTAATCTTCATATGTGGGTGTCGGCATTGTGGGATTCTGAATATACGGGTCAGCAGTGTGGTAATCTGCAACCTGTGTGCTCATTTTGTAGCTGATCTTTTAGCGCTGCAATGTATGTTTCATGATTGCTGCCGAACCCCCGCAGGCAGCACAGGTGTTGACTGCGTTGGCCCGATGTTCGTCAGTTTTGGGTGATATACACCACGTTAGTAGCTGCATGCACCCAAAATTTGCTGCAACTGTCGCATGCACCTGGTGGGGAATATCACCCCTCCCTTCCCTCAAGTGGCTTTCCAGCGATAGCTTCAGAATGGCTTACCGCATGTATGTGAAGTTCGGCATTGGTGCTCGTGCATCTTTGCACGCCCATGCACAAATTTCAATTTTCTAATCTGATCAGACTACAGCTTAGACAACCTTACGCAAGTTTTGCTACAGTCCTCCATTCATAGCACCCGCTTTTCTCTGATGCCATGTGACAAACATTAACAATGCGCCAAATATGTACTCTTCTCTTCTGGCGGCTAACTATCGAGAACAGGAGAGGCCAGCGTGCTGTGTGGATCACTTTCAGTGAATGTTAAATTGAATGAAATCAGATTAGCAGGAATTTCGATCAAAAGAACTGAAATGTCGTGTGATTGCGTTATTAGACGTCTTCAATATCAGACGACGCCCATGAGAGCATGGTTCATCCACCTTCTTAGATACTCATAGTTCTTTGCACTTGGCTGGTCTGGAAGTAATCCAGTACAATAACGTATGCATCTTCCCATTACACTGGTAGTTCATACTATGCCGTTTGGCTAAGACCCCATTACAAGCATTAAAGTCACGCAAGACCGTCAGGCTTTAAACACATTTGCAGGAATAATTGGCTCTCCTTTCTTAACCCTCGCCTGTGCACAGGAGCTTGCCACCTGCCCCAGTCGACTGAAGTTGGTGTCATTTAATTGGGTTTCTGTGTTGAAAGGCATATGAAAACGTCACAAAGTGTGCATTTATCATTGCATTATATCAAATCACATTTGTGGCAATTATTTTGGTGGAAATATAGAGGAATAAGGTGGTAGTAGCCTCTTATGCCGCTCTTATCAACTGCCCTCTAATGTATAATTATCCGTCTAGTCTCTCCTTTTTCCTCTGATTTCTGAGGAACGTATTACACCATTATCTTTCCGGATGAAAAGTGCTAGCAATGCCTTTGTATAACCATGTCAAGTTCCATTTCAGTGTGACTGTGGCATACAAATATGTAGTGATGGCCAGGCTGTGTCAGCACTTTTGCTTTGACGTCCCCATCGGTTCTACTCAGACACTGTTCCGCGTCGCGTTGGCATTTTCCGTCGCTATTTCCCACCACTTTCGCAAATGAGACGCTATGTAAGGAGTAACCAGGATCGTATTAGCATTCAGAGCGCCTGCGACACGTGTGGTTTCGGAATGTCATCGGTCGTATCTCGGTGACCTAGAACGACGATGTTTATTTGAAACGTGGAACACTATTAGAGAAAGAAATGTACCGTTGCACCTAGCACACATAGTCCCATGCACCACACACTACGCATGAATTACGCACTATTATTTTCATGTAGCCATGAATGGGACACGAGCGCATAAATATTGTAGGCTGCGGCAATGGCTGGAATAGTGAAGGATTTGAACATGTGAGGTAAATACAAGAACAGAAGTCGTCGTCAACGTCGTCGTCGTGTCGCTTTTGTTCTTGCCTATTGATTTCTAAATCAAAATCACTTTGATGACAAAGAATGTGAAATGGGCCATACTATCTCACTAGTTACTAGTAATAGTCATTGGCTTAGCTAATACTTAATTAGAATAGGAAAAACATAGGTATTAATCAGCTCAGAACAAGCAGTGTTAGACTTCGTGTTTTGGTTAAAATTGTGCAACACCAATTAGGCATAATTGTTTAGTATAGTCATGTGATTATATATATAATGGAATATGTTCTATTCGATTTGTTGAACTTGTTTTTCATCAATAGTCAAAGTCACAAACATGGGTAGGTGATCAGATAAGTATTCTAGCAATATTCTGGAACATATCTAGGAGAGAGCATTGATGAATATATTGTGTGGCAATACAATTGCAGCACTATGAGTGTCGGTGGATTTTGTTATAGTGAAAGAAAATCCACATGAGGTGAGCAGGTTCATGAAGGCTCGACTATTTCTATCATTTTTTACATCAAGTGAGTTGTAGTTGAAATCTCAAGTTATGATAGCAAGTTTTATTTTGTTCTCTAGGCTGTCTGGAAACTTTTTGCAAAATATTTTAGGAAATAATTAGGGGAGAAATATGGGGACGGGGTATCTGAAATATTGCCACATGTTTTTTTTTTAATTACATTTCCATGATCCACTTTACGGTAAGAATACTTGTGGATGTGAATATTTACATACGAAAGTATGCGTACGAAGATTTGTGATGCGATGTTCTACGATTTGTCCTGACATCGACAAATGACATCGACATCGACTACCTACTCCTCTGTAAAAAGTTATTGGCGCAACCTTCATGCTTTGCTCCAGTGTAAACAACTGACGAAGACTATAACAATTAGCTGGTGCGATGTCGCGGTCAGCTGGTTATGCTCCAGTGTAAACAACTGACGAAGACTATAACAATTAGCTGGTGCGATGTCGCGGTCAGCTGGTTATGACTTAAGCGAGCCAACTTATTCACATGAGGAAGTTTGAGGGGTAATACCGATAATGCCGGTGTTCTATTGCCGTTTGCAATACTTCAAAACCACCCCTACAGCCTTGATTTCATAACTTGAAATATTCACCATCGTACGATATATCCGCCATGGTTCGTTGAAGGCTTCGCAAGACAAGCTGAAGTACAAACCTTTTCCAACGTTTATCTTTAGAATCCGAAAAGGTCCGAGGATTGTTTAAAAGCTAAAACTTGAATACCTCCCTATTTTTCAGCAAGCTTGATTAATTCATTACACAACTACCAAATGACAATTCAACTTTTTTTTTTAAGACTCCTGGCGCGATCGAAGGCTTTGTGCCAGCAACTGATGGGTTGTCCAGTGTTTGATTGCAGTGAACTCGTGAGCAGCTCCACCATCGAATGGCATTTTCACCAGCAGATCTTGAATTTGGCTGGACTGTTTGTATAGCTCGGGAAGCAGATAAAGATGGATTTCTGGTCGTTAGTATGGAAATGGAACGGAAACGATGGAGCTCGCCAACCAGTGATAAACTCGGCGCGGTCACATCTGGTCGATAAGACAGACACTTCATCATTTCGTACTGCTGACAACGTCGAGCGGCAGCCGAGCGGTCGCAGCATGTCGACAAGCACGCCGAGAAGCATATGGTGCGTCCATTTTGCAAGAATAATGGAGGAAGCCAACACTGATCTGGTGCTTAAGCCTTAAACCGGACAGTTTATTTTAATTTGCAACTTTAATTTAATCGCGTCAGGCGATATCTCCACTCATACGTCAGCGACTGTGTTCCTATGTCTGGTGCTGGAGAGATCCGTCTATTTCGTGCTGCCGTTGATGGCATTTCTTCAGTTGTGTGTGCTCAGTTAATGTTCGAGAATTGCGTTCGACCCAGCTTCGCATGACCAACCGAGTCAGATATTGTCACCCTATAAAGCATAACACTAACTGCACATGGCCGGAGCTGGCATGGCGTAGGGCTTGGATTAGTGATTGTCAACTGGTGCATAACACTAACTGCACGTGGCCGGAGCTGGCATGGCGTAGGGCTTGGATTAGTGATTGTCAACTGGTGCATAACACTAACTGCGTGGCTGGAGCTGGAATGGCGTAGGGCTTGGATTAGTGATTGTCAACTGGTGCATAACACTAACTGCACGTGGCCGGAGCTGGAATGGCGTAGGGCTTGGATTAGTGATTGTCAACTGGTGCATAACACTAACTGCACGTGGCTGGAGCTGGCATGGCGTAGGGCTTGGATTAGTGATTGTCAACTGGTGTAGGGCTTGGATTAGTGATTGTCAACTGGTGCATAACACTAACTGCACGTGGCCGGAGCTGGAATGGCGTAGGGCTTGGATTAATGATTGTCAACTGGTGCATAACACTAACTGCCCGTGACCGGAGCTGGCATGGCGTAGGGCTTGGATTAGTGATTGTCAACTGGTGCATAACACTAACTGCACGTGGCCGGAGCTGGCATGGCGTAGGGCTTGGATTAGTGATTGTCAACTGGTGCATAACACTAACTGCACGTGGCTGGAGCTGGAATGGCGTAGGGCTTGGATTAGTGATTGTCAACTGGTGCATAACACTAACTGCACGTGGCCGGAGCTGGCATGGCGTAGGGCTTGGATTAGTGATTGTCAACTGGTGTAGGGCTTGGATTAGTGATTGTCAACTGGTGCATAACACTAACTGCACGTGGCCGGAGCTGGAATGGCGTAGGGCTTGGATTAATGATTGTCAACTGGTGCATAACACTAACGCCCGTGACCGGAGCTGGCATGGCGTAGGGCTTGGATTGGTGATTGTCAACTGGTGCATAACACTAACTGCGTGGCCGGAGCTGGCATGGCGTAGGGCTTGGATTAGTGATTGTCAACTGGTGCATAACACTAACTGCACGTGGCTGGAGCTGGAATGGCGTAGGGCTTGGATTAGTGATTGTCAACTGGTGCATAACACTAACTGCACGTGGCCGGAGCTGGAATGGCGTAGGGCTTGGATTAATGATTGTCAACTGGTGCATAACACTAACTGCACGTGGCTGGAGCTGGGATGGGGGGGGGTTGATTAGTGATTGTCAACTGGTGTAGGGCTTGGATTAGTGATTGTCAACTGGTGCATAACACTAACTGCACGTGGCCGGAGCTGGCATGGCGAACGGGCTTGATTGATATTGTCACCCTGTATAAAGCAGAACACTAACTGCACGTGGCTGGAGCTGGCATGGCCTAGGGCTGGGATTAGTGATTGTCAACTGGTGCAATGGCATGGCCTAGGGCTTGGATTAGTGATTGTCAACTGGTGCAATGATTGTCAACTGGTGCAATCTGGCATGACAGAGCTACTAGCATTTCACTGGTGATCCAAAGCGGACAGCCTTTCCCTGGCCAACAGAGTCAGATCCTCCTTCAACTGTCCAAACTTCCTCTGAATCATCGCTAATTTGTGTTGGCAGAGGCGCAGCCAAGGGGACGCCCCTCCCCTTAGCAACCAAAGATTAACTAGACCGAACGAGAAATTTAGAGATTTTCGCCATACAAACCATCAATTTTCGGCTCGCTTGGTGCGCCGGAAACTTTCTCTCTTTGATTAATGTTTGGGTTTCGGGCCCCTCTTAGGAAAATCCCGGCTTCACCACTGCTTATTGGTGTGGGTGTACTTAAGAAGTAGAATTGCATGCAGATTGCTGCCAGAAGTCTTGCTATCCCTGTTGCTGTCGGGTAAACCCTAGTCGGACAGGAACATGGCCTACATACTTTTTTGAACACAATGTTTACAGTCCGAATGGTAACTCCTTCCCCTTTCACTCTTCTCGCGAGCAACAGGGCCCTTTTGGCCTCGAGAAACGGGTAGCACTTACGACTTACTCTATGCCAGCAGATACGGCCTATTGATGACCCCTTCTCCGATGAGTACACCATTTGCGATTGTCCTTCATCTGTGGGTATGCCCCCAATATTTATTATTTGCCGGCGAGTACACCATTCACGATCACTTTACATCTGTGGGTATGCCCAGTGGCGTCGCCACGAAATTCTTCCAAGGGGGAGGCAATGTTGAAAGGGGGCCTCCTGCTCCCCGAAAAGGGCCTCCACTGTGCTAGGACCTCCTATTGTTCTTTAGGCTCTTACTATGGTTCCAGAATGGGAAACATGATTTCATGGCCCAACTCACAAATAATGATGTTCAGCGGAGTAAAGGGATAGGGAGCTAAGCACCGTGGTTTTCGTACAACTTTGGTTTGTGGGTGCATGTGAACCCACAAAGAGATATGAGACCATATCCCATTTTACCACTCCCGCTTCTAGAAACGTCACATGTCATGGCATGTCACATAGTATGTAGCCACCAGTATTTGGTAGTAGTTACACCCTTGTACCCATGCCGGTCCTCTCCGACGCGACCGTACACGAGTCATCGTATGGCCTCAGGCGGTATTTGGTAGTAGTTACACCCTTGTACCTATGCCGGTCCTCTGCGACGCGACGGTACACCAGTCGTCGCATGGCCTCAGGCAGTGTATGCCACTGAGGCTCGGCTGAGCGCCAGACAGCGGATCGCATGGTCTGTGGTGGGACGCACTGGTTACTCGCCTTCCAGCGTAGCAGCCCAATCAGCATATACAATGAGTTTGGTATGACGTCATAGCCTGGGCTTCAGTGACGCAGCCTCCGTGTCTGGCAACGGCTGCGCGAACAGTCTGACTAGTTGACCGTCATCGATAGGACATGTAGCTGACAACAGACAACGGATAGACATGCGTTAGACACCATAGACACGGGACAACAGACAGACATGCGAATTACAACAGAATAGGAAGGCCACAATTGGCCACAATTGGCCGTGACCTCAGGTCGCTGACCTGAAATCAAACAAAAATCCGACAGATGCGTTTTGGAGGCACTGCTCAATTGCATTCACTTGGCAAGTTTCATTTTAATATCTCTTCATGTTTATGAGTTATTGACCCCCACAAATGTTTGGAGGTGGTCCTTATTTACCTAAGCTACGCTAATAACTTTGCATGACCTGAGGTTTACATTTTTACATTACGTCCTTGTTTTCCCGTTGTTGCGGACACACCATAGGGGCGTAAAAAGACACACGAGATGGGGCGGGTTAAATTGCATAGAATTGAGAAAAACATATACCATGATATCTTGATTGCATAACATGTGGAAGCATGGTATCTAGAGATGCCAAGGATGTGCGATGTTATATTTCGATCCATAGATCAAGGATCAGATGGGATCGAAGTGTTGATCTCGCTTTGCTGCTGAAGCTGCCGAAACGGTGCCCGAAAACATTATTTGCATCCCAACTTATTCTGTATGGGCGCTTCCTCAACAGGTATAATTACTTATCCCTAGGAAGGTAACTACCGAATAAAAAACTGGTAGCACCCTGTACATAGTTCGCTAGAATTGTGCACAGGAAAATATTAGAAAACCTAAATACCTAACTGGTTCGAGTCCCTTCAGAGAACAATGAAAACTAGGCGGCAACATACTAGGCGGCAGCAGTGTCCATGGCCAGTGGCGCCCTCCTTTCAGAGACCGCTGGACAGTAGCGACATCTACATCAACGCACGAGAGTCGATCGTAATAATGTAACAGAACGCATAATTGAAGCCAAAGTTCGCACCGAAGCCAAGGCTGTACGTCCAAAGATGGTACGCTATGCGTGGCCAGAGATAAGGATCGACGTTGTAAAAGATCTTACGAGAGGCAGACTGTGCTGGATAAATATTCTTGAGATAAAGCTAGTGCTGGCTGAGGACGGTGGTAAATTGTGTATAGGCAATTGGTACCGCTGTGGCACTGTAGGAACCAAGGCATCTTTCCCTCACTGAACTGTCTCCATGGAGAGGACGGCCGATTCCGTGTGTCACAAGCCTATGCAATCTTGCTTGTGTGAAAGCTCGAGGTAGAGCTAAGCATCGGTAGTCTATTGTCAACATTTGGTGGCATCAGTTCGTGTTCATGGCATGAAAAACTCATCACGACGGCACAGAGATGACATTTTTAGTTATCAATAACTAGTAAGTAACTAATGACGCTAAGAAGTCACTTGATGATACCAGAAATGCAGAAATGTCCAATGATGATGCTGATGCAAATATTCCGTCGTTTTTAATCACTGTAATGGCCGAAAGATCAAAACTTCTCATGGTGCCAACCGTCAAAACTGTGCATTGTAGCGCCCAACTGGTACTTTGAGTATCATAAGGTGTCATTGAAAGGCTGACGATATCGTAGAATTTCGTGGATAATATGCCTGACGTCATGGGTGTCGCCACATACATTGGATTGCGGGGATGGAAGGATTTTTTGGTTAATGTTTTTTCCTTGCAAAGTCATATGCATAATGTTAAATTGCATAAAGCTTGTATGTTAAATTCCTCTCCCCTTCCAAATTTATCCACACCGACCAGATCAGAGTAGCCATCAAAACACACCCATCAAACACCAAGTACATTGTGTTACAAAAGCACCAACTGGCACAGCAAACACTAGCTGGAATATATAAAAACCATGCATGGAATGCTTAGTGTTGAGATGACGAACTGCAAGAAGATCTTATTGAGATTCCTATGCTTTGCAAGCAAAATTATGTCTGGTTACAGGTATTCTCCGTGTGATTGGAGGTAGACTTTAGCACCATTTTGAGTTCTCTTCGATTTTTGCAATGGAAAAAAATAAATGAAGAAAACATCTTTGTGTTTGTGTCCACATGTTATCTGCCAGGTATTTGAGACACATATTGGTAGCGTTTTTAATCCCATATTTGTATTCTAATGTTCGCGTTTTCCTGCAATGTTTTTTTCAGCGATTTGCTGCAATGTTAGTGTTTTTGTGAATGCAATGCTAAATGCAGGGGAAATATGTAGGCTGAGCATGGTGATAAGTTCTGTACGTGTATATGTGTTCCTATACATGTGGTATCCTCCATTTGTGATCCTAGGACGGAATTTGAAGCTATGTGTCATTTGGCGAAGTCTCTCGGAACTACACACTGTTTGGTGTGCCCACGGCACCACGGAACGGATATTGGCCGCTGAGCTACGAAGGGAAGCTGTTCGATATGTGCATATTATAGTTTTGTTCCGACTTTATGATTATAGTTCAAAGTCAAGCATAATATCTTCTTCCTCTTAAAGTAAAGGTGATGTGCTTGTAGGGGGCAATCTTGATAATAAAAGGTAATTATGTAAAAATTGGAGGGTGGAAGGTATCTCCTTGAAAACCACCATTGCCTATTTCACGCGAAGTTGGCAGCAATTGCGCCGACATGTCACATGTCTACCTTGTTGGTTGCAGACATGCTAAGCCATCTGTACAGCCGCATTGCAACAGCGGGCCGCGCAAAAAGTGGATCCAATGTCAGATGTGCGACATGTGGGCTCACGAGGCTTGTACCGGTGATGGGTGGCGGAATATTTGTCACATTTTTCCGAGTCGCAGATGACTCGGAGTAGAGATTTCGTGACTCTGATTAGAGGTTCTGTGACTCGGAGTGGACATTCTGTGACTCAGAGTAGAGGTTCTGTAACTCGGAGAAGAGGACCCAAAGTTTCGCCTGGAAAGTAAATATGAAATATGTAAATATGTAAATAGCCTGACATCCGTCTAAGTTCTCTTTTCACCTCATGGTCAGTTCATCCCGTTTCTCCGGTCCAATGTACAAGCAGGTTTAGGAAACGTGAAGTACTATTTGTAAGAAATTGCTTCCAGGGAGTTATATTTATATCTTAAAATGGATGAAACTGAAGCCTTTAAAGCGTATTTTTGTGCGGAGATGACTGCGCTGTTGGACAGAAGACGAATAATTACGACTTCGCTCACCATCTTCTCTCGAATCGCTTTGAAAACAAAATTAACATATCTTACCATTACCTATTGACTTTTCATTCCCCTAATTGTTCGACATATTTTAATCCATAAACGACATATCGGGCATTCAGTCTATTTTAGCCGATTTTAACCGTTTTAAACCAGCATTAGCCACTGATAAATAGATTTAGCCAGTTTTGTTTTGCCATACCTGCCTTGATGCTGAAAAAGACTGAGCACAGCAACAAAACATTATTCCAATGCATTATTATATACAGTACAAGGGCTGCAAAGTCAAGAATGCAGCGAATTGAGTGTAATCAAGATCATCACATGAGATCCAACTTCCTGGACCCCAATCGTGATCTCCTAGGAAGGTATTTTCTTGGTTTCCAGAATCAGGGCCAGAGGGGCAAAGGAGCAGCGCACCTCCCCTACTGTAGACGAGCTTAACCCTACATACCGATGGGCGCGACATATATAAAAATCGACTTCAAAATGGCTATTCCCTCCACCCCCGTCGGCCTGGAGGAAATTTCAGGTCTCACCTGGCAAGATTTGACTCGAAGCCGCTACAGTGAAATCCAATAGTGCTAAATCCCCGGGTCTTTTCAGCTCCCCCCCCAGTAATGCCTAAGCAAAGGTGAAATGCAACTTACTTGAGAGGGAAAGTCAGGAGCTTGGGAGGGGTCATGGCCCACGCAGCTGAGGTGATAAAGGAGGCCCTGGACAGTTCCCGTCCCACTGCTGATTTCTATGTGATATGCAATGTTTTGTTCTGCCATACCTACTCATTTATCAGACGACATACTATACTATATGCAGATAGTATATATCAGTGGATGGGTAGGATAACACCTGTCATGGGCTGGCAGATAGTATATATCAGTGGATGGGTAGGATAACACCTGTCATGGGCTGGCAGATAGTATATATCAGTGGATGGGTAGGATAACACCTGTCATGGGCTGGCAGATAGTATATATCAGTGGATGGGTAGGATAACACCTATCATGTGCTGGCAGATAGTATATATCAGTGGATGGGTAGGATAACACCTGTCATGGGCTGGCAGATAGTATATATCAGTGGATGGGTAGGATAACACCTGTCATGGGCTGGCAGATAGTATATATCAGTGGATGGGTAGGATAACACCTGTCATGTGCTGGCAGATAGTATATATCAGTGGATGGGTAGGATAACACCTGTCATGGGCTGGCAGATAGTATATATCAGTGGATGGGTAGGATAACACCTGTCATGGGCTGGCAGATAGTATATATCAGTGGATGGGTAGGATAACACCTGTCATGGGCTGGCAGATAGTATATATCAGTGGATGGGTAGGATAACACCTGTCATGGGCTGGCAGATAGCATATATCAGTGGATGGGTAGGATAACACCTGTCATGGGCTGGCAGATAGTATATATCAGTGGATGGGTAGGATAACACCTGTCATGGGCTGGCAGATAGTATATATCAGTGGATGGGTAGGATAACACCTGTCATGGGCTGGCAGATAGTATATATCAGTGGATGGGTAGGATAACACCTGTCATGGGCTGGCAGATAGTATATATCAGTGGATGGGTAGGATAACACCTGTCATGGGCTGGCAGATAGTATATATCAGTGGATGGGTAGGATAACACCTGTCATGTGCTGGCAGATAGTATATATCAGTGGATGGGTTGGATAACACCTGTCATGGGCTGGCAGATAGTATATATCAGTGGATGGGTAGGATAACACCTGTCATGGGCTGGCAGATAGTATATATCAGTGGATGGGTAGGATAACACCTGTCATGGGCTGGCAGATAGTATATATCAGTGGATGGGTAGGATAACACCTGTCATGGGCTGGCAGATAGTATATATCAGTGGATGGGTAGGATAACACCTGTCATGGGCTGGCAGATAGTATATATCAGTGGATGGGTAGGATAACACCTGTCATGGGCTGGCAGATAGTATATATCAGTCGATGGGTAGGATAACACCTGTCATGGGCTGCGCCCAAAAATCGAAAGAACTTGCTTTGTCGGCAGCTCTAAGCACCAGCAACGCGTGATGCAGGCGAGATTGTTCTTTCTCTCTCTGCAGAGAGAGAGAGAGAGAGAGAGAGAGAGAGAGAGAGAGAGAGAGAGAGAGAGAGAGAGAGAGAGAGAGAGAGAGAGAGAGAGAGAGAGAGAGAGAGAGAGAGAGAGAGAGAGAGAGAGAGAGAGAGAGAGAGAGAGAGAGAGAGATAAAGAGAGAGAGAGAGAGAGAGAGAGAGAGAGAGAGAGAGAGAGAGAGAGAGAGAGAGAGAGAGAGAGAGAGAGAGAGAGAGAGAGAGAGAGAGAGAGAGAGAGAGAGAGAGAGAGAGAGAGAAAGGGGAAGAAAGAAAGAAAGAAAGAAAGAGACAGGACTGGGGAAATCCGTGTCCGTATGTATGATAATGTTACTGGAAATTGTTGAATTGGTGCGACGCTCGCAGTTATCGTGGCCGACGAATGTATCTTGCTTTGAGATGTGTTTAGCTGGCACTGCTACGGAATGTGAGACGTTTGAAAAGTAAGTGTCTGCAACATAGAACTGACTGGAGTGTCCGGGTTAAGATTCCCGCCACTTGATCGCCCTCACGATGATGGTGTATTCCACGAATACATGGACGGAACGGGTGCGTGAAAAATCACCTCAGCAAGCAGCTTGAAAACCGGTCCAGTCGTGTGGTCGGTCGGCCACGGTCCAGTCGTGTGGTCGGTCGGCCACGGTACAGTCGTGTGGTCGGTCGGCCACGGTCCAGTCGTGTGGTCGGTCGGCCACGGTCCAGTCGTGTGGTCGGTCGGCCACGGTCCAGTCGTGTGGTCGGTCGGCCACGGTACAGTCGTGTGGTCGGTCGGCCACGGTCCAGTCGTGTGGTCGGTCGGCCACGGTCCAGTCGTGTGGTCGGTCGGCCACGGTACAGTCGTGTGGTCAGTCGGCCACGGTCCAGTCGTGTGGTCGGTCGGCCACGGTCCAGTCGTGTGGTCGGTCGGCCACGGTCCAGTCGTGTGGTCGGTCGGCCACGGTCCAGTCGTGTGGTCGGTCGGCCACGGTACAGAGATGTCAGTGAGCCATGTGACTTGGTAGCCGCATTTACGTGTTGATGCAATTCTAGGACAAATGTACGTAAGGACAAATGTACGTGAGGACGTATGGCGTATGGCTAATGTACGTAAGCGCAAATGTATGTATGGCAAATGCACGTATGCACAAATTTACGTATGCGCAAAAGTACGTAAGCGCAAATGTACGTTTGCGCAAAAGTGCGCATGAGCAAATGTACGTAAGCGCAAATGCACGTATGCGCAAAAGTACGTAAGCGCAAATGTACGTAAGCGCAAATGTACGTAAGCGCAAATGTACGTAAGCGCAAATATACGTAAGCGCAAAAGTACGTATGCACAAATGTACGTACATATACGCATGCGTACCTTTGGGTTTACGTACATTTGGTTAGGTACATATGGCATACGTACATATTTGCGGTAACCGGACAAATGTACGTACGCAAATGTACGTAAGCAAAGGTTCGTAAGCGCAGATGTACGTATGGCAATTGTACGTAAGCGCATATGTACGAATGGCAAATGTACGTAAGCGCAAATGTACGTATGGCAAATGTACGTATGCGCATGTAAATGTATGCAAATGTACGTAAGCGCAAAAGTACACATGAGCAAATGTACGCAAGCGCAAAATTACGTATGCTCAAATGTTCGTAAACGCAAATGTACGTATGCGCAAATGTACGTATGCGCAAATGTTTGTATGCGCAAATGTACGTACGCACAAATATACGTAAGCGCAAAAGTACGTAAGCGCAAATGTACGTAAGCGCAACAGTACGTAAACGTAAAAGAATGCAAAAGCAAATGTACGTATGAGCCAATGTACGTACATTTATGCATACGTGCCTTTACGTTTAAGCACATTTGGTTAGGTGCATATGCCATACGTACATTTGCTCCTACGTACATTTGCGCTTTCGTACATTTGCGCATACGTACATTTGCCATACATAAATTTGCGCTTAATGGTAATTTGGCATACGTACATCTGCGCTTACGTAGAATTGCCATACGTACATTTGCGCATACGTACATTTGCGCTTACGTACATTTGCGCATACGTACTCTTGCGCATACGTACATTTGCGCTTACGTGCATTTGCGCTTACGTACATTTGCGCTTACGTACTTTTGAGCATACGTACATTTGCGCTTGCGTACATTTGCGCATACGTACTTTTGCGCTTACGTACATTTGTGCTTGCTACATTTGCGCTTACCTACATTTGCGCTTACGTACATTCGCGCATGCGTACATTTATCATACGTACATTTGCGCTTACGTATATTAGCCATAAGTACATCTGCGCTTACGTACAATTGCCATACGTACATCGGCGTTTACGTACATATACTTACGTACAATTGCCATACGCACATCGGCGTTTACGTACATATACTTACGTACATTTGCGTACGTACATCTGTCATACGTACATTTGCATTGCGTACATTTGTCCGGTTACCGTTCATACACCCAGAGTCTCGTCGAACAAGCTCTGACTGGAAGCCAAACTGACACACTGACATTACAATTGACTTCAATCCGGCCAAATCGCAGCTTTTCGCGCTACCGACCCACACTACCCAAGTAATGCTTAAGCAATGGGAAATGCGACTTGACTGCGTGGAGGGATGTGGTGGCGACCGCGAATGGGGACTGGGACAGTGCCCCTGCAGCCAGCATGCTAATGGAGGCTCTGGGTGTACCTCTCAGCTTACGCAATGTCAAAAGTACAAAAGTTTCTCCCGTCGTAAATTGAGTTCTCGATCACACAACAATCACTGCTGATCACGGATTCTAGCTCCGTCCTACCACAACTTTTATCATGCATTCCAACTCCTAGGAACCCTTCCGGACCACAAGGGTTCACCTGGCACAAGGGTTCTCCTTGAGGACCTCTGTAGGCAAAACGTGGCGCTGTAGGCCTCCGAGAGTCCCTTGGCGCGGCCAGAAGGGGCCCTAGTAGTCCCGAGGCTGTACCAGCCTCAGGAAACCACAAGGTATATAAGAGGCCCACATGGCCTTCCGACGGGCCTCATAAGCTTACGGGGGCCCGTGGAATTCGGGAGAAGCCCTCAGCTATATGAATATCCCGGTAAACCTCTGAAGGGGCTCACCGACCTAAGGAGGATCCTCTGTAGATCCTCTGTAGATCCTCTGTAGTCCTCATCAGTATCTAAGAGCACCCATCGGGCTCAGGAGGGGCCTCTGCAGGTTTCCCAGGAGCTCAGTATGTCGGTCTCAGGAGGTTTCGTGTAACAATTGGAGGCCCAGTAGAGAAAGCCCACTGGGCACAACCATGTGGACTCATGTGGGACCCGAACGGGCTCCTCATGGGCTGGTATGTGGTTGTCCACCCTGGGCTCACCCTGGGTTGCCGAGGTCTGGATGCCGGATGTCACCAAGATGGACGGTCCCATGCCAGTGTCATGAGGTGCCAGCACGGACCTACCGGAATGGGATCCACTAGGATAAGCCCAGGGAACTAACCCTAGTTGGTTATGACATCGCTGCAAATCTCACTCGGAACCCACTAGAAATGCCAACTTGAGGCCCACGTGGGGACCATAAGACAATATTGGCAGCACCAGCATGTCGGAACATTTTTCTTGCACAAGGAAAGATCTGTTGAGTGCGGCATGCGCGCTCTGAAGTTTTCAACCCAACTTTGAGTGGGCATAAAATAGTTTTTGGAAGGCACACCTCCACATTGGGGGCCAGGGAAGCATGTGTCCATCCAAAAACATAAGAAATGGCATTGGTGCATGTAGATCTAGAAGGGGTCCCTGAGGCTGTCAGAAAGATGCCCTTTAGGCCACCAAGGGATCCTGAGTATCCCGAGAAGCCAAACCGGCCACAAGAACGCCAGCCATACTAGGGGTCCAGTCTTTGAGAAACCCATCGTCCTCAGAAGAGGTCCCTTCAGGTTTATGAGGGTCAATTGTCAACTAATATGGGGCTTCACGAAGAGCTATAGGAGGCCGCCTGAGGTCTCAGTGACCTAAAGGGCCTCTTCTGACGATGTCAGGAGCTACTTAGAAATCTACTGGAACACAAGGTGGTCTGCAAGGCCCTTGGACGTTGTAAGAGCTACTCTGAGGCCTGAGTGCTCCCGTGATGCCTAGAATCTCCAGAAGCCGACGAACTGGAGCTACTACAGCATTAGCATCCCAATTAGCAGCAACGTGTCCTGTCGATGTACAGCAGACGAAACACCAATATGTGGAGGACTTCACCGACCTACTAAATGTGACGCATAAAACCCACCCGTGAACCTTTTCAACTGAATGCGATCCGTGATGCCCACGTCTCCATCTGGAGCTCACGGAGACCCTTTTACGTTCACAGAGGACCTATCGACGGCTTGGAGGGAGCACTGAAGGGCTATGGGGCCGCTACCTGGCGTCAGACATGGTAGTTGCGGTCTATCTTTCCCCTCTCACATGGCGCAACCCCTGCCGGACAATTAAAGAGACTCATCCGTCCATCAAAGCGCCCTCTCCCGATGTCGGAACGGGCCCCTAGGCAGCATATCCACAGCCTGGTGCCATGTGCTTTGTCACCTGAACACGGCTCGTAACGTACTCAATGTGACCGCTATCACTGCCCCCTCCTGAGGGTAGGGTACCCAATTTGACGTCAGGCCTTTTCAGAACGACACCGGGCTCTCTTTGCAGCGTGATACATCAAAGCTTGGACTGGGCTTTGATTTCTCGAGACATCCTAAGCTTCCTTGTGTGTGGGTCTGTATATTTGGAGAAGGTCTGCATATTTATGTATACGTCTGTGTGTAGAGGGAGGGTCTGTATGCGTATGTGTGGGTCTCTGTTTGTGTGTTGGTCTGTGTGTGTGCGTGTGTGTGTGTGTGTGTGTGTGTGTGTGTGTGTGTGTGTGTGTGTGTGTGTGTGTGTGTGTGTGTGTGTGTGTGTGTGTGTGTGTGTGTGTGTGTATGACGGCCTGTGAGGCATGGCTGGTGGGATACCATCATGAGGTAAAGATGGTGATGGTGGATATGACGGTCGACCGTCATGACGGTCGACATGATGGAAAGATGACGCGACCTTGGTACTATTGCTATTGTATTGGAAGGGTACGACGGGAGACTGTGGCTGGTGACTGTTAGTGGTTGGAAGGCTGGTGGTGTACGTCAGGAAGGGTGGGGTTGGTGGTTTGCGGCGGGAAGGGCGGTGGCTGGTGGTGTACGGCAGGAAGGGCGGGGCTGGTGGTTTGCGGCGGGAAGGGCGGGGCTGGTGGGGTACAGCAGGAAGGGCGGGGTTGGTGGTTTGCGGCAGGAAGGGCGGGGCTGGTGGTTTGCGGCAGGAAGGGCGGGGTTGGTGGGGTACAGCGGGAAGTGCGGGGTCTGGTGGGGTACAGCGGGAAGGGCAGGAGGCTGGTGGTATGCTACGTACCGGACGTTAGCCGTTGGAAAGTGTGCGATTGTATTGCATTTCGTGACGAGCCGCACGCTCGCGCGTCATTAGCTGGTAATGATGCCAAAACGGACCTGAGCTCAGGCCAATGAACGCTGCGGATTCGGAAGCAGCATTTTCTTATCTCGATTGATTACGATGGCGTGCCTAACTGGCTGGAAGAACCACGCGAGCGAATTTTGCATGTTACAGTCTTATTCTGAAGTCTTCAGATATTTAAGTAGATTAATACATTCAAAGTCAAGAGCTCAAATAAACCTGATTCTGACGCAATGATACTACGGTACCCAAGTTAATTTTCGGCTCCACCACGCCTTAAAAACATGCAGCGTTCTGTTAGATCTTGTCTCGACCGGTGGGTTCAACCCAATCCCCTAGGCCAGTCTAAACGCCGGATGTGGCACAGGCTCCTGGATCCGGTCCAGACCGGTGGATCCGATCGAGGCCCGTGCTCGTCAATTTCCATGCACTAGACGGCGTCTCACTGGCAGCACGTACAGCGGTACCGGCTGCCAGCGGTACGTGTTGGATCCGTCGACGGTCACTGGGCGGTGTTGGACAGACCCCGGGTCTGGGACAGACCCCGGTTCTCGGCCGGATCTAAGAACCGGCCAAGCCGGAGCTACCATGGTGGGCAGATTTGAGGAACAACAAGCAGCTGAACTTCTGCTACCCCATCCTCCGAGAGGTTGAAGTCTGCCCAATGGTGAGCCTAAATAGGGCATTGGCGACTGGTGCCAAGCGGTGTTGTTGGTGCTCGTCGGTGCCACTTATGCAGGGTGGTGTCGGGTGTGTGGTGTCGGAGTAGTCCCGTATTGTCGGTGTCGGGTAGTTTCGCTCGAATGGTTTTATCGCTCGTCCGGGTGTCGCTTGTAGGGGTGTCGGGTTTCAGTTTTGGGTTCGCTCGTGTTGGAGGATGGTGTCGTCTCGTGTCAGATGGTTTAGTGCCGCTCGTGCAGGGGTATCGCTCGTGCAGGTGTCGGGTAGTTTCGCTCGTGTTGAATGGTGTCGCTCGTGTCAGATGGTTTCGCTCGTGCAGGGTGGTGTCGCTTTTGCAGGGGATGGTGTCGGATAGGTTCGCTCGTGCAGGATTTTGTCGCTCGTGCAGGGTGGTGTCGCTCGTGTAGGGTGGTGTCGGGTAGTCTCACTTTTGCCGGATGGTGTCGCGCGTGCACGGTGGTGTCGCTCGTGGAGGATGGTGTCGTTAGTGCAGGGTGGTGTCAGGCAGTCTCACTTGTCCCGGATGATGCCGTCCGTGCCGGGTGGTGCCGCTCGTGTAAGGTGGTGTCGCTCGTGCCGGGTGGTGTCCGTCGTGTAAGGTGGTGTCGGGCAGTTTCACTTGTCCCGGATAATGCCGTCCGTGTAGGATGGTGTCACTCGTGCAGGGTGTTGTCGGATAGTGACGTCCGTGTAGGATGGTGTCACTCGTGCAGGGTGGTGTCGGATAGTGACGTCCGTGTAGGATGGTGTCACTCGTGCAGGGTGTTGTCGGATAGTGACGTCCGTGTAGGATGGTGTCACTCGTGCAGGGTGGTGTCCGTCGTGTAAGGTGGTGTCGGGCAGTTTCACTTGTCGGATAATGCCGTCCGTGTAGGATGGTGTCACTCGTGCAGGGTGTTGTCGGATAGTTCCACTTGTGTCGGATGGTACCGCTCGTGCCAGGCGGTACACTGCCGGTGTGTGACATCATCTCCTGACATTGATCCAGGATGAGATGACTCACACCGCTGTCGGGGTGGTGGTGGGAAGCCACTGCACAGGTCTTGCGCTTTTGTCACGGTGCGTAGATTTCTGTCCAGGCCATGTCGTTCCCAAAATACGACACTGTAGAACACCACAAAGCAAATTTGCTAAGCCACAACTATTTTGGAATTGATGCAATAAGCTATTCGCCATTTCCAAATAACACCAGTGCATCTATTTCACGAGAGTACTCCTGGAGAGATCATGGCGCTCAAGATGAAAAGCTTAACCCTTCACTCTTTGCCTCCATCAGTCCCCTTTTACATCTTAACATCAAGTACAAACCGTATGTATATGCTAAAGAGAGGTAGCATTTTTTTTCGCCATCTTTCGGTGTGGTTTGGAACGCTGACTAAGCGTTAACACCAACCACAATATTTGTTCAACTCTGCCATCAAGAGTATTATCAATGTGTACTGAACTTTTTTGCTTTGGAATGTAAGCCCGCGTGATTAACATGGAGTCATTTTATATCAATTTATGGTTCTGTTTGTAAAGTGACAGGTATTTTGTTCCATCAGGGTAGGATGTATATTAATTTCATCTTATTAGATAATATTTAATGTATTCCCGTTCTTGTGTCGTAGATGATTTTTTTTTTAAATAAGCAAAACAACACACTTCCCTCTTTGTAGGTGTCAATGTGGAGCAGAAGGAAGGTCTCCGGCATTCATAATGCTTTTTGTTCAATCCTTATATACATATATATATATATATATATATATATATATATATATATATATATATATATATATATATATATATATATATATATATATATATATATATATATATATATATATATATAAATATATATATATACATATATATATATACATATATATATATATATATATATATATATATATATATATATATATATATATATATATATATATACATACATATATATGCATAGGGCAGTACAAAAAGCACCACAGTATTTATTATTTCAATCTCAGGAGTTCAACTGACACATATTTTACAACATTTTGCATGCGCTTACTTAAACGTTTTCTCTGTCATGTGCTTGATGGCATCTCGTCACGGTTCAATACAGCAAGGATGACAAATTAAGTTGCTACAATTTTACTGGTCAACCGTGTCGGTAATTTTCCCGCAACGAAAACTTAGGAAATGTTTTAAAACAACGAAAATCTTAGCTTATCATACCATGCTCAGACTCACACAACATTGTCTTGGCGAAGGTCCGGAACGCACCAAAGTAGACAGAGAAGCGGCTGGCAAAGGTCTGCCATATCATCACAGCCTGTCGATAAGTTGAGGGTTCTGATTACCAAAACTACCCAGAAAAAAAATCAACCCGCCGTCTCACACAGGAGACGAGACAAGCAAGTCATCGGTACTCCGGATTTTAAAGAAAAACTATTTAAACTGAAGCCACATAAAATACAAACCAAACCTACCCTTTCGGAAAACGACAAATCTGCCCGGAGATGATACGCGACCTAGTTCCGTGAGAAGAATGACAACTGTCCTAACTTCACTCGCTGAGCCTGGTTTTCTGATGAGACACGTTTTCACATCAACAGCATCGTCAACTCTCAGAACAGCCGGTATTGATCATCGATGAACCCTATATGATATCATGAAAAATCCAGCTCAGCCGCAAGGTAACCGCATGGTGTGCGCTTGCAGGAGTGGCATCATTGGATCTCTGTGGTTTGAGTAAGGAGAAAGGGGACGAGTGGTCTAGGGGTAAGATGCTCGTCTCACAATCGAAAGATTGTGGGTTCGAGTCTCACCTGTCGCTACTCTTCGCCCGCGACCAATCGGCGTGAGAGATTGGCGACGCTATATGGCTCAACGGTCGACGTGTCGTAAAACCAATAACCAACAAAAGAGTGAGGAGACGATAACAACATTCTCACGGCTGACAAATTTCTGACGTCAACAAGGAACGGCACTGGAGGACTCCGAACAAGCTCTGGAAGCCACCTCTGGTCGTCAAACATTAAAATAAACTGCCTTCCATTTAGTTTCAGCAGGATGGCGCCGGTCCCACACTGCGCAAAATATTCTGAAATGGATGAGAACTACCTCGATGATCGACGTATCGATGATCCACGACGATGATCGACGTATGTCCGATGTTCCTGACAATTCCATCTCTGGTATACTGAACACTGGCAGTTCAGTTTGCCTGTGAAAAACAGTGAGTAGTTATTTTCGAAGCATGGTGCTTGCCTATGGTATGCAACACAGCTTTGCGCATGGAAAAGGAGTGGGTTCAGGGGAAAAATGATTCAAATGATGGCATATTCATTAGGTTTTGGTACATTTATCACAACATTGTGTTCTTAGAAATATCGTTCTACAAACACTGCACGGATGTTTCCACAACAATCAAATTAAATGTTACTTTCATGAACCATAGATCGTCTTGCGGCACAAGAAACGTTAAGATTTTTCATTCCAATATCAAAATCCATATTTACCAAAATTATCGAGGAATGTAACTTATCGGAACAGCCTATTTTAACTGCATCCAACAACCTTCTGTGAGCGCAAAGATTACGGTTATATGAATTGAAAAGTATCCATGGGAGTTCTCAGGTTGGTGCCCAATGTGAGACATGTGTACCTCTTGGGTGCATCATCGCACATGCTTCACCTTTCTAAATATTTGTATGAATTACTCGTGAAAGCACGGGTGAAATTGTAGGTGTTGGTGCTGATATTGCAGTGGCAATCCCAACATTTTCAAGTTCGCAATCTTCAGCCTGGTGTGCAGCTCCGGATTATTTATCTAAGCAATGTCTACTTTGTAATTTGCACTACCACCTTTGCCGACGATCATCCACCTACCATCACAAGAGAGCGAAATGAAACGAATTTCAGTCCTAGGTAAGCAATACAGTTTTCCAGAATCATAAGCATGCCGACGTATCGTAAGCTAGGGGTGCAGCTGTGTACATTCTGTTTGATGATGATACGTTAACAGCATGAATGGCAAATATGAGGTGCGGATGAGCTCTGTTTGTCATCAACAAAATATTTGTGCATGAGAGAAGTCTGGAGCCCAAATAAGAGGTTACTTGAAAATGGCATTCGCCGCATTCTTCCGGAAATTCGTAACAACTTTGCACAGTGCACCCAAATGCTCCGGTGGTACTTGTAGAATTTCACGCATGTGATCGGTATCTTTCACTGGTGTTATGAAGGTGATTCAGCCATTACATGTGGATCTGATATATGCAGCATATCGGTGTTGTTGCAGTTTGATCAGAATATGCAACTATTCCACCAAAGCTACTGCCCGAAGCACGGGCGTTTATTTCTGAATAAAGAGCTATGGGGGGCACAATACATGATAGCAATGGGCGGGCCGAAATTGATCGGGGGCACACTCCATACGGACCCATGCTAAAAGTTGAAGTTATTGGGAGGGAAAAGTGAACATTGTGGGACATTACCCAGTCAAAGGTATATAAACCAAGACCACTCGCCCGACGTCACCATTAGCCACAAGGAGAACTTCCATGGCTACATGTGCATATTCATTTCAGAGCGTTTCGAAGCACTATGCAATCACCAAGAAGTGAAGTTCAATTGTCACCAGAGTTTTTTTCTTTGCCGTTTGTCTCTCATTTTTTATGATTTAATCAAAAGTAATTTCAGGAGCATCAAATTAGTCACTGTGTGCCATGCCATTCTCGTTTTTCGTATGTTTCCTGTCATGAAAAGCTACAACCGAAGAGGATGTTTTACAAAGAAAGTTCGAACTTCCGTATGTAGTATTTGGACACCCATGCACCCATGCTATGGAGATATTGAGCCCAGTTTACCACAATTTGTAGCTATGGATAAACATTAGCAATAACGTTATTAAGACATCAACGAAAGCCCCAAAACGTTCAGCGATATATATATATTTTACTAAATAGCAATATGCCCCGTCTCTTGTCCGTACCTATGTGATGAATGACCCAATACTAATATTTGTGATCCATAAGTGGCTCCATAAAAACGTACATCCATCTCATATTCACGTTTTTTTTATATTTAAGGTAATTAGAACAGCACCACGGCGTTCGTCATGGCGTAGCTATCCTGCGCTGAAGTTGTGTAGATGACGAGCACCAGGCGTCCAACACAGAACAGCACCACGGTGCTCGTCGTGGAGCAGCTCTCCTGCACTGAAGTTGTGTAGATGACGAGCACCAGGTGCCCAACACAGAACAGCACCACGGTGCTCGTCGTGGAGCAGCTCTCCTGCACTGAAGTTGTGTAGATGACGAGCACCAGGTGCCCAACACAGAACAGCACCACGGCGCTCGTCGTGGAGCAGCTCTCCTGCACTGAAGTTGGGTAGATGACGAGCACCGGACGTCAGCTGCGCGGGAGAAGAGCCATCGTATCTAGACATCCTGTTATTACGCAGAATGCAGCTAAGCCCCGGTAAAACAATTTTAATTGACATGTCGAACATTTTTCACTCATCGTGCAGCAACTACAAAAAAGAGCGTCATTTTCGAAGAAGTCTGTCGTGCGACATGCACGGCCAATGTAGTTGCAGATATTTCCTCTGCAGAGCATTGTAATGCCACCATGCTGCCGTGTGTTTCTGTGTCTTGTGTCTGTCCGTGTCTGTTTGGCTTCTGACGCCAGTGGCAGTGGCAGTCTGAATCAGTGAGTCAGCCGATCATCCTGCCCTACAGCTACTGATGCCGTTCCAACTCTCACTACTGACTAATGCCGTTCTAATCCCCAAGTTTATATAAGATACCTACCTGATACCTGTCTATGATGCAGTGATGTGGCGAGTTTGAAATAGACGTGCAATTATGCCTGAACAAAGTCGTGGCGCTCTACTTCAGTAAAACTGTACACACCACCAACAACTATCTGTTCATAGAAGGGAGTAATTACCAGGGTAATGTATGCTAGCCACTGGGTTCGAGTTAACAGGTACACGCTTGTACCGCTCGTGCATCACCGTTGATGGATCCAAACCGTCCAGAACATCCAGACAGGATCCAGATCACCCAGACTGGATCCAGGCTGTCGTAGGAGCAAGAAGACGTCCCCCTTCTTACTGGGCAGCTGCAAAGCGTTGAAACTGGGAGGAGAATTCCGAGGCATCGGTAGAGAACTTCCATCGTAGCTGGGTTCGGGAATGGTAGCCAGCTACGCTGCAAATTCCTGCTGGTACCGTGATATTTTTTTATCTAAGCTTTAATGTTTTGCTGCTGTCAGGGACGAGGCAAATCTTGTTGATCATGTCAGAGGTATATGTTCTTTCTTTGTATTTTACGATACCCGTCAAGGTACCCGTCAAGGTCAAGGTACCCGTCAAGCGCGAACATTTGCTGCCCAGAGGACTCGAAGTGCCACGAAACGGGATTTTTTGGACCAAGTATTCATGAAGACGTTAAGAGGAATTCTCGGGAATTAATATACATTTTCAAGACAGGATTTTTTTTAAATACTGCATTCCATTCAATACTTTTTGCATGTCAATTGCAAATAACAATTCGGTACTTAATGTTCATGCAAGAGAGTAACTAATGAGCCACCCATTTCGTGATTTTTTTGTCCCGTAATTTGAGAAGTGAAGCCACTGAAATGTTTTTTTTAAACAGAATGGTATGTACGCTATTCAAGCGATGTAGATTTATATGAACGGGCATGTTAACACCCATACGCCTTATTATTTAAAGTAATAAACTTATCAGCTTTAATACATTGAAATGCTTCCAATATCCCACTAATATAAGCTTCAATAATACATATGGTTGTAGGAGATTGGAAGCATTTCACCTCCGTCACTTTTGGCTCAAATGTGCCAACCCAGAAACATTTGAGCAGAGCTATTCCTATTCGGAGGCATGGTTTCCTTCCATCCACAAGTTGGTGGTTGGGCTTGTGTATATGTATTTTTGGCTCGAATGTGTTGGTGGCATGTTTTGGTGGAGTATGTTGCATGGCAGGGATGAAGTTTCGCCATACTCAGTGTAGACTCCCCCATGAATAATACGCGCACTGGTGGGGTGGGGTAAAGAAAATTGTCATCCCCTCATTCTTCTTCCGCAACAGTCATGACTGTAACAAGTCAGGGATCTGCACTTTCGAATATGTGGAAAACAACACCAGGGGTGGAATTATTATAATATGATTGGGGGCTCAAGGAGCTTAAGATCAATTTAATCTTTCATGCGCCAATAGGTCATAGGGGTAAGAGTGGAAAATATTTGGGGAAACCGTTCGAGGCTCCTCCTCTCCGCACAACAAAAAACATGGAAAGTTGAAGGGTGCAACTGTTGCACCCTTGATTAATACGAAGGGTGCAACTATTGCACCCTTAATTAATACGGAGCAACATCAGCTCCGCCACGGCAAAATTAAGTGGGGATATCCGTGGTTGTAGATGCATTCTTTCCATGCAACGACGTAATGTTGGGCTTCGAAAATATTGAGGGGATATGTCCACCTCAACACCAATGGTGATGGAAAGCATGCCAGGCATATATATTAGCGTTTCAACTTTGAAATTTGTCGGTAACCTTGGCGTTGGTGGTCCATCGAAGTTCAGCGACTGGTTTCGTGTCTGGCCGAGTCGGTGACGAGTGGCCGGCACGTGTCTGGCCGAGTCGGTGACGAGTGGCCGGCACGTGTCTGGCCGAGTCGGTGACGAGTGGCCGGCACGTGTCTGGCCGAGTCGGTGACGAGTGGCCGGCACGTGTCTGGCCGAGTCGGTGACGAGTGGCCGGCACGTGTCTGGCCGAGTCGGTGACGAGTGGCCGGCACGTGTCTGGCCCGCACGTGTCTGGCCGAGTCGGTGACGAGTGGCCGGCACGTGTCTGGCCGAGTCGGTGACGAGTGGCCGGCACGTGTCTGGCCCGCACGTGTCTGGCCGAGTCGGTGACGAGTGGCCGGCACGTGTCTGGCCCGCACGTGTCTGGCCGAGTCGGTGACGAGTGGCCAGCACGGCAAATGGCGGATCAGTACCAGAACACAGTTCCACCAGACAAATCGCACAGCAACAATATTTGCAATTAATCAGTGTAAGTAACGATGAGATGGACATCTGAAAGCAAGCTAGCTTCAACAAATAAGCTTCGCATTGCATTTTATGGAGATAAAGTCGCATAAATTGTAACAATTTTCTTATCGGATAGACAAGTAAGCATCCTGGCGCGCTTGTCGCAGACGCGTATTTCAGGGCTCTTGAATGGCATCAGGAACCTACAAGTTATCTTACTTTAACTGGAGATCACCCATGTCCTCAATACCATTGCGTCTAACGCGTATCGAAAACCAGGTCCATAAAACTAGGGTAATAAGGGAGCAGGGGAGAGTACTCCCCGATATCTGCAAAACATGAAACTTGTGAAGGAGTATGAAATCAAAGCAAATATTTGTTCGATGCTGCTCGCACATCCATGCTATGGTCAGTGGGGGTGAGATCTGGATGAGGGTGTATGAACATACCTAGCAGGAAATGTTCACCAATTACTGAAGCATAATTGTCTACGAATCAACAAAGATATATCACTATATTTGAGCTGTTAATGTGTGAGCAAACCAAAGATGGACACCGTCGGTCAGTTTGATGCCGTCAAAAATTGTTGGGTGGATTGAATTATAGTCGCACGTGGAATTTCCTACAGCTATTGTCATTCACGGAAAACCATCCCCCGATCCCAATGTGTCAGGACCACAGGACTCATTATTAGCATGGTGTGATTGATTCATGATTTTTTTAAAACACTAATATGGACTGAAAATTACAGTCTTCTTTCTAGGGTAAAAACTCCGGAGGCAGGTTTTGACACATGTGTCAAAAACATCCCAAAACGGACAAGTTGGAAGTTTGAAAGCTTCCACTGGACAATGCACACAAGTTTATTTGAGCCTGAACCACAACTTATGCGTCAGTATATAACTGGTTCTTGCATATGCATGGAAATTAATATAAAATGACTGCATAACGTGCACGGTGAACGGACTGGGTCCGATCGAAACATCTTGAGGTCACACCTTGAGGTCATGTCTTCAACAGACGTAAGTCATGACCCCATTAACTTTCTGCTCCCACCGCGCCTCTGGATCGGATCGATCGCTCTTGGGTACTTTTTACGAGGCATGTAACCGAGAGGTCATGAAGCCTGGAGGGCCATGTAGCGTTGCCACTATCGCACGCTAAATGGTGCAGACAAATCCGAGATCCCAAGCATCTAGCAATTTGTGAACACGAGACCTTCGGTAACGAAGCAGCCATGCTACCAACGATCTATTCAACGGATTTCAGGTTCGCTTCTACGAAAACGAGAAAAAAATGACGATTTTAACGGAGAATATGCACATGGAAGATGTTGAAGTCAATGGGAATGGATATTCCTGTGAGTAATTCGGACCGTGTCAATCTTTAATGGAGTTTCATGTGAGCAACTCGGACCTGCCAACCTTCAATGGAGCTCCATGTGGGTAACTCTGACCTGTCAACCTTCAATGGAGCTTCCTGTGAGTAACTCGGACCTGTCAACCTTCAATGGAGCTTACTGTGAGTAACCCGGACCTGCCAACCTTCAATGGAGCTTCCTGTGAATAACTCGGACCTATCAACCTTTAATGGAGCTTACTGTGAGTAACCCGGACCTGCCAACCTTCAATGGAGCTTCCTGTGAGTAACTCGGACCTGCTAACCTTCAATGGAGCTTCCTGTGAGTAACCCGGACCTGCCAACCATCAATGGAGCTTCCTGTGAGTAACTCGGACTTGCCAAACTCCAATGGAGATTCCTGTGAGTAACTCGGACCTGTCAACCTTGAATGGAGCTTCCTGTGAGTAACTCGGACGTGCTAACCTTCAATGGAGCTTCCTGTGAGTAACTCGGACCTACCAAACTCCAATGGAGATTCCTGTGAGTAACTCGGACCTGTCAAAATTCAATGGAGCTTCCTGTGAGTAACTCAGACCTGCTAGCCTTCAATGGAGTTTCCTGTAAGTAACTCAGACCTGCCAACCTTCAATTACCTCTATCCAGCCTGACGCCGACTCAAAGTGGCAGGGAAACAATCGCAGATGTTGACAAGTTCAGCACAATCGCAGATGTTGAGGTTGACAAGTTCAGCACAATCGCAGATGTTGAGGTTGACAAGTTCAGCACAATCGCAGATGTTGAGGTTGACAAGTTCAGCACAATCGCAGATGTTGAGGTTGACAAGTTCAGCACAATCGCAAATGTTGAGGTTGACAAGTTCAGCACAATCGCAGATGTTGCGGTTGACAAGTTCAGCACAATCACAGATGTTGCGGTTGACAAGTTCAGCACAATCGCAGATGTTGAGGTTGACAAGCTCAGCACAATCGCAGATGTTGCGGTTGACAAGTTCAGCACAATCGCAGATGTTGCGGTTGACAAGCTCAGCACAATCGCAGATGTTGAGGTTGACAAGTTCAGCACAATCGCACAGTAGCAAAACAATTCACCCCGCAGACACAATAGTCCTCCCCACGATTGCCAATGAGCCGGATAGTAACTCATAGGAATGTCGAAATGTCACATGTTAGACGGTGAGGGAAGGGGTTTCCGTATTACGACTGTAATGGATGACAAGTGCTTAAGTATTGGTTAGTTGGCTTCCTCATCAGTGTTGGTTGGTTGCCCTATTGCCCAGTGCCTCCCGTGATGGGAACTGAGGGTGTCCACATGCCGTTTGTTTTCATTATTCGCAGCAAAGTTAAGGGGCACAACAAATCCTCTCTTTTCTACGGCTACCAGTTACTTCTGTCGAGAAAAACAATCGTCACCTGGCGGTGGGGAAATTGTCCCTTATCGTCATGTAGAAAACGAACTTTACAAGTTCATTACAAATTTGTAAGTTCATTGTTGATATGCCTTCGTTCAATAACGAAATAATCGAACATTTAACTGGTGCTTTGTCTCTTCGCGTTGGTGGCAAACAGCTTCTTTCATGTAAAGTCAATTTTCTGGGATTTAAGCCCCTGAATATGTACAACCTGCTGCTGGCAGCTTATTTTTACAACACATTCAGAACACAGTATATTAACTCGGTGAGCAAATATTCGCCTCACTATAGGGTGCATTAATCGATTGATTACAACCGGAGGGTGCAATTTCCCTGCAGGCGATGATAAGACTTCTAAACGGTGGGGTTCGGCAAGTGAATGAGAGTGGTGCGGTTCGATATGAGGAAGCAAAGCTATCCTTCGCTTCGAGGAAGGAAGAAGCAAAAAAATGGGAAGAACTTGCTTCTCCTTCCTTGTAGGATGGGAGTACATCGCCACGAGTTCTTCACACGACATGAAGCGAGTTCTTCAAGTTGGTGCTCTGAACACTAAATAAGGGAGCATGGGATTAGAAATGAGGTTCTAAAGGGGATGGCGTGGGGCCGAGGCGTTAAGTAAATTGCAGCGAAATTAAGTAGCATATGAGTTAGAATGCTAGAAGTACGTTGGTGAAAGGCATGCATGCTGTTCAGATGATTCCATTGGTAAGACACGTGCCATGCATCAGATTTCTTCACCTTGGCAACACAAGTTCAAATCACTAAACACGTTTTCCCTTACCGTTGAATGCACCATAATGGGAGTGCATGCACATTAATACCTTTAATTTTCAACGCAGTGCAGGAATTTCAGTAATCAGCAAAGCCTATCTCGAAAATTATGCACAGCTCGTTTAAATCTTGTAAGAGTGCTCCATATTCTGCACAGAAGCTCAGCTACCGGAGCCAGGCTTCCAGCTGCAGCATTTGTGCATTATACAATGACTTGGTCGAACTTGGCTGCAATCTTGCCGAGATCGTGCCCATCTGCCGAACATGGTATGCATGTCTCAAACATATATACACCACACCGGGGCGTCGAATCAGCCCAGCTGCCACGCTGTGCCCCTGCTGTCTCACGGCCTTGCCGCTCAGGTCATGCCGCATAACGTCGTTCAATGCGGCACCCTCCATTGGGCTCGCACTGGCCGCCCGGTTTCGGAGCGCTCATGCCACGTGTCATGACGACATGGCACATGGCTGGCTGGATCGCCCTGAGCTAAACCTAGCTGGACTGGCACCGGGGTAAAACCTTGTCTTTGAATAAAACAAATGCACGCACTTCAAAGAAAGCATTGTGGTGAAGGCTTAAAGACAGAAAAGTAAAATACCAGGTAAATCTGTTAGCTGACGAATCAAGGCTCCGAGCGCCATATAGAAAATGTTATTGAAATTCCAAAAGCGTGATGGTCGGGCCGGGCTGTTCAAATAAGCTTGTGTTCCACATACATGGAAGTAGATACGCATGGGCTTTGCATTCACTCGTAATAAAAGAGCAATTAGCCTGTTTGATGAAAAGGGGCATTGTCGCTCACGTACCTGTGCTGAAGCGTTTGTCGTAACTAACCGGATAATACTTACAGCTTTGCTAATAAAATGAACCTGCACGTAAATCTTGTCATTTAACTACCGTGGGAAGGCTGATCAAAGCAAGGTGCTCACTTCCTTACGTTTTCTGATCATGCTGGAACCGGATGTTCCTAGTGGTGGTGATTTCATTCAAAATACAGAAGCGATTCAACTTGAACTGTTCGCATCTCTAAGCAGAATTCCAACTGGTTCGGGCGCGAAATGCCTTCCCCTCTCCACCTATTCCATACAACCCACTGTTTGAACTCCAACCAGGTGATTAAGGTCAATCGAGCTTGAATTGCTTTTCAGAAATCACAAAATTGTATTCACAAGTATTGCTTACTACAGATCAGGTACCCAGACCAAGTGCAGCGCTGTAAAGACTTGGAGTGTGGTCCGGGATCCTCTGGGCGACATCGCCACTCGATCACAAGCCTCACCTTGCTGTGTACACGTGTCTCCGCACACCAAACAGAGGTCGTGTCAAAACACAACAGTCACGCGGCGGGTTGGCACCGGCTGGAACTACGCTGCGTGGTACGGTATAAAGCAATCTCCACTCGGGAGGTCAACATATTGACGACACTGGACGCTGCAACAAGGAATGCCTGGAAAACATGGTTCGCAAATTCCCAACAGTTTAGCTCGTGTTTTGGCGCAGGTATCTCTGAAAACAGCCAACAGGCTAACAACTCTGAACTAGACAAAATATTGCAGATACGATGCATGCCTCCGTGTTTGCCTTCACAGTTTGTGTCTCCTAGCAAAGGCATGCAAAGACTGATGGAGATGATCGAGAATGAGACGGCACAAGCTTTGTCTGTCCGATTCCTCGTTCTCTATATCCCTGGAGGTTGGCCGACGCTGTTCCTCCGCCTGGGTTGCCGCTAGGTGAATAGAGGCGCCGGTTGTCTTCGGCTGGTCGAATTGCATGGCTGGCGTCGTTCATGTCTGATATGTGGCGATCAGTCACCCAGGGCTCGTATCCAGGGCTCGTATCCAGGGCTCGTATCCAGGGCTCGTATCCAGGGCTCGTATCCAGGGCTCGTATCCAGGGCTCGTATCCAGGGCTCGTATCCAGGGCTCGTATCCAGGGCTCGTATCCAGGGCTCGTATCCAGGGCTCGTATCCAGGGCTCGTATCCAGGGCTCGTATCCAGGGTCAGGGCTCGTATCCAGGGCTCGTATCCAGGGCTCGTATCCAGGGCTCGTATCCAGGGCTCGTATCCAGGGCTCGTATCCAGGGCAATAAGGGCTGCATCCCTTATTCTTTTCATTGAAGAAAACAGAGGTGCCATAGCATATGAATTGCATGTGTTTACGTGGTGGTGGGGGGGGGGACGAATCCGGATGGGTCATGTATGGTTTGTGGCGAAAACCAGTCCAGAAAATAAAACTAGATAACACATGATTAATGCATTTACAGAAAACGGCATGTGCCGCAGTAGTCCAATTGTACGTGTGCACGTGGTTGATGGGGGCAAGACATGGTTATTTTATCGGATCTGTGGCGATCATTCATCCAGAACTCATTGTGCCTTCCATATTCTTTGCTTGAATGTTATGTGTAGTGTATTGTCCTTCGTGGGGAATATCTTCGTATATATCAACATGTAAAGTTGAAGTTATCCAACCAAATCAACAACTTTTTGCCGCAAAATTTAGAAAATTTTGCCCTATATTTCAGAAACTGAAAACTTGCATTCCAGCATAGCCTAACCAATTGATCACTACAATTCTTTTCACTACAATTCTTTTCACATGTAGCTTTACATGATCAGTGCACAAGATAAAGATAAATCATTCAAACCCTTACAAACAAGATCAAGTCTGAATTGGTTTCGTTTGTGACTGCGCGTTCGTTCGCTCGCTCTGCTCCCCCATTCACTTCGCCTGAACAAGATAATTATTACACGAAGCTCGACAACTCCACTCGCCGTTAAGAAGTAACTATAAATCAAGCGCATTGCATTAAATTGCCTTGCTTTTTATATGGATTTCACAAGGCATGCAAACTCCTACCTTTATACCAATAACTTTTCAAGATTGTTTGTACCGCCGAAATAAAAAAGTAGAGCAGCTGACCTTGAGTATGAAGCCAGCTGACAAACACCGGCTTCTGGGTAAAACAATTGCGGTGTAAGATCCTGAATCACACGTGAAATGTACCGCTATGGCGCACGCCACATGCAATCAGATCTCGAGTGAGCCTGATCAGTTCTGCACTCCGTCAGTAGCGTGTTGAAGGCGGCCGTTCCGTACGTGAGGCAGGATGAGACGCTCAGGTTCTGGATCCGTACATCAGGCAGGATGAGACGCTGAGGTTCTGGATCCGTACATCAGGCAGGATGAGACGCTCAGGTTCTGGATCCGTACATCAGGCAGGATGAGACGCTGAGGTTCTGGATCCGTACATGAGGCAGGATGAGACGCTCAGGTTCTGGATCCGTACATGAGGCAGGATGAGACGCTCAGGCTCTGGATCCGTACATGAGGCAGGATGAGACGCTCAGGTTCTGGATCCGTACATGAGGCAGGATGAGACGCTCAGGTTCTGGATCCGTACATGAGGCAGGATGAGACGCTCAGGGTCCGGATCAAGTCAACAGACTGCTGATCTGGATCGAATCGGATCTGACTGGAGCTCTACATGATGTGTTAGGCCATCGCTTCCTCAGAACGCAATGCACAGGCGGTCAGTAGACTTCTGCTACTACAACATGCGTCCGAAAGCACGCAAAGGCTCTTTTGGGGGCCTGGATATGTATGCATTTGGTCAATGAGGACTTGATATGCAAGTACGTATAGTAACTCGGATAGTCCATACATTTGATAGTACCTTGGACTATTCTTAGACACAAGCGACTTTTCATTCAAATATAAATCCCATGTTTTGATCCAGAGTAACCTAGTTATTCAGCTCATGCTTGATGAATTTGCGTCTGAACTAAATCTGAAACCATTCGTATATAATCACACCGGTATAATCGGTGTGATTATATCGCATATAATGAGGCTGCCTTGGCTAACAAAAGCGGCATCTTCGGTCTATCATGTAATTTTACGATAACATGGCCTGAGATGACGTAAGCATTGCTTTTCAGTAGCACAACACGATATTGATATGCATTGAAGATAGTGGAAGCTTCGAATCGGTGCTGGTAGCAGTTGCACTGCACATGCAAATCGTTATCAAATTATGCTGTTCACTGAGCCGACACTTTGGCACTCTCGTGCCATAGCACTGTGGTACGAGAGCGGACACTGTGGTACGAGAGCGGACACTGTGGTACGAGAGCCGACACTGTGGTACGGGAGCGGACACTGTGGTACGAGAGCGGACACTGTGGTACGAGAGCGGACACTGTGGTACGAGAGCGGACACTGTGGTACGAGAGCGGACACTGTGGTACGAGAGCGGACACTGTGGTACGGGAGCGGACACTGTGGTACGAGAGCGGACACTGTGGTACGGGAGCGGACACTGTGGTACGGGAGCGGACACTGTGGTACGAGAGCGGACACTGTGGTACGAGAGCGGACACTGTGGTACGAGAGCGGACACTGTGGTACGGGAGCGGACACTGTGGTACGGGAGCGGACACTGTGGTACGAGAGCGGACACTGTGGTACGGGAGCGGACACTGTGGTACGAGAGCGGACACTGTGGTACGAGAGCCGACACTGTGGTACGGGAGCGGACACTGTGGTACGGGAGCGGACACTGTGGTACGAGGAGCGGACACTGTGGTACGGGAGCGGACACTGTGGTACGGGAGCCGACACTGTGGTACGGGAGCGGACACTGTGGTACGGGAGCCGACACTGTGGTACGGGAGCGGACACTGTGGTACGGGAGCGGACACTGTGGTACGGGAGCCGACACTGTGGTACGGGAGCGGACACTGTGGTACGAGAGCGGACACTGTGGTACGAGAGCGGACACTGTGGTACGAGAGCGGACACTGTGGCACTCCGTGTCATGATGATGCTCTTGAGGTATGGTTCTATGACACGAGAGCCGAAGTAGGAAACAAAGCTGGCTCCCTTCCCGAACGTCTTGCGTGTTATAGCTATCACCGGTTGAAAAAAATGTCAAATCCAGTCTGGATTTGCATCGCGTGCACCAATGCTGCCGCCTGCCACTGGCAGCGGATTGTGCCACTGACAGGGAAATGTGCCACTGGCAGGAAAATGTGCCACCCTTAGCGGATTGTGCCACTGACAGCGGATTGTGCAGCACCGATGTCATCGCCAGATCTTCGACGCATCGACTCTCGCGCCAAATGGAGTGCGCTGGCGCCGTTTCTGCTGTTGGTGAGGTACACCGCCGGTGGGTGTGCCTCTCGTGGTCGCCAATAGAGTTCCGCTGTTGGTGAAGTACTCCGCCGGTGGGTGTGCCTCTCGTGGTCATCAGTGGAGTTCCGCTGCTGGTGAAGTACACCGCCGGTGGGTGTGCCTCTCGTGGTCATCAGTGGAGTTCTGCTGTTGGTGAAGTACTCCGCCGGTGGGTGTGCCTCTCGTGGTCATCAGTGGAGTTCTGCTGTTGGTGAAGTACTCCGCCGGTGGTGTCCTCTGGTATCACAGAGGTTTTTTTTTGGGGGAGAGTACTCCGCCGGTGGGTGTGCCTCTCGTGGTCATCAGTGGAGTTCTGCTGTTGGTGAAGTACTCCGCCGGTGGGTGTGCCTCTCGTGGTCGTCAGCAGGGAAGCGTAACCAAGTCGGCCCGGGAGTCCCTTACCTGTTACGTAGCAATTAAACATGGTGTGCAGGTGAGGCAATGCGTGCCCGTGCTTCAACGTCCCAGCACAACCCACCCGGAGTTAATTGCGAAGATGCTCGGATCAAAACAATGATGAGTTGCATCATGCCGCATTGAAAAACATCTCAAAATCCCAACACCCCAAGTCCTATCACCTCAGGCACCTGTCAATGGTGTCGGCAGCCTTCTTTGTGGAACTTCGGGCGTTGCAAGCTAATTTGAGTTAAATTAGTGGGCGGGTAAATACATTTCCCACGTCCCACGCCATGTTGAGGCCCATGCAATCAAGGCCTTACCGATAGACATGTGGATTTCTGAAGACTATTGAGGAACCCAATTAAGGAAAATTGTAATGAATTTTAGATTGGGGCGGAGCGAATAAATATACACGAAGGTAAAGAATGGAGCATAAATCTGCAAATTTGACTCTAAAAGAAGAAGAATTTCCGGATCACTGGGGATTTTCCTCCGCAAGTTAACATGTTAATGTAGGATCTATAGCCAATCGTTTGGCTAGAATCTGCAAAGTCAAGTTTCTGAGAATGGCTGCCATTAGGGTCCAATGTCAAAGCTACAGGGTTCGAATGATATATTTGAGGACCCGGGCTCCCTCATAAGTACACAGGGAAGTGGTGATGCATCATAGACTAATGGGCCGCGGTCACTTCAGCCGGTAATCCTGCTCTGCGGATAAAAATTTGGAGAATGGGGCGGACGGGTAAATTTGATTGATGCATACATACAGGTAGGTATAATATAAATATTTCTGAAACGTGAGAGGTATTCCAATAGGCACGCCCGATATATGAATGTCTTAGCTATCGCTTATATATTCCTTCGCTTGCCTTGCTTTCCTTTCTTTGAAAATGGGGAGGAAACATGATCAGTATTATGCCATAATGTATTTTGAATGTAACGTTATTGTCCTGGACATTGACATTTGTTACTTATAAGTAACTAATAGTCAGTGTTTGAGAATGCGCTGTGCAGCATAGTGGATTTCTGGAACACCATATTTTCCGCAGTGGGGTAGCCATGATTTGGATGGAGCAGCCAAGCCTCAGAAGTTTGAGCTGACTATTACCTCCTTCCCTCAATGAAGTGTTCCGAATCTCAGGCCCATTTTGGAAATCAGAGGATATGGTTAGTCCGTTGGTCACTTCGACATTGGTCCGGATTGCGTTCTTTCGTTTGACTCGCATTAGTTGTTTTTGTTGAACTATAATGGTTGTCATAGTGAAGAAATAACTGGGAAAACAACCGAACTACCCAATTCAACAAATATAGACTATCAGAACTACAGAAACTATAATCATAGGAAGAGTTGTCGACATGTCAACGTACGGTAAGCATTGGATAGCTTTCGAGACAGCTTGTGGTATAGTGCAAAGTCAAACTAAGCTCACATAGCAGCATCCGCAACGTTGGTTAGTTGACTCCTTTGGCCTCATACACTACGTCGAGCTACCTCGGCTACCACTTGTCCCGAAAATTACTTGCAGCCTTTTCACGAGAAGGGTGAATGACGTTGTTTGAAATTAACTGCAAGTGGATTGTCCTTTGACGACATTCCCTGCACAATTTAACTATCGGCAGATACACAAGTGAGCAAACAAGAAAACTTTCCCAATTAATTGATCCAACATTTTCCCGCTCTGATGAGTCGTCTGATGAGATGAGACGAGGCTGTCTGCCGAAAAATAATTCAACCGGCGAGCATTGAGTGACACTATATGGGGTCATTGGTATCGGAAAAGAACGCGACGTACTTTAATATCGATGGAGCCAGCCTTTTGTTGCACAAGCCGTGTTTGAGGGATTGCACGTACCGCTCCGCCAGCCCGTTTAATTTTGGAGACAAACAGGATGTTGTCAAATGCCGGATGCAATTAACACAACAAAATATTTCGAATTGTGTTGAGACAAAATATTTGGCGTTGTCCATGACCGCCGTTGTTGGAACGTCACAACAAGCAAGCGACATATGAAACTTTTCAATGGTGACCTCCGAATCAGCTGAACGTATCGGGTATGCTTTCATCCATTTCGAATTGCAGTTGACATCGATTAAGAACGTCCACCCATTTGTAAATGGCACAATGGTCAATATGCACCCGTTCCCAGAGTCTAGCGGGCCATTGTCATGAATGAAGTGTCGTGTCCAAGGCCTTACCTTTCATTTTCTGACCTTTGTCGCACGATTTAATTGTATCATGGATATCATCATCCTTTTTTGGCCACCAGAGGAGCATTCGTGCTGGAATTTGTGCGCGGCACTCCCCGCGTGTCCTCCAGGCAAAAGTGTTAGGACTCCCGGGAGACCCTGTGTTGGAACCACTGTTCCAGACTCTAGGACACCAGGGAGACCCTGTGTTGGAACCACTGTTCCAGACTCCCGCAGCAGGCGCCCGTCCTGAACAGTGAGCTCACAGTCACGAGACGTGTACGGCTGAAACTCGGGACTGGCGTCTCCGCACACAGGTCACCCAGTCCTCGTAACGTCCTCACACAGGTCACCCAGTGTGAGAGGACGTTACGAAGCGTGACGGAGACACTGGGTCCTCAGAGGTGCATAGCATGGTCTGATTGACACTCACCGGTAAAGAGTCCAAACACGCAGCGTGTCGCCGTGCGCCGGTGTAGGAGCACTGATGGGTGCTGGTTCTGTTGCTGGAAGGCGGACTATTGCGTCACCGTGCACGTGCTTGACCACCGCCCGATACCCGGAACGATAGTCATAGGCTCGAGTAACAAAGCACAACGGACTATTATGGGTGAAGCCGTCACCGGCAGGGTTTGTGCTCACAAATTAAGCCCAGCAAAGGCCTGTGGTCCATTTGAATGATGAACTGCCGGCCAGCCAGGTTGTGGTGGAATTGGGTGGCTCCTATCAAAACTGCCAGCGCCTCCCTATCGGTTTGCAATTATTTCGTCTCGATATTACTCGGGGATCGCGAATAGAAAACATTAGGGCTGGTATCCATCGTTAGCACATTGACTCAGCACACAACACGCAGCCGACACCGGTAGGCCCTGCATCACATGTCAATCGGGCTGGTCTCCGCCGTTGGTACGCGGACTCAGCAAAGTGCAGACACAGATAGGGTCTGCATCACATGCCAGCACGACGGGAAGTGTTGAATCGAAACGAGCCAGTGTCGGCGGTTTGACTGTCATGTGTTTGGCCACACGGCACGGAACGCCTTACTTTCATTATCTGGCCATCTCCAAGTCTGTGCCTTGCGCAACAGGCGGCGCAGAGGCGACAACGAGAACATCAACAGAGGATCTTGGATTTGGGTAACATTATAACATACACATATCATATTGAAAAGAGTAAAATGCAACAAAACCTAATATGAGCCATCCTATCCTCCAATATTGGAAAATATAGAATGGATAAGTTAGAAACCATTTTTTCTACTTCCAAGTTAAGAAAACCTAACCTAGCCTAATCTAACCTAACCTAGTCAAACCTGTTTGTGAAGAAGAAATATCCGATTTATGGGGGAAATCGTAAAAGCAGTTGATTTTTCCCCAATCAGAAGACCTAACATAACCTAATCAAATGTAACCTAACTCTTGTTTGTTTCATGCAAGCAGAATGTGTTCAAAGCTTGTCTCGGGAATGCCTTAAAGCACAATAAAAATCAACTAACTGCATAAAGTGACACCCATGGTTCAGCATCTACAGCTTCGGGTATGCCAGGAGAACACTTCTCGGCTTGAAATACTCAGGTTCTGCGTCTGGGCCCACCTCGATACCGACCTTTCCGTCGCTGTAGCAGCCCAATTCGTCCTTGAAGACGCCCGGAAAGTCGTGCAGGATGGGCAGCACACAGGACCGCGCCACTGCCGATGCCACGACTATTAAAATGGATGGCCAGTCGAGCCTGATATCACCTAGCCAATGGCGGGTCAATAGACATATTCCATTGCCGTTTGCCAAATTGCAGCTGTTCGGAGGCACCTGCGATCGGAGGCACCTTGGTCAGCGCCTGCCCGCGTATGGTTAGCTGCTCCCCGCTGTCGGTCTCCAGTTTTTCCTGGCACGGTTCCAGCGCAGGTCCCTCACTGCTTGGCCCTGGCCCTGCTGCTTGGCATAACCTCACTGCTTGGCCCTGGCCCTGCAGTTGCCGCGATGCAGCCTGGAGTACTCCATTGTCACCCAGGGAAGATACCAATCACCAATAACTGTCATTTATTCCATTGTATTTGATTGCAAAGGACAATTATTGGTGATTTGATATCTTTCCTGATTGACAAAGTGAAGCGCAATTCCCAAAAATAAGAGAAAACCAAAGGAAGCTGATTGATGCCGAATACGCGGTCATCTGGAATGATAAAATATATATATATATATATATATATATATATATATATATATATATATATATATATATATATATATATATTTATATATATATATATATATAGGCATATATGTATACACATCCATATATGTATGTATATAATATCCATATATAAATATCCATATATATATATAAATATATATATATATTTAATTATTCGTTTGTTCACCTCCGTGCCGCATTTCTCTCCGGCCGGGAGATAACCGGTGCCGCTGAGTACTGGGTCGCACTGTTCTGCCCCAGCAAGAGCTGCAGAGTACTAATGAGCCGGGCCCGTACCAGGAAGATGGACACACGATATAGAATAGTGACAAAATGAGATAGCATGATCCCTGATAATCTAGCATTTTGATGATGTGACTTGATACGCCAAATGACAAGTGTCGTCCGCGATCGGCATCAGGGATGTCATCAATAGAAACGCTGTTGGAAATATGCCCAGGGGTTTTCGTCATTATTCGCACTTGCAGTCCTTATAAGCATTGATGCTTATAAACCTTCGTGCTTCTTTCATTATTCGTTCACACACAATTGGTTGCAGCGGGGAAAGTTCCGCAAGTTGGCTCATGGATGTATCCGGGGAGGACACGCGACTTAATACTAATGATGAAAAATGATTTGCAATGTTCTAGCCGACAGACGAAGCAAAACAGTTTGAAGGGAAAACAAGCATAACCATTGTCAATGCACATGCTACAGGAGACAATGAGCAGACAGCGTGTGCAACAGCAGTCAGGTGACATTGTAGACACTGACTAGCTGATGTAGAAGGTGATGTCGGATTGCATTAGAATATTATGCTTGATTGATGCAGTAGATTATGTCTGACTGTTGCAATGGACCATGTCCACTACCGATGTAGTGAATGCTGTCTAAATGCTGTAGTTGCGAATGCGTGACTGCTGTAGTAGAGTATGTCTGACTGCGTGAGCACGCGATGCTTAGCTGATGTAGTAGATGGTGTCTTAGTGTCTACTAGGTCATGCTTGACTGCTGTAGTGGTGATGTCTGATTGGTGTAGTAGATGATGTCCAGGTGCAGTAGTATATGGTGCCTGCCTATGGTAGCGCATGATGTCTGCTGCTATATGTTTATATGCAAATGCAAGTTTCGACAGTGTACCTCGGTTGCTCTACCTGTAGCCCATATTGCCCGGCGGAAAGATTCCCTCAGTAGCTGTTGATTGGTTTTTGGGCAATTATCGGACTTCACTGCATTATAATGATAGAAGTTTCTTCTTAATGTTAATGATGTTCTTTATAATCCAGTGCAATCCGATAATCGTCCAAAAACCAAAGATTCTCATGGAAAGGATGACTTTTAACAGCTATCGATTGCCTAAAATGGAGCATCAGGAGTCGTCGGCAGGTAAACCTGTGAACTGCACATCTGTATAACCGGTATGCTGTAGCTGTGACAAAGATAAACCGGAAAGTATGACCACGGTATGTGGTATGATTCATGAAATGAATCAATAGTAATGAGTAGCTGCCCATACGCCCATAGGAAGGCGTTCAGTTGGCCTCACTAGGGAGCCAAGCATCACTTATGGTTGGCTGTGTGCCTGCTGCCTAATGATTAACTAGGAAGGAGCAACATGACCGCAACAGCCGTGCTATAGAATGTATGTAACCAACTATGTAGCCGATGAGCATCGCACATTTCTGCCATGAGTACTCCTCACGAGTATGGAGAATGATCGTCTAGTGTTCATCAGTGTCAGGTGCCATTAGATGGTGCTGGACGAGCCAGGGTACGAGGCGAGCTATAGGATTCCAGTGCTGCAGGCAGAGGGTCCGGAGGTAGTAGATGGTGCTGGACGAGGGAGGGCACGAGGCGAGCTGTAGGACTCCCGCGCTGTAGGTGCAGGACCGAGCACCATACCGTTGCCGGCAGGATGCGATGGTGGTGTGATCACGGTCACGACACGTGGCGTGGTGTGATGTGCAGCTCTGCCTGCAATGTCACGGCTCGAAACATGCCGCCATCGAACAATATGAACCAGGAATGCTGGTACTTCAGATTGAATAGTGGGATGAGTGTCGATTTAGCACACGCGCAGGAGGGTGGGGCGGAATCCAACCACCCCTCATGTTTTTCGATGATAGCTCATAACCGGCAGATATATCGTAATGCATTCTTGCAACTCTGATACGCGCATCGCATGCAACAATAAATTTTGGTGCATATAGAAATTGCGCGAATACAAATTCGACTGGCCGACCGCCGGCCGGCCGCCACAAAGCTTTTGTCGGCGCAGTGGCGCAGCGGAGGGGGCGCCGGCGCAGTGGCGCAGCGGGGGGGGGCGCCGGCGCAGTGGCGCAGCGGGGGGGGCGTCGGCGCAGTGGCGCAGCGGAGGGGCGCGCCGGCGCAGTGGCGCAGCGGAGGGGGGCGCCGGCGCAGTGGCGCAGCGGACGGGCGCGCCGGCGGAACAGCCAGGATCATTTGGCTCTGAAAGCATTGAGCTAGGGTCATAGAGTTTATGCTGCAAATGTAATCTAGTCTCCAATTTTTGCGCACTTCTAAAATCAATAGTTTTCGAGATCTAAACGGCGAAATCCGAGCCTCCACCAGTTCTCGTTATGTGAGAGGCCCACCGGTGCGCGTGCTATGAAACCAACAAAGCAAGCCTAATTCGGGGCTTAGACGCGTGGCGAAGCGCCTGCCGATGAGAATAATTGTGTCGTGGTTCAAAAGCGCAATAGTTGGGTCGGGTCATTCAAACGAACTTGTTCATCGTTCGCTGTGCTTGTTGTTGACTACACTAACTCCCTCGTAATTGGTTTCGAAACGTGGAATATGTAGTAACGGTCTCCCTCTAATGCATGGATTATTTTGTAGGACTTTTTATATAATGTTATAAAATGAGTTCTGCATTTACCCGGACCGCCCGGAGGAGACGACCAGGCATGGGGGAGACCGGGCCTAGTTGATACACATGATCGTTGATACAACAGAGTTTTCTCCAAAAGTATGAAACCGATTGCCATGGCTCCCACACATGTCGCTACTGGTACCCTCTTCTCGCGGCAAAAACAAGCGCAAGTCCCTTTGACCCGCGGCTGATGAATGGTGACGATGTGGCACATTTTGGAGCGAAAGGAAAATGTAAATGTCTGTGCTTCGCCTTTAATTTGTAATTTGTCCCCCACTTGCTAAGTTTTTAGGTATCGGCCTTCATTACCATGTTCTCCCAGCTTTGCAACGATGAAATGCTTTCATCGTTTGCCGCTACACTGTATTTGCAATGTTGCATACTATGTTGCAGCCTGCACCAGAAAACCTATGGGGTAAATTGATGCAGCCTGCATCAACCTCATCAGCCTGTATCAACGTTAGCCTGCATCAACGTTTTGTGGACTGGTAATTACATAAATAACCACAAATTGCCTATTTTTATTAAGGCGTTTGCTAGTACTGTTTCAAGATAATCTTGTTCAATATTTATACGGGCATTTTTCACCCGGCGGAAAAGACTGAACGAAGGAAAAGGTGCAGCCAGGGAATGAACGTTTGCGCATTCCATCAATGGCATAAACAATGAGCCGTGCTCAGCCAAGACTCAAACCAGTATTATTACTGTAAGCGTGAAAGATTGACCTTTCGGATGGCGTAAACTAATGCCACTTATGAATAATATATATTATGTACCCTAAGTTTTATCACATTACCCCATCGTCAGCAACAACTTACCCCTATAGCGGGGTAATTTGATGAATCGGTAGTTGCGCGATGTTTTGCTCTCCGGTAGAAGGGCCAGAGGATGCCACGAAAAAATCATTATCGGGCATGATACTAGACGGCTTAGGCTTGGCGTAGGTGTAGCTATGTCCTCGAGGTCACGTGACTCGCCGCGGTGACGCTCCGACGGCAAATGACGCACTGTGGGGAACTTCCTCAAATGACGCACTGTGGGGAACTTCCTCTAACTGGGTTGCGATAGCCGAACACCACTCCTCGCTACCCTTCCAAAGTGGTGAGCTATTTCGAGTTTCCCCAAAATTATATCAACTAGACCCAGTCTCCCCTGTCACCCCGCCAGCGAGCCGGACCAGGCAGCCCGCGCCGCCCGGGGACTTGAGTAGAGTGTGTGTCTGGTCGGGGCAGTGGCGGGAGGCACTGGTGCGGCGGTGCCTGTCTCCGCGCCAAGGCCGCCTGACAGCCGGGCCGGTGCCAGTCGGTACCGCGCCGGCCGGACCGGCTGGTGAGGAGGCCAGCTGTTGTCACCACACCTGTCACAGCAGACAGCCGACACAGCAGACACGGCAGACACAGCCGGCACAGCCGGCACAGCAGACACAGCACACACAGCAGACACGGCCGACACAGCCGACACAGCCGTCACAGCCGACACAGCCGGCACAGCCGACACAGCCGACACAGCCGGCACAGCCGACACAGCCGGCACAGTCGACACAGCCGGCACAGCAGACACAGCACACACAGCAGACACGGCCGACACAGTCGGCACAGCCGGCACAGCCGACACATCAGACACAGCAGGCACAGCCGACACAGCCGTCACAGCCGACACAGCCGACACAGCCGGACACAGCCGACACAGTCGACACAGCCGGCACAGCCGACACAGCAGGTTCAGCAAACACAGCAAACACAGCAGACACGGCAGACACAGCAGACACAACAGACACAGCACACACAGCCGGCACAGCAGGCCCAGCAGGCCCAGCAGACACAGCAGACACAACCGACACAGCCAACAAAGCAGATACAGCCGACACAGCAAATACAGCCGACACAGCAGATACAGCATACACAGCCGACGCAGCCGTCACAGCATACACAGTCGACACAGCAGACACAGCCGACACAGCTGACACAGCAGGCTCATCAGGCACAATCGATACAGCAGACACAGCTATCACGGTCGTCACAGTCGTCACAGTTATCACAGTCGTCACAGTCGTCACGGTCGTCACAGCTGACACTGCCAACATGGCAGCCATGGCTGCCATACACAAACGCCACAGAATGGCAGACGAATGACAGCCCTGATAATGGCAGACGAATGACAGCCCTGATAATCAGTACAAGGCGCCATCAGGAGCGCCTCACAAGCCGAATTATCAATATTTAGCACCCGATGTATTCAGCCTCTCCTGCTAAACATTGAATTATCTCATGAATGCATGAATGCATGAACCTTAAGATGCAGTCTGGCAATTCATATTCCTGATATCTCCAATTTTATTTGGTATTTCAGTGTGCACAGGTTGGAAATAAATATGCATGGTTCTTCTTGCCGTAATCTAGCAATGCAACTGCATCGTGTCTGGGAGCTGAGGGCATGAATATCCTTCCAGCACGAGTAAAGCTTAAATCACACATGTCACATCGCTGTCAGTTTTTATGTCCTGACGTGCTCATGCTCAGGAGCTCTGTTTCTTAACTTGCGAAGTCGAGGCTACAACACGGTGATTTGAACACACAAACTTTTTATTAGAAAGCCAAACTATAGCCGATAAGACGATCGGAAAGTGGCATACCGAGCGAAGCGAGGCCTTGATTGAACAAGCAGTCGAGCAGCGACGGCTGTCGTATGCACACAGACACACACACACACACACACACACACACACACACACACACATATATATATATATATATATATATATATATATATATATATATATATATATATATATGTACATATTCTCCACAGTACTAAATTTCGCTCATATATCCTATTTAATTGCCTTAATCTGTTCTGAAAGGCATCCTAAGATACTTTAAATATGCAGTACCCTTAACACGCGCCGTGGATCTTTTACTGCTCCTCCCCCCAAGATTTTCCGTGGATAGTGAAAAAAGACGACACAGGTGTTCAGGGGCCTTATATTTCCGCTGGAACAACTTCTTGACCTCAAAGCAAAAGCAAAAAGCATACACGACGAGGGGCACAGTGTCCGGGCTAACAAAACCCAAGTCCAGCCCATTATAGTCCCCGCACAGCACAATGTCATAAATATTTCCAGTTATATGGGCGACATAGCGAGAGTAGTAGAATCCACGGGTCAAAAGATTGGAGACATCATTCGTGTTCAACATCCAAAATCCGATAATCACGGTGCCGTATACAAGATCCCGTGTGGGTGTTGCGGAAAAACATACATCGGTGAGACAGGCCGCCCAATGAAAGAAAGGATGAGGGAGCACAAGGGAGACTTGCGTAACTACAGGCCATCTAGTGCCATAGTCATACACGCAGACAGGGAAGGTCACCTCCCAGATTGGAATTGGGCACGCGAAATAGTTAGGGTAGAGAACAAATTTAGAAGGAAAGCAGTGGAGGCGGCCCACATAGTTACTGAAGACTGCATCAACACATCTCCGGGATTCATAAAATTAGCCCACATAGCAGCATACATGATCAAGGGAGGGGTGACAAATAAACAGGGGACAGGGGCGAGATAGGCACACACATACAGACACACTGCACAAATACACACCTACACTTACACCCACACACACTAACGTAAATACACACACACACATACAGACATACACATACACACACACACACACCTACACACACCTACACACACCTACACACAAACACATACACCCACACACACACACACAAACACACGTACACACATACACGTACAGCACATTTGCACACACACATTTAGGTCACAAAAGATAACAACGCCATATTGTAATGTTATGCCGAAGCCATATGCACATTCTCCTCGTTGACTACGAACTGGATGGTGATTACCAACGAATGATTGACACTTTTACATTTGTGTGCATGTGCTTTCGGATACTTCGTCTCTGTGTCTTTCGCCAACCTGTGGTGGATGATAGACGTAGTGTCACGTGTCGATTGAAAAAAATAAAAACACTGTTTCATACATTTTTTACAATATCATACTTATCACCCTGATGAAGGCATAAAGTCGAAACGTTGGTGTTCCTTTTTTCGAATGTATCATCTTGTGCCATTGTAATCTGTATTTTACTTGTCCAATTAATTATACCTGTCATATCTCCGTAGCTCACAAACAGTCACAATTGCCCGCCCTTCAGCTGGGACAGGAGCAGGTCAGCTGGGACAGGAGCAGGTAAGCTGTGACAGGGCAGGTCAGCTGGGACAGGAGCAGGTCAGCTGGGACAGGAGGAGGTCAGCTGGGACAGGAGCAGGTCAGCTGGGACAGGAGCAGGTCAGCTGGGACAGGAGCAGGTCAGCTGGGACAGGAGCAGGTTAGCTCGGACAGGAGCAGGTTGCAGGTCCCCAGGAGCAGGCTACAGGTTCAGACTGCGATCACGGCTCAGCCGTTAAACTGTGCCGATTTGGCGCCAACTTGCTGGCCCTCTTCTTAATCTCTTGCTGTCGACATGGTTTGAGCATGGTTCGAGTGCGAGTTGTCCAGCCCTGGAATACGCTGCCGAGGACTGCTCTGCAGTGCAGCAATCACTGGCCGTGGTTTTCATGGTACACATTGGAGCAATTTGTCCGCCCAAGGTTCAGGGCACTGACCAGTGAAAGCGACCTCAACCGGCGACTGACCCAGACCGCGGGAGCGTGGGAACGTCCCAAAGGCTCGGTGGGTGGGGCGGGTGGTGAACATGACCTTCTCAGGTCGATTGCTTCATGACATTCTGTACCTTCAAGCAGTTTAAGGTAGCATCGCGTCTGCTGCGGCATGTAGCCGCCCGCTGTAGGCTGTGGAGATAGTCCTCCTGCCATCTCTTGCCATGTGAGGGATGACTAGAAGTATCTCTAAAACATCGAATTGTTTTACGTAAGCCAATAGAACAATTAGCTTTTCACACATTTTTTACTGGGTGGTTCCCGACGCACTTTATGCAAGCACTGTTAATTGCGCCGCCCACACCGTTTGGCCGGTGAATCGCGGGTTTGGGAAACGTCCGAGTGGTGTTGAACCCGGGATTTTTGTATCCAGGCCATGTAACGTAGCATTCTAACCACTCTGCCATCCCCGACCCAAACGTTTTCAAACATATTCAACAGAGTCGGTATATAGCGCAAATGCATGGAAAAAATGGACGCATGGTTGTCGAAGAAGGGAGAACTGCAATAATGGAAATGAAAAGGTGCATGATCTACTGCATTATGCATACTATATAGCGTATCGTAATAATACCACGTTATTACGATAATTATTCGTTATATGTTCTAATACATCATGTAATGCTATTCAAGTGCAGTGACATAATATTGTAAAGGAGCAAATGCAACGCATGCCCAATGAAATAAAATATGCAGGCATCAACGCTTGCAATACAGAAGTATGAATGGATGCAATAGGATTTGGAGCTGCCATTGCATGTCCGCAAACTTGTCCCTTTAAGTTGTCCATCATTTGCCGTACCGTGTAGTTCTGAATTAAATTTGATTAAAATAGTAATGACTCTAGATCCGACAAATCATGGCATCTAAATTAGCAGTTGTGGAGCAGCGCCTCGCTGGAGAACTCTGACGCGCGTGAGTTGGCTGGCGTGTTGGTCATGCCGTGCATGAGAGCAGATTAGTTGATATCTTGTGACGGCTGCTCACCATGGCAGCGCTGCAGCAGCGGCTTACGTCGCCAAAGTTCGCTGTGTGTACATGGTGACATCGCTTCCGGGATTGGCTGCACATATTCTGGTGGGCGGTTTATTATAGAGTACTGCAGAGGCGCAGTTTGCCGGATGTTGGCTGTGTGTGCTAGGTGACATCGCTTCATGGATCATGTAGACATTTTCCATTGGTTAACCGCTACACTCAGCTGCGGTGATGGAGCACGGGCATTGTTTCCCTGGGAAAGCATTAATTTCCTCATAGTCCAAAGTTATGTGCTGGGTTGGCCAGTGCATACGCTGATGGCTTGGAATCTATATCACGGGTGGACAGGTGGCTTCGAATGCTTTTAAAACGCTGTTACATTTTGTGAACTGATCAACTTTCGATACATATGATAACTGCAAGGTTGTTCTCTGCACTTCATAATAAGGCATTGTAAATGTGGTGAGAAATTACCTACTCTGTTCCTGGAATTGGCAAAAAATGGCAGATATAAACGATGGGGGAAAGTCCTGAATGCGTGATGCGATTCCATATTCTTTCCATGGCCTGGGCGCTGCACAGGCCGAGCATTGTTACATATTCATCAGTAGGGATTGCATGTCGTATTACAGGTACCGTGTTTTCCTATTGTGGTCAATTTAGATGTCTGTCACGTGAAGGAATCTTGGAAGCAAAATTATAACGTAGCATTGGCAGCGTCGAGGATGGTTTTCGCTTTCAAATTTAGTAGAATAATGATCGAAAGCCTGAAGCAGTTACCCACGTATCATGTCAAGGGCGGAGCAGTTACCCATGTACCATATCAAGGACGGAGCAGCTACCCACGTATCATGTCAAAGTCGGAAGTTACACACGTATCATGTCAAGACCGGAGCAGTTAACCAAGTATCATGTCAAGGTCGGAACAGTTACCCACGTACCATATCAAGGACGGAGCAGCTACCCACGTATCGTGTCAAGGTCGGAACAGTTACCTACGTATCATGTCAGAACATGGTATAGTAACAGAGGTAAACCGCTACTTATTCCGGGGCGGATATTTCCGAGTCTGGTGCAGGAGAAGTGACGCAGCCATGAAATTCCTAAGCCTGAGGAATTAAATGAGACGAAACAGCAATCTTCCGGCGCGTGCAGCGCGCAGAAAATTTAGGACTTTTCGGGGCCAAAATCTCGAAATACCTCGTTTGATCTGGTGTATTTTTGGGTGCTAAGGGGGAGACGGGGCCCAGCTCCCCCTTTGCTGCGCCTCTGTGCGGGAGGCATTTGGCCCGCTCTCCTTCCTCTGAAACTTAAAAATTTTCGACATGATTTCCTGCGTCATAAACATGTCATGAAATCAACTACTTAAATTTTCAGATTTTCGTTTAAAAAAATAAACAGAGACCGGCTGAGGGGCACAAGTGGGAACATCCAGCATTATATTTCTTCTCTTGAATCCTCCATTTTAGGTTGCCACAATTGTCATTTATAAGTGCTAAACATGCTCCTAATTGTGCATTTAACACCTACATTGGCAAAATGCATCC
>JAOTOM010004965.1:277500-292500 GCA_034440615.1 Ashinkailepas kermadecensis
ACATCGGGAAATTTCAGTGCGGATGTAAGAACCTACTTCAAGTGATCAGTGCGGATGTAAGAACCTGCTTCAAGTGAATAGCAATGCTATATTTATTTTTGTTGTTGGAGCGCCGGAACAGGGGGCTTAGACCAGGCGACACTGGAGGGGTGATTTCGCTGTGTTGTTGTCCTGAAGTGGTATCTAACGAGTTGTAGTGTTCTGCGGTGTTATAGGCTCGGGAGATTGGCCTCACCCCGGATACTGGTGGTAGGTGTGGTGCGGTGTGCTCCGGTGATGAGGCGGAATGCGTGGTTTTGTATGCATTCTAGTGAGTTGGTGAATGAGGGGGATATATGATCGAAGATAAACGCATTGTATTCCAGGATTGAACAAATCAGGGCAGTATACATTTTGGTGAGAGTAGCCCTGCCTGCACCCCAGTCGCGACCGGAGATGCAGCTCAGGAGATTCAGGCGCACAACGCAGCGCTGTTTAATATAGGTAATATGGGGTCCAAAATAAAGTCCTTTGTCGAGGATAATTCCGAGATATTTGAAGGACATTTGGAGAGGGATAATTTGATCGCGATAGCGGAGCGGTGTATGGGGTGCAGTATATCTGGGAAGCCGAGAAACAAAAAGAGCATTGTTACCGATTTAGTGGGGGAGATCTGTAGCCCACATATGGAGCGCCATGAATCAATGTGATTCATGGTGAGTTGAACGTAATGGTTATCTGTATCTGCCGAGGAGTGGGAGTACCAAATGGCCAAATCATCGGCGTAAAAATAATATTTTAGGAAAGGAGAAATCAGGGGAATTTGGTCTAATGCATCGTTGATCATAATGAGAAATAGGGTTGGGGATAGGACGCTGGCTTGCGGGACGCCTTGATCGAGAGTGTGGGCCGGTAATAGACGTTGCCGCAACGGACCACGAAGGAACGACTTTCGAGAAAGTTTGCGATGTAGGTGGCCATTCTGCCCAGTAGCGCAACCAGGGGGGGGGGCCAAGGGGCCATGGCCCCCCCGAAATTTTTTGGGGGCCCGCTCCGAGCCAGGGGCCGGCGAAGCGGGCCCCTGGCTCGGAGTGGGCCACCCTACTCAGAGCCCTGGCTAGGGGCCCGCGAAGCGGATCTGTGGCTCGAATCTGGGGCCCTTTGAACCAACTGAAAATCTGGGGGCCCGTTTTAACCAGGGCCCGCCTCGAACCGGGGCCCCTGATATAGGAAAAGTGCTTTTATTTCTGCGAATTTTTACAAACATAGGGGCCCGCTCAAAAGTAAGTGCATGTTTTCCGCAGACTTTTTAAAAACATGAGGGGGGCCCGCTTGCGAGGGGGCCCGCTCTCCAACCCTGCCCCCCCCAACTGAAATCCTGGTTGCGCCACTGATTCTGCCCTTAATACCAATTCGGTGTAATTTGATTAGAAGGTCAGAACTGTGTACTTTATTAAAGGCGGATTTTAGATCTAAAAAAGGCGATAGTTTCGGATTTCTTTTCCGCGAAACCACGCTGGATTGAATCCACAATTTGGATGAGGTTGTCAGCGGTGCTTCGCCTTGGCCGGAAGCCGCTCTGAAAAGGGGAGAGAATGCATTCACGTCAAGCTAGATATGAAAACCACAAACCCAGCAAAGGCATCGAGTGAGGTGACTCGGAAAGATACAGGAGGTGACCCTTCGGATAATTTTTGGATAGCCGAGTTTGCACTGGACGGAACCTTTGTGTGCAACATCATCGCCGCTTGTTTTTTCTGTGAAATATCAGTTGTTTCTGTAAAATGGCAGTTGTTCCTGTGAAATGGCAGTTTTTCTGCGACATAACAATTGTTTCTGTGAAAGACCAGCTGCGTCGGTGAAATAGCTGTTTTTGTGTAAAATAGCAGTTCTTTCTGTGCCACCAGAATTGCACTTATGCTCTACTCATTTACTTCCGCGCCATATGCATATCTGTGTCTTGGGTAATGTCACTGCATAGGATGAACGTCTCGTATTTTCGTTTTTCGCATTAGCTATGGCATGCGTAAAAACAAGCCAGTCAGACATTAACATGATCAGCGCAGAGAGCGAAGACAGTGGATGAGATATCCAGCCTGGTGCGGGATGGTGCAGGGGAACAGCACAATAATCTCTGCCGTTGCTCAGAATTAGGTACCCTGGAGGAAATTGACGGCTTACAGCCCCTGAAGATATCGCAAAAGGCTTGTGGTCCAATTATGTTCAATCTGGAGGCTTAGATATTCGACTGCACATCTTTTCATGCGGATGGCCCTTGATTGTATTAAATGCATTATAACTTTTGTTCATCATCTCCGATGATCATCTATTTCTTCTGGAATGGATTTATTGGAAATATGAAATGAAGTGAACTAAATTTGATCACAAGATTATCATTTCTGCATTGGTTGGACTATTTACTGAAAGCCGTCCTGGGCTTTCTCGGTCGGCTGCACTCCACAGAGAGCCAGACACTGAGCAGGCCCGTGGTGCCGCCTCGTTCCACTACTGAATTCGTGCCGGCTGGGTCAAGCGGCACTGTTCGTAACAACCGCAGCATGAGGTGGCAGCGCAGTCGCATGGCATTTGTAACAAAAAATGTCATGTCTTTTCTCCGTTGTCATGTGGCTTGCCTTCATGACTTTAGTATGTGCAATTACTAAAGAGCTGCATAACCATGTTGACGCACACTGAAGATAAAGTTGACGCACACTGAAGTCTCAACTGAACTACCGAGGGTGCTTGGTGGGCCGGTTCCATTATCTGGCGGATTCTGGCGGATTCTCGTGGAGACTGGTGAAGACTGGCATCTCGCCTGACGCCTAAATAGCTGCGCTGTCTTGCTGTCTCGGCGATGCCGAGAAGAGCGCAGCTAGCTCAGCGACGCTCCGACAGAAGTTCAGGTGGTCACCACTCTGCCAACCCTTCAGTGGGTGTCACGCAGAGAAAACACGGCATGATACCCCACGCAACGAGACCAGACTACTCTGGCGTTCTGTCCACTGTCGCGGCCCGACCTGGGGTCTTCGGCACCGACAAGCCGCCACAGACCAGACTACTCTGGCGTTCTGTCCACTGTCGCGGCCCGACCTGGGGTCTTCGGCACCGACAAGTCCGCCACAGCCGCGCGGCCTACTCAGCAACCAATCAACGAGACCAGACTACTCTGGCGTTCTGTCCACTGTCGCGTTCTGTCCACTGTCGCGGCCCGACCTGGGGTCTTCGGCACCGACAAGCCGCCACAGCCGCGCGGCCTACTCAGCAACCAATCAACAGCCGCGCGGCTTAGTCGGCAGCCAATTAGCGGCCGCGCAGCCTGGTTGGCAACCAATTAGCGGTCGTGCGGTCAGGTGGGAAGCCAATCAGCGGCCCCTTGCGGTCAGTCGACAGTCAATCAGCGGCCGCTGGTGTCCCGATCTGCTCGCCCCTGCCGATGCTGTTCCGCAGAGCACAGTATCGCGCAGGTCGCGGCAAGCGTGAAGCATGCGCTGACCGAAACCGTGATCCGTGCCCATCCATATTTTGCTACAGGTAATTCGTACCCCATTACAGTAAATGGAAATCAAATAACTAGTCGAAACTCCGTAGAATGATACCTGTCGTTGACTTCATCTAATGGGAGTGTGAATATAATGCATCACAAATCACCTTTTTATGTTACCCTCTTCTTGAGAGGAATGGATACGTCAACATAGTTAGAAGCATGCTGTATCGATGCAAATTTCATTCATATGTATTACCTTGTTCTCATAATAAGGATACAGCTAAGCAAAAGGAAACCACAATCATAATGGTGATAAGTTTAAGTAATGAAAAATAACGTAGCTGCAGGGCTGTACAATGACATGCAATAAGTGAATACTTCGGTGGGCAGCTTAATTATGTCTTTTTGAATCAATTAATTAGCAGATATAATATTTTAAAAATATTGACCGCAGGTATATCATCGCAATCGCAACTCAGTGATCGGAAAAGTGTAGTAGAAGTACGTCATCGCTATATCTTGGCGTTTCAGTGAATTGTGCAACACTTTTCCTATGCTGCTTGCAGATTTCCGGATGTGGTACCGCCTTGGTTTGCTGGGATAGCTCCGGACCTAGTCACAGAGTTGTGGCTAGGTCCGGTTTCTGTCTCGGTTACGTACGAGACGGAAACCGGCTGCATGGAGTCCAGCATGAAACATTTTTCAGACGGCAGCGTCCGGATGGAGGCGTTTTTCGGCCTACCGCTTTACGCTCACGGCTAGGTTCACAGCAGAAATATTGGGATGTTTCCATTCGAATGGCACGTGTGTGTCCACTGTCTTGCCAGAGCTGTTTGGATTAGGTTGGCTGAATGCGGCGGAGGCGGACCAGGCCGGTGCCTCGCGCCGTCGCGGTACGGTGCTGACGAAACCTTGGTGGCGGCCGGCCGACCGGTCGGTCGATTTTGCATCCCCCAGTTTCTGTGTTGGCCAACGAATTTCAAAAGTTCTTCTTGCATGCGATGTGCTTTCAACTTGCAACAATGTCACAAAATTGTATTACAATATCCATACAATATACATGTGAGATATCGTCGAAAAGCATGAAAGGTTGGCGGGTTCCACACCCTTGATGTCTTGACATCTCGATATGCAGAATACTTGCGTAATTGTCATTCGATTGCATGCGACCTTATTTACGTTTCTGAGGGGAAATTTTAATATTATAAATACATCGTTTGGTAGGTAGGTAGCTACAAATATTTCAATTTCCGCCAAATCAATGGTGTTGCCAGCAATTATCAAGCATAACTTATTTTTCCTTCAGCAATTCTCGCGTCTACTTGTTCTTATCTTATCCCGGTACTCGGCTACTTCACAGGACATGCTATATAAACAAGGCATGCTTTCAAATTGATCATGGCGGATCTTAGGTGGGTCTCTGTAATATGAAGAGCCACAAGTGAGCTATTAGTAGCGCATGGCAGCACAGCGGTGTCTTCCGCTTGTGCAAATGTAATAGTGGTGCGGGTAAGCTAACCTATTGTGCTTTTTCATAAAAGCGGCAAAGTTAGCACACATATAGACCAATACGTTTCCAACAGATTTGGATTGTGGACCATAAGTGTTCATTTCTGAAAATTATTAGGGGAAAAATGCATGAAGGCAATGGGCAGAGCGAAAAGGATTGCGGGGACACACTCCATATGGTCCCATGTTAAAAATTGAAATTATGGGCGGCAGGCCAACATTGAGGGGGCGCTTGCCCCTCCCCCCCCCCCAAGTATATAAAATAACCAACCTGAATTGGACCATCGTGCTACTCCCCCTTGATATCTGCGGCGCCATTTTCCAAAATGGCCATCACTAAATACCCATCCGAGGAAAGGTGTGCTCTTCTGAAGGCTTTAGTTTGTATTAGGGGAGAGTATGCAACTTTTTTATCGATTTCAGGTCCTATGGATGTGTTCTATGTTGATGATGAAAAGAATGACAATATATGATCCTTATCAAGTGTAGCTGCCAGTTAAACACCGTGAATCTGCCTAATACCCGTTTTCACGTCAGTTCATTTAACATCAATATCACCTGAAAAAGGCCGAGTTCAAGATATCCTGGAACTCAAACCAGGCAACACCGAGTGGGTTTTAGTATTTGTAGCACTGCGTTCGCCCGCAACGCTCGCTCACTTTGTCTACACGGCCAGTGTGAACACGTAAGGTGAACGCTGCCTGGGAAACATCTCTGGACGAATTCGTGCTAAGCATGGCTTTATCTAGCAAACTAAATTAAATTACGCCCTTTCTGACCCTCAAATTCTAGTGACTTGTCATGAGAATGTGAAAATTCGATGGCTGATACAAAATTCCCTGATGAAGAAAATAATACCACGCATCTGCCTTTAATAATCTGAGGGCACATTCACGCAGCTCAGAAGTACTTTGGAATGCCACCGTATTTTTATATCCGGCCGCGGTCTCCCACCAACAGCCAGACTACAACACCAATATGTGCATGTGTGTGACAGCACCATTCACCTGTAGTCGATCATATTACACATATGTAACCTCAATCCCGCTGCAGGTACACTCGCCTGCAGTGAAGTGTTCTAGGGGACCCTTAACTATGGCTGGCCGCTAGGAACGTGGTCTGTGCCGCTCTACACCAATAATTGCTGGTAGACAGCGCCGCTTCACAGTTATGCGTTGCGTGACAGTCTACAAGATTCACCACTGGCCAGCCGTAGGTACTCGCTTGTGCGGTCGTCACGTGGTCATTTGCCCTGCAGCCATGCAGTGAGAAACACGTACCTACGCTGTTCCCGCCTTGCATTCCTCTGTCGGCCAAACAACATTGGCAGTTCAGCAAGCGGTCCACCACTGGAGCCCTGTAGACAAGCAGCATTTGATCGCTGTGGATTTCGGACTTCGGCAACACAGAATGAGCTGGAAGTGTTAGAAGGAGCTCGGTTGCAAAGGATGTAGTGAAAGGAGATGAGAGGTGTATGATGTCAAAGGGGCATTCTCTTACCCTAAAATAATAATATAATTTCTAACCTTTACACTTTTTAGAAATGTAGTTCGAATTCTTGCTGGGGTGGCTTTATAATCCAGGATCAAATTGCTGAACAGACCTTTCTGTGTGAGCCCTGGCCGCATCACCCGATCCATGAATTGCAGTTCTACAGTACAAATTTGGCAAAACGCTTCACGTGCCGCTAGTGCTTTCACACGGCCACCCCGGTAGCTCGCTTTCGACATTATCGTGTCAGTTGCCAACTGACCCTCCCAGCCAGGGGCTAGAAGCGAGCGCATGAAGCGACTCGAATCCCGTGTTGCCAGGACAGAGGACACCAGCACAGGCCAGTACCCAAGCCAACTGAGCTACCGGGTCGGCAAATCTCTAGGCGGCACTTGCTTGCTTAAATCAGATTCATTGACAAACCGATTAATAACGATTAAAATACACTGATTCAATGATAATCATACATTTTTTAGCGTACGCCCTATGTTGTGTGATAAATAATTATGCTTGATGTATACATTGTGCGCTGTATTGAAAGCGACGTATTCAGATTTCTCCGCGAATAAAATATTACCTCAAGCGGATACCATCGAACTATTTTACAATAAGAAGTGTTTAGTGTATATTGCTTCAGCACGAAATGTAACCGGGCCATCTGTCATTCTTGGTGCGCCGCTTCAGTTAGGCGTTACGTGACAGTCTATCAGATTGACCAGTGTCCATATACCAGATTCCAGATTGCCAGTGTCCATGGATGAGAATCTGCCTCTTCGATGATCACGTGACCATTTGCTCTGCAGCCTTTAAGAGTACAGGCAGGTTAGTGATGTTAATGCATTTGCGCCTCAGTCGCACCAACAGTATTGATCGTTTATAACGCAGACATGGGCAGCCACTTCAATTATTTTGAAAAGGGAAGACTGGTCAACTTCAAGGAATTGTGATTCAGTAACAGTGAATGCGACAGAAGAAATGGAAGGAGCGCACAGACGGTGGCGAAGTGGTGGAACCGCTATCAGGCCGAAGGCGAGTTGCGTACGAGGACAAGGCATGGGTCTGGCGGCAGGCGGACAATCACTCCATAGGAAGATGCTTCAATTGTTGATGTGAGTATTTATTTTAGCCGGCATCACTTTTCAAGCATAGTTGCATGACATTTAAATGCATGCAATATGCTTAGTAACATGACTGGGTCTTCGTAGCTAGGACATGGTCAGGATTTCAATGCTTATTTGCTTATTATTGTACTTTGTGCAGTCTGAGCCTTTCCAACGAACCGTGACGTGTGATGACGCTGTTAGAATTACGTGTCGGATCAGTATCCCATGGAAGCCTCGGATCAGTATCCCATGGAAGCCTCGGATCAGTATCCCATGGAAGCCTCGGATCAGTATACCATGGAAGCCTCGGATCAGTATCCCATGGAAGCCTCGGATCAGTATCCCATGGAAGTCTCGGATCAGTATCCCATGAAAGCCTCGGATCAGTATCCCATGGAAGCCTCGGATCAGTATCCCATGGAAGCCTCGGATCAGTATCCCATGGAAGCCTCGGATCAGTATCCCATGGAAGCCTCGGATCAGTATCCCATGGAAGCCTCGGATCAGTATCCCATGGAAGCCTCGGATCAGTATCCCATGGAAGCCTCGGACATTTTCTTTTGTTTTCAATTACAACAGTGGCGTCCTATGCATGGGTTGAGATGCTGAAGAAAAAAATGTTGGATTTGAGCGATTGGTTCAAAGGCGTTTTGAAGTAATTCTTTCCAGACAATGCCCATAGGCTCCATGCGAAAGCTCAGCAGATTTTGGGTGGGGCTGAAACCATCGTTGAATGGGTAGATCCATTCATTTAACGCGATAAATTTAGGCCATACAGGTATGTATATATTAAGATATATATATATATATATATATATATATATATATATATATATATATATATATATGTATATATATATATATTTAATACTATTTTGACAAGTTATACATAAGTGGCACAGTGATAAAAACTATATGTTCACCAACAAACACATCACCAAAGTTTCGGCCAAAGGCCTCCTTTAAGGTGACACAATTACAAAATTTAACAACTTCAAGCACGCAATCACGCACTCGAATTCCTGTGTTCAAAACGTGACACGCATCGCAGCCTCTCGCTGGGCTGACGAACGATATAGTGCGAAACACTGCGTCAATGGCGAAGGGTGACACAGCGGAATACATAAAACCATGGATGGCACTCGAGAATGCTAGAGCCAATATCACTCACATCACGCTGTATGTGTATGTGTGTGTGTGTATGTTTGTGTGTGTGTGTGTGTATGTGTGTGTTTGCGTGCGTGTGTGTGTGTACATGTGTGCGTGTGTGCGTTTGTGTGTGCGTTTGTGTGTGTGTGTCGGTGTGTGTGTGCAGGGGCGTCGATTTGTATCCTTTTGTGGGGGCCATGGCCCCACCAATGTTGATCTTGCCCCACCCCCCAATGTTGATTTGGGCCCCCCCAATAACCTATGCTATTTTATGCTGATAAGAAAGCTAAAGGAAAAAAATTGAAAAACACCATGCTAAGTAGAAACATTGATGTTAACAAGCACATTTTGTACTGAAAAGAAACAGATTTGGATTAGATAGTGGACTGACCCTCCACCTTTTGCTGAAAAAATGTAAACTTGGGTGCAAAAACAAACAAAATAGCTGGAATTCCCTCCACTGTGGAAGTACAGCTTACATCATAAAATGTCGAGATTAGCGATGCTGATGCATTTTAAACCAGATTGTCTGAAAGAAAATCTGCTAAGCAACTAAACAACAATTACATGGTCATACTGATGTTTGTACACACCACCAACGGCAAAACCACATTAATTCCATTCTCAATTTCCAGTCATTGTCAAACTTGCATGCAAATCATGGTTATCATTGAGATTGTGGATATACAAAGTATAATTACATTTAGCAACCTACCCATCACACCATCAGCTTGATATTTACCAAGGTACCTACCTACCTACATGCCCAATTATGGGGCAACCCAATCTCAAACTGAACCAACAAAATCAAAGTGTGAGCCAATCTGCGAGCCTATGAAAACATGAGAGAAAAGTCAGCAAGGAGCCATATAGACAACTCATTATAATTGCAGTTTAAGGTGTTCTTTTTTTCCTTTTTTGAACAATTTTTCTGCAGAATACCATGTTTATGAAGGTGACTAAGCTGTTGAAACCTAACCTATCATAAGTTGCTGTTGAATACAAAATGATGTTACCGAACTCAAAGCCCTTTTTGGCATTATTTTGCTCACAACCTGAAAAATAAGCATTTGCACAGAAAATAAGTGGGTCCAATCATCTTAGTCACCTTCATAAACATGGTATTCTGCAGAAAAATTGTTAAAAAAAGGAAAAAAGAACACCTTAAACTGCAAAGTTACCAAATAATTCGCAATTTGTGGGGGAAACATTTTGGGAAAATTTTGAAAAGTTTTCCAATTTGAAAAGCCTAAACTAACCTAATTTAACCAAACCTAACCCATTTGTTTGCTATATGGAGGCAAATGTGTGTACAAACTTGTGTTGTTACCACCTTAAAGCACAATAATACCAGTTTGGCTAGGCTAGGCTAGTTTAGTTGTTTAACTTGGAAAACAAATCAAAAATTCTCAACAAATAAAATAAAATCGGAAATTTTCCTTCAAAAGCAGCTGACATTAGGTTCAGTTAGGTTGGGTTCGGTTGTTCAATTTATAAAATTTTCCGAATATATATTGCTTAATTTTCGTTTCTAATACTTTTGTTCAAAGCAGGGGCGTCGATTTGTATCCTTTTTTGTGGTCCATGGCCCCACCAATATTGATCTTGGCCCTTGGCCTATGCTATTTTTATGCTGAGAAGAAAGTTAAAGGAAAAAATAAGAAAAAAACACCATGCTACTTACAAAACTTAGTTGATGCCAACCAGCTCATTTTCTACTGAAATGAAACAGATTTGAATTGGATAGTGGATTGACTCTCCACCTTTTGCTGCAAAATTGAACATTTTGTGAAAAAAACCAAAGGAGTTGGATTTCCTTCCACTTTGCAAGCACGACTTACATCATAAAATGTCGAGATTAGCTGCTGCTGATTCATTTGAAACCAAATTGTTTGAAAAAAATCTGCAAAGCCACTAGATAACAATTGCATTGTCATAATGATACTTGCACACATGACCAATGGCAGAAGTACATGCATATGGAGCTTGAACTGGATTCATCCCACTCAATTTCCAGTAACCGTCAAACTTGCACACAATCCAGTCCAGTCAACAACAATGAGTTTTCATTGAAATTGTGGATATGCAAACTATATTTGTCTTTAGCAGTCAATCCATCGTACTATAAGCTTGATATTTACCTAGTTGCCACCTATATCCCAATGACAATGTGCATATATTCATTATTGACACGCAGCATCCCAGTCTCGACCTGCACCAAGAGCCACATCAACATTTAATATCTGCTAGCTTATGATGCCATGAAAGAAAAAAGTCAGCGAGAAGCTGCATGCACACTGTATTATAATTGCCATTCTTGAAGAAAGCAATAGGTAGGTACTAGGCCGTAGCTTACAAGACTTTCTAAACGAACCTTGTAAGCAAGGCCATTTAATCCGCCATTTAGCCATTCCGCCATTTAGCCGCCCCGGTAGCTCAGTTGGTTAGAGCGCTGGCCTGCTCTGGTCTCCCCTGTCCTGGCAACGCAGGGTTCGAGTGGCTTCGCGCGCTCGCATTTAGCGCCCGGCTGGGAGGGTCAGTTGGCAGCTGGCCCGATAAGGCCGGGGATGAGCTACCTGGCGGCGGTGTCGGTGCATTGACGGCACGTTAAACTTTCGGTCAAAATTCTGCCGTTGAACTTGAATTAATGGATCGGGTGGTGGGGCCAGGGTTCACGCAACAAGCTCTGCTTAACAATAGGACCCTGGTTCATAAAGCCACCCCAACAAGAACTTGGATTAATTTTTTTTTATAATCAGATGCAGTCACTAGATGATTTGAACGCTTCGGACTGATTGATCGTGACGTAACCAGTTCGAAATAGCCCGATTCCTATGCTGTACAGGGAGCTGCTGCGATTTCCGAAAAACCATATATCGGATTATATTGCGCCATTTCACATGATTCTGGCACCGCAAAAGGATCGCTTCGCTTTCTTTCACCAATATATCTACCACTTTTGCTCTAGCAATCGAAACTATCGCGGTATATAGCGTCAAAGTATTTTTCTTGCACACTGCCCAACCCGCATCCCAAACTTCGGGGCAGTTACGCCCAGCCGTGTGGCGCAGAGGTATGAACTCAAACTCGAGATCCAAAGTTGGCGGGTTCGAAGCTCTCCAAGAACCCTGCTTTTTCAACCGCATTATTTTGCATTTTTAAATTAGTAGGAACATTACTGCGTGCCATCAAACATATTGAACACGCTAACTGCAACCTTAATCCTTGGCAACGCGGTACATAACTTATCGTCGCTTTACCGAGACTTATTTACCGACGCACCCGAGCAGAAATCGGGCATATTCTAAATTCGGCGGAGAATTTCGGCGCAACCTGCCAATCGCACTCGTGACGTCACAGCTCAGAAATATGGCCCTATGGCGGTTGCAGAAGTGACAAACACCTGCTTGTAAGTTATATAAGGTCAAAACCCATCATCAAATGTGTCTGGAGAGACTTGATGGACACTAGCGCGCATTAAATGCCACAAATCGTGATGGGCGTTCCTCAGAACATCCACAATCGTAACATCCAAAGAAAAAATTCAGTTACAGAAATTCCAGCGCCTAAAGTCTAAATTTGAAGGTTGCGGTCGACAAATGTGACAGAGGTCGAACATTTGTGGTGCAATTGCGCGCAGTGCTTAATCCGGGGGCCAATCTCATGTGACGTCGTACTGATTCGTCTTTTGTACTTCGCACATTCTGATATATCTGCAGATTGGTGTGATTTTAAATCGTGAATAAATAGCTTGCTGATATTTAATTCCCAAAGGAACAGTAGTTGAAGAAGTTTGCAGGTAGGCTTGAACAAGTCCAGTCCATGCCTTTTTCTGATTTGTGCTCAGGGTTTACATGTTAATATTACATAACTACCACGTTTGTCTACAAGAAGAGCTGTTTTTAGTTTACTTTTATTAATATTTTCATTCCACTGCTCTTAGTGCTTTTTCTGCCCAGGATTGGGGCACCTAGTGTTGCATTTCCGTTCAGGGGTTGGCACACCTTTTGGTAAATTTACAGCTTAAGGTAATTTCTGATTTCTTGAATTTTGTTTCATGCAATGTTTAGGAATGTGATGAACATGATGTTACTGCTCATTTTGGTAAAGTTGTGTTTTAAGGTGTTTTATGAATTCGTGGAATGTATCATTTCAATGCAATGCTTATGAATGTGACTCAGATGATGGCACCACTCAATTTCTATGCAAATGCCTACATTTCAGGTTGTGAGCAAAATAACACCAAAAAAGGCTTTGAATTAGGTGACATAGGATAATATTTTTTTTTTGTAATGCAAAAGATATGCACCATAACCTAACCTAACCTAGCCTAACCTCCCTTTGGAGAAAAACAAAACCAAAACATCAAGTTGTAAAATTTCAAGCAATGTATTTTTTTACAATAAAAAATGTAATCCAACTTAACGTGTTGAAATGTAAAAGAACAATAACATGTTGAAAGTACTATATTTTCAGGAATGGAATCCTGTGCTGATAACATTTTCTGTGTTATAAATTTGCAAATCAGATCTACATCATTAGTGTTAATAAATATGAGAAATTCATAGAAATGCATACACCGGTTTGTGGACAAGAAGTTATTCTGATGATTTCTGATGTATTGGAACACGACAAATGTTTCATGATAGAAGCAGACAAAGTTAAAGTACTTATATCTCAATAAGTGGTCAGTTCACTAACAAGACAGCAAATTCACCCAAATAGCACTCAAAACACCAGGCGGCCCACTCTTTTTGCAAGTTTAAAATCGATGACAGTGCTTTCTTGAAGCATGTTTAAAGCACATGAAGGAAGTGTATTGCTGACACTTGTAAGAAACTGATGTGTGTAACGTTTAATTAACATTTATAATGTACTGATGTTTGTACACAAAATATAGCTCACTATTCCAAATAGCATGGGAAGTATGATGCCATATATCATGGCTAATTTATGGGCAAACTGTTATGCAGCAGATTCCCTGCACTCTTACTTAGTTATTTCGGCTTTGGGGCACATCGACCATGTTGATCACATAGCTCCCTGCATTGTTGTTAACTGATATATCAGTATGTTTGCAAATTCACTGATGAGTGAATCCATACCATTCTCACTGGGGTATAAAAGCTACATCATAGCATTGCTTCTACAATGCATATAACAGAAAGCCATCTCGATTGTCCTACTTACTCAGGACATCATAGAAGTCAATGAAGCCAATGAAAACCGTAGAAGTCAATGAAAATGTTACTTCATCCCCTGTATTGTTAATGGAAACAGAAGTCTCTTGAACCATATGTTATGTCCTTCACATTGTTGCTCCATCCATCTCCAACTCCAACCCTGACCAAACTTCAGGAGCTCATCCATATCCAAAGCAGTCTGTTGAAGAAGGTATGTATTGCAGCATAACTACTGTGACTTGAATTCCATGGTATCCATGTTGCCTTACAATCCATCCTTGCTGATCCATGTAGCAGATGTTTGACTTTCCTTAAACTGTCTGGATAACTGGGGAGTTGAAATCACATGCGAGTGATGAAACAGATGAACTATTCCTGGAGTCTTATGTTGCATCATTGCATGGCACAGTGACATACCGAATTGGGGAGGGGGCATTGTGGGCAGTTTCCTCCCCCCCCTCCTGATAGGTTGTGGGGCCCCCAAGAATCCGCCGAGCTCAGGGAAAAAATGCGCCATGCTCCCTAAAAATTGCACTCGGTCCACAAAAAATCGCACCGGGGCTCAGAAAAATAACATTGGGGCCCCAAAAAGTAGCGCAGGGGCCCCCGATAATGACGCTGGGGCCTCAAAAGTTTGCACCTGGGCCCCTGAAAATCACGTTGGGGCCACAAAAAAAAGTCGTGCCGGGGTTCAAGAAAGTCATGACGGGGGCCACTAACGGTCGGGCCGGGGCCTCCTGAAAATCACGCTGAGACTGGGGTACTAAGAATTATCACCCGGGCCCCTGAAAATCACGCTAGAGGCCTGACAGGTCCCACCGGGGCTCTAAAAATCTCGCTGAGATCACCCAACAAATGAAGCCGGGTAAATGAAAAACAGTCGGACACGGAAAATCAATCTGGGATCTCAACAATGGTTCCAAAAGACCACAAAACTTGTTGGGCCCCCAAAAACGTATCGTAGCCACCGCAAGGGATCCAAACAAGTGACCACGGGGCCCCAAAAAATCGCACTTAGACCAAACAAATTTCACGCCGCTTCTCTTGAAAATCTCACTGGGGCCAAAACGTCGTGCCGGAGCCCCACAAGTTGCAGCTGGCT
>JAOTOM010004965.1:297500-605000 GCA_034440615.1 Ashinkailepas kermadecensis
GCTAGACCCAGGGCATGATACATTCTTCCTTGGTGAATCTTGCATGGATTGTTGATGATACATGCATAATTGAACATTTATGTACAACACCATTGTGATCTAGGAATGCCCTCCTGAAACTTGCAACTCAACTGAAACTCTCCTGCCAATGGGGAGAAGAAGCTATGGAGCACTTAGCGCCCCCTTGACTGTCCTTTCTTTCGCTCTTGAACGAGGGTGACAACTTGAACATGTAAAATGGATGGTAGAGGGAGCCTACCAATATCAGGAACAAGCCCTTTATTTTGGAGGCACTTGATGGTGAGCCTGCCGGAAATGGCACATTGTTGGGCAGGACGATTATTACTGGGTCATTTAGGATACCCTTTGATGAAGCTAAAGAATAGGTCTTTCAATTAGAATACGTCAAAGTACCCTATATTGCCATAAAATATGCAAGATAGCATAGAGAAAGGTGGTAAAATTGGGTGTGAACCAATGGTGAAGGGAAACCTTCAAGCCTGCTACCAAACAAACTTCGTGGGGGCAACAGACCAACGCAGTCATATTCTGTGCAGATACCTATTGCAGTGCAGAACCTGGGTGCCATGTTGCAGTTAGGTGGTGATGCGTGTCAGGTATATGATTTAGGTTGTGTGTGCATCATGCTGATGTGGATTGAGGTATTATGCACTCATTACTTTGCATATGCATTGACAACCATTCATCTCGTTAATCTGTTTGAGTCAATTACTTTATGCACATGCATGTTCATTTATCTATATATTTATCCTATATATCAACCATTACAGTGCATGACGAATGATAAATAATGTGAGGTGAAAACAAAGTTATAGCAAAAATTATATATCCAAGAGATGTTTCGATGTTGGAGCATCGTTGTTAGTGTGAATAAATACTGATTCCCTTCTTTAATTAGACAGATGAAGATGAATTGACATCAAACTGTCTGTCAAATAAATTATTTGTGCTATAACTTTGTTTTCACCTAATTATACATATATATACATATATATATATATATATATATATATATATATATATATATATATATATATATATATATATATATATATATATAAATATATATATATATATATTATATTTTATATATATATATATATATATATATATATATATATATATATATATATATTATATGTATATATATATAAATAGTGTGTGAGCAGTGCACACAAAATCATACGGCTTATGAGTGATACCATTGAGTCGGATCTGAATCGATTCAAATTTATGTTTGAGTCGTGAGTTGAATCGGATCTCTGTAGCTCTGAGTCTGAATTGAGTCGAATCAAATAATTTTGACCTGCTGTGAATCATGAGTTGAATCGGATCTCAAGATCTACGAGTCAAATGTGAGCCGATTCAAAAAATTTGAGTCGAGCACAAGTCTGTTCCCAAGTACCATGAAGTGTTATCGATTATTTAAAGGCATATGTTCGAGACGTTTTTATTCATTTACTTCTTCATAGATATGAGCACATTGTGTTTAATTGGGTGCGAGAATTCTCAACCCAAGAGTTTTTGTTCTGAAAAGGCGCTCGAAAATCAGCGTCAAGTCGCTTCATAGACGGCTGGACCAGGAAGCGCATGGTGGCGCGCCGTCGACAAAGCCAAAAATAAAATGAATAGTAATAAAACATGTGTATTTGCTGCAGGTGGTATGAACACAAGCCAGTGTCACACGAAAGGAAGCACAAGGCTCAGGCTTTCGTCCCAGAGCCTGAGGAGAAAACTCGAGAGCAGCACGCAAGTGACTCTGGACCCACCTGGAACATCACCTTCAGTGCAGACTGTTGACGACCGCTTAGAAGCGTAAGTGAAGCCTTTTTAGCTCACCAGCGAACTCTATATAACTAAATAGTGGTTTCATGATAGTGCACAACTATGCAGCATATTACTATAGCCATCGATTGATTTACTTATCCAAAATCGTAGATGTAAATACACGTAGGCTAATCCCTGGCCTGCGAGCTGTAGCGCACCACTCGACAGCATCGCTACACTGCTTGACGGCACAGCCCTCTTCGATTTCTCCTCTCTGACCTAACCTTTGCTGAGATTTGCCAGACCCGCATTCTGATTCGGTACATAACGTAAGGCAATGCAAATGAAATATAATATAGTTTGCGAGCACGTAACTGATAACAACTCCAACGCGAAAGCACGGATAGTGGCATGAACCTGAATGCGGTTTGTTTGTAAACGTGATTCTGAAAGACATATCTTGATCGGAAGGCATTTGTTGCAAAATTTCTTGTAAATATCTGTCACCGTCTCGATCTCGGTATAAGTCAGTATCTTTGTCACTCCCTCGATCTCGATATAAGTATAAATCCCTGTCAGTCTCGGTGTCGCCGTCGCGATTTCGACCTCGATCCCGGTCTCGTGCCCGCGGTATCGAGCCCAATCTCTATCTCAGTCTAAACATCTGTCTGTCTCTGTCACTACATTGATCTTAATCTCGGGCGAACTCTCGGTCTCGGTCAATTAGTCTGGCTCTAGCACGGCCCCGCTTTTCATCCGGGTGCATTTACGGCGGTTAAGAAACGACCGCGAGAAGAGCTCGACGGCATGCGCGGAAAAGCGAGCATAGATACAGCGAGAGAGAGAGAGACAGCCTGCTAGCTGTCTCTCGGACTAACTATGGGCGGCATGTCCTCGGGCGCCGACCGTGAGTGGCCTTTGACCCTCCCTTCCTCAAGGGAGAAGGTGGTAGTACGACGAAAGGGCGCAATGACGTAAAATCTCCTGATTGTTACTCCTGGGTAGTATTCCTAAGTGGTAGCAGCCAGCTAGGCATCTGGTAAACTCGGGTATCTCTGGGCCGCAAATTCCCGCCGGCCCTATTATCTAGGGGGTGGATGGGTCTTCGGACGGAAGAACGAGTACGTTTCGTGGTATCACAGCATCGATTGGCACTGTGATATGGTGATGATCCGAAGGACGTTTGGCGCCAGACTTAGGTAGAGGACGGTCCAAGAGGGAACATCCTTCCCCTCCGTTAATTTCACGAGCCAGGGCAGTGCGATTATAGCGTTGGCTGGGGGGGGGGAACTTTGGCGTTCCATAAGCCACCGGTAACTGAATGGGGCAGTATAGGGTAGCAAGACGGTCGGGAGAGGGCATTGGGCGAGGCAGGGCCCCGGACCACTCATCAATTCCGCTCCCAGAGGCAGGTTTGAACGCGTAGGGCCAGACATGACGTCGATTGAGTAAAATTAGGTAAGTTGGCTATTGATACCTGACTCCGTTATAAGGCCGGACAGAGGCCGACAGAAAACGTCACCGCCCAGTGTTGCCAAGCATCGAGGGCAGTGACTAAAATAAATACAAATGATGCATTCAGGAGAGTTGCGTCAGCCATTTCCAGATAGGACCTTTCAACGGGTAATTAAAATGTAATAAGGACAAATTGAGCCTACAGTGACCTTCGGAAGTAAGACCCGCTAAATGTTTACGTAACGCTGGAGGGAAGAAATTGTGGGCCACCTGGTTTTGGTATGGATAGAATGAATGTGTGGGAATGAACGGACCGAATGACGGTCGTAATGAAAGGTTCGTTGGAATGATATATGGGTAATTTAAGGACCAGCGGAGATCTGTGGAAATTGAGCGAAAATGTTCAGCAGTCAAAGAAACATCAATGTCAAAATTGATGCCAGGAAATTTCCCGGGCTCAGCTTGTATGGAGAACGTTGCACTGCAACGTTCTTGGCTGCCCCAAGAACGTTGAGTGTGAGGGGATGAGTGGATGGTGGGTGTACTATAGGGTGGTACACAGGTGGGTCCCGTAAATGGACTAGCCCGGTAGTGGTGGCAGTACCAAAGTAATGTACCAATGTATCATATCGATCCATCAGTATCACATCACACCCCAATCCCACAACCCCTCCTCGTTACATGAACAGCCGGGCGCACTCACGGGCGTATGTGATGTGGAAAGGAGCCTAGCCTCGCCTGTATAAATTCGCGTAGTGGTGGTGACGGACCGCAGCAGGGTTGATGACGACGTCGGAGCGGTTGAAGAGGTGGGCCAGAGGGCGACCATCTAGCCAGTCCACCGACCGAGCCGCGAGCAGCATGGAAGCTGACAACCAACAAGACAGAGGTGGGCCAGAGGGCGACCATCTAGCCAGTCCACCGACCGAGCCGCGAGCAGCATGGAAGCTAGCCAACCAACAAGACTGCCGCAGCCGCCAGCACCCAATCCGTCACCAACCCGACGGCACCCGGCTGCCGCCCGGAGGTCAGCCCCGACACCGCACCACACGTCACCAACCAGACGGCACCCGGCTGCCGCCCGGACCCCCCCCCGACCCGCACCACGTCACCAACCAGACGGCACCTGTGCCGCCCCCCCCGACACCGCACCACACGTCACCAACCAGACGGCACCCGGCTGCCGCCCGGAGGCCAGCCCCGACACCGCCACACGTCACCGACCAGCGCCCCGGCTGCGGCCCGGAGCCCCCCCCCCACACCACAACACAAAAAAAAAGACGCCCCTCCCCCGAGGCCGCCCCGACACCGCACCACGTCACCAACCAGACGGCACCCGGCTGCCGCCCGGAGGCCGCCCCCACCACTCCCCCCTGGCTGCCGCCGGGCCACACCGCCCAGCCCGGCGCGGCCCGGACCCCTACAGTATCTACTGATAGATGTACCTTAGTGGAACTGCTCAGCCGGTTGATGAGTACACTTTGACACTGTGCAAATCTTATCATACTTATCATATCTTATCATCTTGTGAATCATACTTAATGCATTATAATTGAATAGCACCAATTGGTTTTGTACCAGACAACTATATTTTCCTTTAACCGATCTCGAATCTCTAAGGTGCCTCGCTTCCCAGTAATTGAGAGAATGGCGACGACGACGATGACGAAGACGACGACGACGACGACGTAATAATATATTGTAATATATAGTAATATAGAAATATAGTAATACAGTGGAAAACTGATGTAACGATCACTGGATGTAACGATCAGACGGATGTAACGATCAATATGCCAAGAACCAAATCAAATAGCCATTTTGCTACATACATTCCGACGGGTGTAATGATCATATCCGACGTATATAACGATCACTAGCGTGCGCGGTTCTTAATCGAATTGTGACGAAAGATGTTCTTTCCATTTTCGGTAGGAACCAATCTCTGATGGCTTCGAAGAGGAAAGTTCTGTCCCTTGCGGACAAGAAGGCTCTCCTGGCCTCATTCGATAGCTTGCCCAAGATGAGCCAGAGGGAGAAGGCGACCAAGCTGAACATCCCCCAATCGACGCTCAATGAGATTTTGAAAAGAGGGTCGACATTGAAGGCTCAAATGTCAACATCGGGGAGAGAAAGAGAGCCAAAACGGGACATTTTCCTGAGGTCGATTCTGCAGTGATAAAGTGGATTCGTGATTGCCGGGAGAAAAGTGCCATGCTCTCGGGACCTTTGGTGATGGCCAAGGCTGATGAATTCGCTGCGATGCTCAACTGTGCGGACTTCAAAGCCAACGAGGGGTGGTTCAATCGTCTCAAGAAGCGAGAGGGGCTTGTCCACAAGAAGCTGCATGGCGAGGGGAAGTCCGCCGATCTTCCATCTCGTGACCAATGGCTTCAGGAGGTCTGGCCTCAGCTTCGCCAAGGATACGCTGATGAGGATGTGTGGAATGCAGATGAAACCGGTCTTTACTACCGCGCACTGCCGGATGGAACTGTCACGTTCAAGGACGACTTCTCCAAGGGAGGAAAAGATCCAAGGACCGAGTCACTGCACTCCTGACGTGCAGCATGATGGGAGAGAAGAAGAAGATCCTCATCATCGGAAAGTCCAAGGCTCCACGCTGTTTCAAGGGCTTGGCACTCCCCGTCGACTACGAGGCCAACAAGTCGGCGTGGATGACCTCCAAGATCTTCTCCGAGTGGGTACACAAGTGGGACACAGAGCTCCGCAGTGCCAAGCGCAAGATTCTCCTCCTCGTGGATAATTGTCCGGCGCATCCTGAGTTGGAGGAGTTGACGAACATCAAGTTGGCGTTCTTGCCGCCGAACACAACAGCTGTACTCCAGCCCTGCGACCAAGGGATAATAAATGCCGTGAAGGCCCACTACAGGCGACGGATATGTCAAACGACTCTCCACTGTCTCGAGAAGGAGGACAGAGCTTCTGCAATGGACGTCGCAAAGAAAATCAGTATCGCGGAAGGAATTTTCATGCTTCATGCTTCCTGGGGCGATCTCACTGCGGCGTCGATTAAGAACTGCTGGGTCAAGTGTGCTCTTGGACCGATTGAGGGCAACGAAAATCGCGATGGAAGCAGTGACGACAGCATCGACGTTTTCCTTCAGGAGCAATGGCAAGATGTTGATGCAAACCTGCCCACTTGTCGCCCGGTTTCTGACGAAGACATTGCCGCCGAAGTTCGAGAGGAAATGGGCCTCGATGGTGTTGGCGATGGCGGAGAGGAAGAAGAGGAAGATCATGAACAAGTGCAAGAAGAAGCCCCTCCGTCGAGCAGTGACATGAGGAAGGCGCTCAACACCCTTAGAAAAGGATTGCTTCACCGTGGCTTCAATCGTTTTGCTATGCTGAATGAGTTTGAGGCTGCTGTCCATGACACAATTGTTCAAACGTGTACTCAGTCTCGCATCGATCGTTTCTTCAAGATGACAACCAAGAATGATTAAAGTGCCATCCTTCGTTTCAGTATGTTGCACAGTACCTTATGTATCTTCGATAGTTGATTTACTATGTTTCACAACCTTCTATAATTCTGATTGTGTGCCGATGGATGTAACGATCAGACGGATGTAACGATCAAAAGCCATCGCCCCAACGTGATCGTTACATCAGTATTCCACTGTATATAGTAATTATACTGGAATGACAACAACTTCACTCAGCAGGCGTATCACCATGCAGTTGTAGAGCGGCGGCCCACAAACGCATACGAACATACACCACGCCACACGCGTCACGAGACAACAAATGGTTGACAATACCACTATCATCGCCAGATCACATAAGCCAAGACGCCTTCACATACTAGAGGCCATATACATACGCGAAAGAGACCCGGCTATAAACCGGCAGGTCACTGCGCGAGGTACTCTGTCGCTGTATGACGGATCACCCCTGGAGCCAAGATGATCGATTGTGACCCTAAAGTCAAAATAGGGTGTTTTTGGCGTGGCCTTGTGAATAGCGACCAACATTGTGGTTATTTTCTGCTGTGTGATGTCACCCAAATATGTTTCGCACGGGCATTTCTCAGTGTGTTGGAAAATGAACTGACCAATATGTACTGTGGTAACCTAATTATTGCGAGTGTACGCTTGCGCATACTAGACGACATTCGCATTCGATTTCTATATACGTGACTTCGGCTCTTGTACCTTCACTATGATTGGTGTAATTTAAACGTATTACCTGTGTGATTTCGTTAACAATCTGCGCTTGTTCCTGATGATGTCATGTGAAATGACGAAACGTCGACATGGGGGACATAAACTATGCGTTCTTTAAGCCAGATATCTTTACTGATTATGAGCTTCGGCATCATTTTGAGTCAGCACGAATGCGAACACAATGCCATTATAAGAAGAATCGAAGCCACATCAAAGAAACTAATCAACAGCAAAGCCGCAGTGACCTTTAATCAGCAGTGCAGTTATATATATATATATATATATCTATATATATATATATATATATATATATATATATATATATATATATATATATATATATATACATCTCGCGCATAGCCTGAACGAACACCACACATAATACCATGCCACACTAAATTAATCTTCCATGCATTTATCCCATGTTCACCTTATATGTCGCATGCTACATGCATGATGCGTACCATACATAGCACACCTGTCTGACATAAGCCATGCATCCCACAGTTTCCAAGAGTCGCATGTCTGACACATACCCAGTGTCTCCCACATCTGCTGTGGCTTATACCCAGTGTCTCCCACATCTGCTGTGGCTTATACCCACGTGACGGCCGCAGCGTGAGTCGGTGTCGCGCGCTGGTGCATACAGTCACTTTCTGACGCTGGCTTACTGGTCTGTCTAGCGTATCGTGTGTGGTCGCGCGGGCTCCTGACATCACCACAACACTACCAAGGATATAGCCTGAGGTAGTATGTGGGTGCATGGCATGAAATGCTGACTACCTCACCAAAGGCGCGGCCGTTACAGACCAGCACGTGGTGGGGTAGCATGAGATGATGAATACCTCACCAGAGCGCGGCATTACAGACCACCACGTGGTGGGGTAGCATGAGATGCTGACTACCTCACCAGAGGCGCGGCCGTTACAGACCAGCACGTGGTGAGGTAGCATGAGATGCTGACTACCTCACCAGAGCGCGGCCGTTACAAACCAGCACGTGGTGGGGTAGCATGAGATGCTGACTACCTCACCAGAGGCGCGGCCGTTACAGACCAGCACGTGGTGGGGTAGCATGAGATGCTGACTACCTCACCAGAGGCGCGGCCGTTACAGACCAGCACGTGGTGGGGTAGCATGAGATGCTGACTACCTCACCAAAGGCGCGGCCGACACCGACCTACACATGGCGGGGTATAGCATGAGGTGGTATAGTCTGAGAGGGCGTAGCCTGAGGGAGTATAGTCTGAAGGAGAATAGCCTGAGGTAGTATAGCCTGAGGGAGCATAGTCTGAGGGAGCATAGTCTGAGGGAGCATAGCCTGAGGGAGTATAGTCTGAAGGAGTATAGCCTGAGGTAGTATAGCCTGAGGGAGCATAACCTGAGGGAGTATAGTCTGAGGGAGCATAGCCTGAGGGAGCATAACCTGTGGGAGCATAACCTGTGGGAGCATAACTTGAAGGAGCACAGCCTGAGGAAGTGTAACTTGAGCTGCTCATCACCCCACCAAGATCGCGGCCGCCACCGACCAACACACCACCCGGGGTAACCGGCATGTGAGCCGGTCATCAGACACTCCCACCATGTCGGCGGACGTACTACGACGCAGACGCTCCACATCACAATGGTCTGTGAATCAGATCCGATTGTGTCACGCTCACAGCTCATCCGAATAACTAACGCGACTATGGACTGTGGTTGGTGCACTTCTCACATCTTCGGTGAATAGCCGTTTTGGAATATTCGTGGACTTACAGGAATAACTTTTATCAGGCACACGAAAAAAGGGAAACATGCACGCAACAGGAGAGAAAGTATAAGGACAAGGAATTTTATTCAGGCACTTAAAAGTATGAAGCATTCTCAGCAACGGCTGGTCAGGGGTAGCTGCGCCAATAAACGCTGTATCCTTCCAAAGTTGTCCACGTTTGGCTTGCTCTAGGCTTGGTACAGCATGTACAGTTTACATGGGTGACAATCCTAGTTCTAATCCAGGCCAAACTACATTCCATTGCTCTTGCCTCAAACATACTACTTGAAAAAGTTGAACCCTTCAGTTCTTGGAGAACATTTTTATCCGAATCCTTTTCTACGTCACGTGTGCATCATGAGGCAGTCTTCAAGATGTTAGCTGATGCAGCAACAGATGTAATGAGTCCCTCTGTCAGTGCATAATGGTCAGAGGATTTATAAAGGTAACGGGTCCCTCTGTCAGTACGCGAGGGTCAGGCGGCAACAGACGGACTGGGTCCCTCTGTCAGTACGTGAGGGTCAGGCGGCAACAGACGGAATGGGTCCCTCTGTCAGTACGTGAGGGTCAGGCAGCAACAGACGGAATGGGTCCCTCTGTCAGTACGTGAGGGTCAGGCGGCAACAGACGGAATGGGTCCCTCTGTCAGTACGTGAGGGTCAGGCGGCAACAGACGGAATGGGTCCCTCTGTCAGTACGTGAGGGTCAGGCGGCAACAGACGGAATGGGTCCCTCTGTCAGTACGTGAGGGTCAGGCAGCAACAGACGGAATGGGTCCCTCTGTCAGTACGTGAGGGTCAGGCGGCAACAGACGGAATGGGTCCCTTTGTCAGTACGTGAGGGTCAGGCGGCAACAGACGGAATGGGTCCCTCTGTCAGTACGTGAGGGTCAGGCAGCAACAGACGGAATGGGTCCCTCTGTCAGTACGTGAGGGTCAGGCGGCAACAGACGGACTGGGTCCCTCTGTCAGTACGTGAGGGTCAGGCAGAAACAGACGGAATGGGTCCCTCTGTCAGTACGTGAGGGTCAGGCGGCAACAGACGGAATGGGTCCCTCTGTCAGTACGTGAGGGTCAGGCGGCAACAGACGGAATGGGTCCCTCTGTCAGTACGTGAGGGTCAGGCGGCAACAGACGGAATGGGTCCCTCTGTCAGTGCGTCAGAAAACCTCTGCAATATTACCATTAAGCACTGATCAAAGCCCAGGACTGAAATGCTTCCCTGCAGCGGGGAAGAAGAGCTCCGGAGCAATGAATGAATGACAGACTCCATCCAGTTCATCAGAGATGAGCTCTGTTCGGAATAATATTCACGTAGCTGGATAACATCGGTCGGCTGATAATCTCTAGTGCAGTAGCATTTGATTCTCGTAGTAATCAACTTTCTGCTCATGCAAATCCTCTGACCAGTTCCACCAGGATTACGTTTGCGTTGCTTTCTGTTGTGTGTGTCAGCTGCTGTATGATCTGTCATGTCTGCATCAGCTCTGAGCCGTGCACGATGCATCACGGTGTGATATCACATCATAAGCGGTGAGAAGAAGAAGAGCCGTCAGTGGAAGAAGTCAAATATAATAGAATAGAAGCCGCAATAGAAGCCGTCAAATAACCCAAGATTTCCCCAACGATTATATGAATCGGTTCGTTGACGGGACATGCATAATCAGGATCGGTCACGTCACAGACACAATCGTCAACTGTCAAAACCTGCGCGCCGAAAGAAGTGCTGTTGTCAACTTCCGCTTCCACACCGTCACATCTCCAACGATGGCGGCAGTGCACCACCGCAGCAGGAGGATGCACCACCGCAGCAGGAGCGGCGGGGTCGCGTCTGCGGCGCGGCTCAGTGACGTCACGGGTGCTCGGCGCGTGTGGTGACGTCACCGAGGCGCTGGTGGCCGGCGGTGACACCAGCCGGGCGGGTCGGCCGGTTCTGGGTCAGCTAGACTGCACGGCCGGCGGCCGGCGCGGCTCAGTTGCCGTCGCGACGTGAACACACCAACATGAGGCTGCTGCTGCTGCTGCTGCTGGCGTGCGCCGCCGCCCTCACCGACGCCGTGCCCCAGCTGGTGAGTGGGTAGGGCGTGACGTCGCGCCGACCCGCACACCACCGCCCACGGGTAGAGGAGGTGGACAGTTACCGGTGGGGTCTGGTGCATGCAGGCAAGGAATGTTGCCGACTTCATCGGTGCGGTCCACCCTATAGGGTCCCACATCAATAGAGCAAGAAGTTGGTGGGACCAAGGCGAAGATGTTGGGGCCCAGGCCCCACCAAAATATAGGAAACTCACCCCTGTCACCGCCTGGCGTACCACTTCGCCACGTCCTCTGCAGGCGGCACCACGTGCTGTCCATGTTCTGTCCACCATCCGCGCGTGTCACCACTGTCCCAGAGCATGACGGAGTACGTGGTCACATGCTCCCGCCTTCAGCAGGCAGCGCATGCTAAGACCAACTCGAGATGTGCTCGGGCCACGGTGCCAAAATGTTTGGCGATGTTTGATGCCGACGCCGGTTGAGCGCCCAGATTTAACACCCAGGGTATGCACTGCATGTAGCCGTTTCTTCACAATCGGCGCCCAGATTTAACACCCAGGATATGCACTGCATGTAGCCGTTCCCTCACAATCGGCGCCCAGATTTAACACCTAGGATATGCACTGCATGTAGCCGTTCCTTCACAATCGGCACCATCAATTGTCGATAGATTTCTTCAGACCTGGAGAGGTTCCGATGTATTCAGAACTGATGAGGCGCGCGATGCATTTTGAATTATAAATATGAAGTCAACACTGTACGCATGACATTTCATTTTCTTCGACCAGAGTTCAAGAACCAATGGACATCCTGAAATCATCACTGACTGATGCTGTTGGGCGAATTGCTTTGCCATGTAAATGTCTCAGGACACTGGCGTCAGAGGTGAATCGGTTCCAAAATTATTGGGGGTGGAGGAAAGTGGGTTTGTCGTGTCAGTCTTTCTAGTCAACGGCCATAGTTCCGATGATAAGCCTCATCAACGTTGGGGAGTATTCGCTTTCCCAAAAGTATGGAAAGTTCCACCCCTGCCCAACTCTATCCTGGTTTCACCTCCCAGGCTTCCGCCTTCCTTTGGAGCGTGGCTGGTGCAACACAGCTCGTGTTTTGCCTGATTGTGCGCATACTAAAACATGGACACTTTCATAACGGTTAATATGAAAGCGTAGCAGTCACACACACCACCTCATCCGCCCCGACCTCGTGCCGCGAGCCAGTCAAAAAGGTACCTGGACGTGTACGTAATCTGCCATGGGCTGCACGAAGCCTGGACACTGCAAGTCATATATCACAGGCGTCACTACGAAGGCTGTATACTGCAGTATACATCTGACAGACGTCACGAAGCCTGCACACTGCAGTACACATCTGACAGGCGTCGTACACCCAGAAGCAATTGCGGTCACCAGCTGGTGGTCGTTATTTGGCAGGGGTGATTGTGAGAGTGGCGATCAGGGGCGTCATCAGGGCGGACCGTGGCACTCCGAGTGGGACGTGTGCCCTATCATTGTGAGAGCGGCGATCAGGGGCGTCATCAGGGCGGACCGTGGCACTCCGAGTGGGACGTGGCCCTATCATTGTGAGTGGCGATCAGGGGCGTCATAGGGCGGACCGTGGCACTCGAGTGGGACGTGTGCCTTATCATTGTGAGAGTGGCGATCAGGGGCGTCATCAGGGCGGACCGTGGCACTCCGAGTGGGACGTGTGCCCTATCATTGTGAGAGTGGCGATCAGGGGCGTCATCAGGGCGGACCGTGGCACTCCGAGTGGGACGTGTGCCCTATCATTGTGAGAGTGGCGATCAGGGGCGTCATCAGGGCGGACCGTGGCACTCGAGTGGGACGTGTGCCCTATCATTGTGAGAGTGGCGATCAGGGGCGTCATCAGGGCGGACCGTGGCACTCCGAGTGGGACGTGTGCCCTATCATTGTGAGTGGCGATCAGGGGCGTCATCAGGGCGGACCGTGGCACTCCGAGTGGGACGTGTGCCCTATCATTGTGAGAGTGGCGATCAGGGGCGTCATCAGGGCGGACCGTGGCACTCCGAGTGGGACATATGCCCTATCATTGTGAGAGTGGCGATCAGGGGCGTCATCAGGGCGGACCGTGGCACTCCGAGTGGGACGTATGCCCTATCATTGTGAGAGCGGCGATCAGGGGCGTCATCAGGGCGGACCGTGGCACTCCGAGTGGGACGTGGGCCCTACCACCTGGGATGCTCAGATTGTGTATTGAAATCAACGGGGATGGGTGAAATAACCCTCATTGACAGACTTACTTGCCTCGCCCCCTCCCTCTGGCATGCCAAAATCCCCCTGATGAGCGGTCCTGGTGACGCCCCTAGTGACAATCCGCTGATGGCTGAACTCACAGGCATCTATGGTCACAACGTGGTACGACATTGTCTAGTATGGGAATACGGCCGTTCACCGGCCATCGCGCTCGTGTTCTGCTGATCGGCGTATTAGCCTCACTTGCCAGTATACTAATGGCTTGAAGTAAAACTTCTGCTGATCGGCGTATTAGCCTCACTTGCCAGTATACTAATGGCCTGAAGTAAAGCTTCTGCTGATCGGCGTATTAGCCTCACTGACCAGTATACTAATGGCTTGAAGTAAAACTTCTGCTGATCGGCGTATTAGCCTCACTTGCCAGTATACTAATGGCTTGAAGTAAAGCTTCTGCTGATCGGCGTATTAGCCTCACTGGCCAGTATACTAATGGCTTGAAGTAAAACTTCTGCTGATCTGCGTATTAGCCTCACTTGCCAGTATACTAATGGCCTGAAGTAAAACCATTTGTTAAATAGCTAAGAAAAACCAAACAGTAGCACTCTTGGTTCGGTTATGCTCGGGCTACTTCAGGTAGCTAAGCAGCTGGGTAGCTCACCAGTGGGCGAACGAAATTAATGCAACTATAGTAAAGCTGAGTGGAAAGGAATACAATAGCTGGCATAATCTCGACCTGTTTTCAAGGAATTCGTTGGGTTGCGTTTGGAAGGAACAGAAGGAAGGAATGGAAGAACGGAAAGAACGGAAGGAAGGCAAACGGAAGGAAATGAAAGGAAGGTTATATTTGACTGCGGCATGACCGGGTGATGCGCTCCGCGCACCTCGACCCACACTCCGTCCCACACCCCGACCCATACTCAGTCCCACATCCCGACCCACTCTCCGCGTAGTCATAATTTTGCAGATACCTGTGAAGCTAAAGGATGCAACGCTTTCACACCTTCAGCACCTCTCCGGCCATCACTTCCACATATTGTGCCAATAAATCACGGATCATCCTAGATCACTGGTTATGTTGTCCCAAAGATGCCATGTTTTCGGTTTCTAAAATCTGAACTGGATATTTCTGCTCCGGTTAGTAGGTTACATCTGCGACATGCTTCCATGCCTCAACATGGATCAGTGACATGTGAAATCAATGTGTATCAATTTAGAATCGATGTAGCGCCTGCGTGTCCGTAACCTCATCTCCGGATAACATAGGTCTCTGAATTAAATTATAAAACTCTGAGTGAGAAGCGTGGTGGAAGCAACTGTATTCGACTATCACTTATCAAATACGAAAGTGCAAATATGATTCCTATGCGACGGGAAGTCAAAGGTAGGACACCTGACATTTGTTAGGTCATCATCAGTCAAATCGGTATTGATCTTAGTGAAATACCGATCAAAATTGTACCTAAATACTGTACTTTTTGGAAACTAGTAATGATGAAGCATGAAGTTCGCATTCGATAAATATTCAACTAAACGCCCTTCACTCTTACCAAGGTCATACCAAGGTCATCATGGTTCACATATATATAGTGAGCATTACTAATAATTATTCGCTTTGGTGCCAGTGAGACGCATTAGTCATATGCATACACAGAACCTCCATTGTAGACATCACTGTTTCATCGCCTTAGCAAGCACTCGCGCAGAAAGGTCGACGTGGCCCGGTGGGCTCGCTTTTATGCGCGACCAAATCGGATCTCGACCGTTAGGTTACGACAATTCCTGTTGCCGTTGTGCATGCTACAGGCAAAACAAACTTGCGGAACAAAAACCTGCACAAAAAGTGGCCATGCTTGTCAGACACACTTGAACTTATGATGATCATCTAAAAACAATGAAGCCGGCATTAAAACGACTAACTTTGTCATGCGTTTCGGTTGGTTTGAATAATCGGTCATTGAGTTGGCGTTTGGTACTGACATGCCGGTCCGTCTGGTCATTGAGTTGGCGTTTGGTACCGACATGTCGGTCTGCCTGGTCATTGAGTTGGCGTCTGGTACCGACATGCCGGTCCGTCTAGCAAAGTTGGCGGCTGAATATGGTGCAGTTTTCTAGTGAGCAACTACTGAGGAGGCTAATGATGCTATCTGCCGATGATTCGATGCTCTAGCGATATGGCTGGTAAGGTCTCCTTTGCCTACCTGTAGATGCACCTCATATTGCACCATTGGTGACCACAGGCGGTATTGGTGCTCTGACTCATTACGTCACACTCATACACTGCATCTGCTGGCGTCGCAAAAACAATGCTTCCTGTGTTTCTGCATTGGAACTGTCTGGGCAGAATTAGCCTTCTCGTGTATATCGACGCATCCGGGCATTGCACACAATCATGCATTTTACTTTACACGGCCTCGGTCATCATAATTGACATTTTGGTATATCACTGAGCCATATATTCATTGCAACAAGTGTGCTCAGATCAAGTAATCACAACTAAGCACAACTAACTAACTAATCACAACTAACCAACTAATAACTAACTAACTAACTAACTAATCACTAACTAATCACGACTAATCACAACTAACAATAAATCATCCACTATTATATAGGAAATTAGGCATCTACGTTTTCAAGCATATCAATGTATGTGGCAACTTTGCATTTATCGGCTTCTATCACCGTGTATCGCACCCCTCAGCTATGCTATCTGATCTCTGGGTCCCGGATATGTCCAGGGCTCGTTCAGATCATGATGGTCTCTTTTTTACTAACCTGGCTGCTTTGAACATTGTTTTTGTTCGAATAGATCGACTCGGATTTATATACCCGGATTGTTATTTTGCGATACTTTAGTTATATCAAGTTCAAATGCCGGGATGCGCCTGGCTAACTATCTATCTCGGAGCCGGTGGCAAATGCCAGTTGACAATATTCAGCTTAAGGCTTCTCAATCTGAAGCTTCCAGTGTTCACAGCAAAATCGCCGGTGATTCGGCAGCGATAGCTATGCAGGAAGCGGTGTTCCTAACGTATCCATTAAGTTCCCGAGCGGAAGCTCCTCACCATCAGCATGTACTACATACCCACATGTGAGGCTAGCTTGCGCCGGTGCGGTGTTCGCACGATGCATTTACTGAATAACTGTGTTCTTTTGCGGGGTACTTGGGCCCCGGAACGTTTGCGAGGGAACCCCAAAGATTCGGTGGGATCGTTCGAGTTGGCACCGTAATTAGCCTTTTTGTTTCCAGCCTTTTCGATTCCATCCTCTGAAAGCACACCGAACCAATTCGCTGCTCCTTTAATGATTCTGTATGTAGACCGTGCGCGGCCTCAGTTAACCCAGTTCCAGGGCAGACCACAGGCGACTTTAAATTCGCCACGCCACGTAAATTGCCACGGTCTGCAGATTTCTTAGAAGTGCTATGGCGCAAGAATGCCGTCATCGTTCAAGCAGGACGCGACACCAAGCCATGGCGTGAGTTGGCACCACCGCTGGCCGGAGGCAGTACTGTGGCACCACTGGTATGTACCAGACGGCAGTACTGTGGTACCACTGGTATGTACCAGACGGCAGTACTGTGGCACCACTGGTATGTACCAGACGGCAGTACTATGGCACCACTGGTATGTACCAGACGGCAGTACTATGGCACCACTGGTATGTACCAGACGACAGTTCTGTGGCACCACTGGTATGTACCAGACGACAGTACTGTGGCACCACTGGTATGTACCAGATGGCAGTACTGTGGCACCACTGGTATGTACCAGACGACAGTACTGTGGCACCACTGGTATGTACCAGACGGCAGTACTGTGGCACCACTGGTATGTACCAGACGGCAGTACTGTGGCACCACTGGTATGTACCAGACGGCAGTACTGTGGCACCACTGGTACGTACCAGACGGCAGTACTATGGCACCACTGGTATGTACCAGACGGCAGTACTATGGCACCACTGGTATGTACCAGACGACAGTATTGTGGCACCACTGGTATGTACCAGACGACAGTACTGTGGCACCACTGGTATGTACCAGACGGCAGTTCTGTGGCACCACTGGTATGTACCAGACGACAGTACTGTGGCACCACTGGTATGTACCAGATGGCAGTACTGTGGCACCACTGGTATGTACTAGACGACAGTACTGTGGCACCACTGGTATGTACCAGACGGCAGTACTGTGGCACCACTGGTATGTACTAGACGGCAGTACTGTGGCACCACTGGTATGTACCAGACGGCAGTACTGTGGCACCACTGGTATGTACTAGACGGCAGTACTGTGGCACCACTGGTATGTACCAGACGGCAGTACTGTGGCACCACTGGTATGTACCAGACGGCAGTACTGTGGCACCACTGGTATGTACCAGACGGCAGTACTGTGGCACCACTGGTATGTACCAGACGGCAATACTGTGGCACCACTGGTATGTACCAGACGGCAATACTGTGGCACTGCTCCTGGCAGGCGTCAATAGTGTGGCACCACCACTGATGGTGGCAGTACCACTGGTGGCAAGCGGCAGTACTGTGGCACCACTGGTGATAGGCGGTAGTACTGTGGTACTACTCCTGGCAGGCGTCAATAGTGTGGCACCACCACTGATGGCGGCAGTACCACTGGTGACAGGCGGCAGTATTGTGGCACCACTGGTGACAGGCGGCAGTACTGTGGCACCACTGGTGACAGGCGGCAGTACTGTGGCACCACTGATGAGTGTCGGCCATGCTCGGTATTGCATGCTGTTTACTGTCATTGCTCCTGTAATTTAAAGTCATGTGCACAATCCTGCACCATGCCAGCCGGACTTCAGTGGACCTATGGCCTTGGCTGCTCATTCCATCATCAAACCAGTTGGGGATGGTCGTGGCTTGTTTGTTTCCTGACCGGCCGTTCGCAGAAAGCGTCGGAAACTCGTCAACGTCCTGGCACGCTCGGTCTCCGAATATAGAGTGTTGGACTCCGAACTTGACTGCTGTTCGAGTAAGAAGTTAGCTGCGCGGCCAAGAAATTGATATTGGCGGACAGCCATTGGATAATAATTATGCGATGTGCGAGAGCAATCTGGTGAGATGAAGAGAGATCAGATCTGTGCCGACATCGAGCACGACGCTGCATGCGCTCCGAGGCGACTGACCTCGAGGAAATCTTCTACTCCCCGGCCGCCTGGTTCGTACATCCGGACACACCCAAAGACCTCCGGCTGCACCTGCACTTTTTGTGCAATCTACCACCAAGGGGGCCGGCGGTGCCAAACGGTGCCACTTGCCAAGTGACGGCGTGCCGCATAACTGCAAGACAAATGTAGACATCGTCCCCGCTTGAGCAGGCGCATCCCACAATGGTGCTGACGACATCAGTGGTGTTCAGAACGTTGAGGACGATCGGGATAACTTCATTACGAGCGGCTATGCCAGTTGACCGTGGCCGGCGAAGTCACGTCAACCAGCCCGTCAGTGTGACGACACAGCGCCGCCTCACTCGCGCCTGCCGTGTACAGCGGCGCCTCACTCGCGCCTGCCGTGTACAGCGGCGCCTCACTCGCGCCTGCCGTGTACTGTGGCACCACTGGTGTTAATACGGCCCCGCGGCGAGCCTCGATCACGTGTCGTGCAGTAGTTAGCTGAGCGTAATGATGAGGCGACGTCCTGACGATTTGTGCGCCCAGACCAGGTCAAGCTTGCAGGAGGAGTTCCACTGGAATTTGTTCAGGACGAATCAACCCGGATGTTGATCTGGTCAGCACCACGCTGCGGCGGCAGGATCCAGTGGTGGCCGGTCTGCGGTAGCTGGCCGTGCCTGTGATCCCTCGATGATCCTCCTGTGGACGTTGGTTCACGGCACGGCTCTGACCGCGCGGAGTCGGTCGCAGCCGGACGGCGCCGGGCGGCACGATGTGGGCCACGGTCGCTGACCTGCCGCCCGGCTGAGGAACCTGTTCAGTACGAGCTCCGGGATCGGCCCACTAACACTCATCCCGTATGCAGCGGCGCCGGCGCCGGCGCAGTTTCTCCGGTAGAGGCGCCCCGAGCGGAGTCGCATCGGCGTGGAATGCAACTGGGGTTGCCGCTACGGCCGCCGCCAGCCGGTCAAGGCACCCGCCGCTACGACCGCCGCCAGCAGGTCAAGGCACCCGCCACTACGACCGCCGCCACGACCGCCGCCAGCCGTTCAAGGCACCCGCCGCTACGACCGCCGCCAGCAGGTCAAGGCACCCGCCACTACGACCGCCGCCAGCAGGTCAAGGCACCCGCCGCTACGACCGCCGCCAGCAGGTCAAGGTACCCGCCGCTACGACCGCCGCCACGACCGCCGCCAGCAGGTCAAGGCACCCGCCACTACGACCGCCGCCACGACCGCCGCCAGCCGGTCAAGGCACCCGCCACTACGACCGCCGCCACGACCGCCGCCAGCAGGTCAAGGCATCCGCCACTACGACCGCCGCCACGACCGCCGCCAGCAGGTCAAGGCACCCGCCACTACGACCGCCGCCACGACCGCCGTCAGCAGGTCAAGGCACCCGCCGCGCTCGGCCGGTGTCCTGACCGGTCCACGTGACCCAGACGGCCGCGGTAGGCCGGTGTTCTGACCGGTCCACGTGACCCAGACGGCCGCGGTAGGCCGGTGTCCTGACCGGTCCACGTGACCCAGACGGCCGCGGTAGGCCGGTGCCGTGACCGGCCCAGTTGATCCAGATGACCCGGTCAGTGCCGTGACCGGCCCAGCTGACCCAGATGACCCGGCCGGTGCCGTGACCGGCCCAGTTGACCCAGATGATCCGGCCGGTGCCTTCATCGGCTTCATTGACCCGGTCGGCCGCGGTCGACCGGTGCCGTGACCGGCCCAGTTGACCCAGATGACCCGGCCGGTGCCGTGACCGGCCCAGCTGACCCAGATGACCCGGCCGGTGCCGTGACCGGCCCAGTTGTCCCAGATGATCCGGCCGGTGCCTTCATCGGCTTCATTGACCCGGCCGGCCGCGGTAGACCGGTGCCGTGACCGGCCCGGCTGACCCAGACGACCCGGCCGGCCGCGATCTGCCGGTAGCCCAGCTGTGCCGCTCGACTGGTCGTCAGCAGCTGTCAGCAGCTGTCAGCCGCTGTCAGCAGGCCGCCGACAGCCGCGGTGCGCCTTTTTACGGCCGCGCCGCAGCAGCCGAGCGCCGGCTCAATGTGCGGCTGTGGTGCCGACCATGCGCCGGCGGCCGGCCGTTGGGCGGTGGCCGCTGGGTGTCGGTCAGTGGTGGCCGGTGCTGATGGCGCGCCACTCCCTGCAGCCGACAGCGGCCGACAGCGGCCGCGGAATGCCGCCCGGTCCGGCCACCGGTCAGCCCTGCCACAGGTGTCGGCACACGAGGAGAGCGTCGGGGTGGTGGGCAGGCACGGACAGAAAGGAGCAAAACGGACCCAATTTCTCTCTCTCTCTCCATCTCTCTCCTCTCTCCATCTTTATTTTATCCTCTTTCTTTTCACGATCTCACTCTCTCATTATCTCACTCTCTCACTCTCTCACTATCTCGCTAGCTCATTATCTTACTATTTCACATTCTCTCTCCCTCACACTCACTATTTCACTCTCTTGCTATCTCACTAGCTCACTACATCACTACCTCACTCTGTCACTATCTCACTCTCTCACTCTATCGCTATTTCACTATCTCGCTATCTCACTATCTCATTTTCTCACTATCTCACCATTCCACTATCTCACTATCTCACAATCTCACTCGTTCACTACTTCATTTTCTCACCATCTCACTATCTCAATATCTCGCTATCTCGCTATATCATTATCTCACTATCTCACTATCTTATTAACTCACTATCTCACTATCTCATTATCTCACTATCTCACTCTCACCTTCACATTCTCGCACTTTCGCACTCTCGCACTCTCTCATTCTCCCCTCCCGCTCTCTCACACTCTCTCTCTCTCTCTCTCTCTCTCTCTCTCTCTCTCTCTCTCTCTCTCTCTCTCTCTCTCTCTCTCTCTCTCTCTCTCTCTCTCTCTCTCTCTCTCTCTCTCTCTCTCTCTCTCTCTCTCTATCTCTCTCTCTCACACACACTCTCTCTCTCTCTCTCTCTCCTCTCTCCTCTCACGCCTCCATCCTTACTCTCAGTTCGGCGCCTGTCAGTCTGCCAAGATACTGTGTCACGATCGTTTGTCTATCACGGATGTCGGCGGCACCATTCTGTCCTCTGCTCCCCCCCTCCCCCCCCCCCTACATCCAGCTGCACCGAGCGATTTGAATGTAGCACATGCCCACGATTTGCCACACTGTCCTCCTTGCATGCTGAAATTTGCATCCGTCGCATACCGGCATAGACGTGCCTGCCCGAGTGATGTGCATACATTGCTGTGGAATCCGGAATATCCGGAATATCCGGAATAGACCCGGTTAGCCAGCAGTCTGTGCGTCACCAGGGGTTCCAAGGAACGATCTCAAAGTGCCAAAAATAAGTTAAAGTTGGGCTTCATCAGCCTTATTCACTTACGCGTAGTGTTATAAGACCGGTGCAGATTATGTAAAGCAAGGTTAGTGGGCATTCATCGAGCTGCGAAGAGTGGGTCCCTTACCACCAGCAAAGTTAGTGGGCTTTCATCGGCTGCGAAGGCCGGGTCCCTTACCACCAACAAGGTTACATAGTGGGCATTGTTTTTCATCGAGCTGCGAAAGCCGGGTCCCTTACCACTAACAAGGTTACATAGTGGGCATTCATCGAGCTGCGAAGGCCGCATCGAGCTGCGAAGGCCGGGTCCCTTACCACTAACAAGGTTACATAGTGGGCATTCATCGAGCTGCGAAGTAGGCCGGGTCGCTTACCACTAACAAGGTTACATAGTGGGCATTTATCGAGCTGCGAAGGCCGGGTCTTAGGAAGGCCGGGTCCCTTACCACTAACAAGGTTACATAGTGGGCATTCATCGAGCTGCGAAGGCCGGGTCCCTTACCACTAACAAGGTTACATAGTGGGCATTCATCGAGCTGCGAAGGCCGGGTCCCTTACCACTAACAAGGTTACATAGTGGGCATTCATCGAGCTGCGAAGGTCGGGTCCCTTACCACTAACAAGGTTACATAGTGGGCATTCATCGAGCTGCGAAGGCCGGGTCCCTTACCACTAACCCCCAGCAGAGGCTCTTTGCACACATGCAAGCTGCAGACAAAGTTGCTTTCTGTCTGCTTGTCTTCTCGTGTGTCGCAGAACTTCGCATACTTTACGTTGGGATTTGATCAAATTGAGTATCATGTTTTAAAGCGGTTGTTTATTACCATTTCAGGGCGTAGGATAGCTAAAGAGCGGTGTACATGCACAGGCAGACAATCATTCAGACAAGGAGGTCACTTCAAAAAGCTTCCAAGCACCGGTTTTCAGCCAACTTCTGTCACAACAGTTGCTTTGAGAACATGAAACTGTGCATGCAATGAGCTCTGTTTATCAATGAGCTCTGTTTATCATGCAGGGCTTGTTCGTTTAATTTTCTCAGTTCACCTTTGACGTCTGAATTTGCGACAGGTGGCCATCTTCGGGTGGCGGTGCCCGGGGGAGACTATGGCCAGGCGCGGCCTCAGGGCAAGCTAACACTGAGAGGCCGTTCGTCGAACCCCACCGATGTCGTTGACTGAATTTCTCTGCGTTGTTCCAGGGTCGGAAGGTGGACTCGGGCGGAGGAAACTCGCTGCGAGGAGGGCCCATCTGCGGAGATCGTGAGTACTGGCAATGCGACTGAACATGTCACTGACAATGTCACCAGCAGCCCCACTGACAGTGATACTGGCGATCTCTCTTCTCACATCTCAAGCGACCCATCCACCATTGGGCCCACAGTAGCTCTGTTGCTGTAGCCAAGCTGCCTCTTGTCCATCGCACAGTCAAGTCAAGCTGCCTCTTACCCATCGCGCAGTCTAGCCAGGCATTCTCTTATCCATCGCGCAGTCTAGTCAAGCTAACTTTTTCCATCGTCAGTCTAGTCAAGCTGCCTCTTATCCATCGCACAGTCTAGCCAAGCTGCCTCTTATCCATCGTTAGTCTTGTCAAGCTGTATGATGTCAATCGTGCAACCAAGTTTGGCTGTTCTTATCCATCCTGTATTCTAGTCAGGTTGTCTCTTATCCAGCCTGCAGTCCAATAAGACCGTCTGTTATCCATAACGCCGTCTAGCCAGGTTGGCTTCAGCAGGATGCTAAGTTCATTATCGTGTCATTATCTAGCCCTGATGTCCAGCCAGGATGCCTTAGGCCTGCCCAACACTCTAGCCAGGCTGTCTAAAAATCCGTCTCGTAGCAAAACCAGACTGTCTTCAGCCTACCGCGTAGTCTGGTCAGCCTCCTTTAACTCAGCTCGGAATGCAGGCAGACTGCCTTTGTCCGTTTTAAACTTTCTGCAGCCCCTTCCGAGCTCTTACTGTGCTACCACTACCATAACCCCTGTGGTGTTCCCACTGTCATAACCTCTGCTGTGTTTTCACTACTGTCGCTCTGCTGTATTGCCATTACCATAACCTCTGCTGTGTTTTCACTACTGTAGTCTGCTGTGTTGCCACTACCATAGCTTCTGCTGTGTTTTTACTACTTTAGCCAACTGTGTTCCGGCTGTGGTAGCTCCGCTGAGTTTCCAGTAAGCTGCTGTGTGAGTTACCAATGTGTTTTGGCTGAGCAGTTAGGCTCGTATTCGGAAGACGATGGCTTCCATGCATCATCTCACCGCCGGGCACTCCTGAGCACATGAAGAAGGCTGCCTTTGTCACGTCGCTGGCGGCAGCTTGCTTAGGTGTCACGCGCTAACACTGCACCGCTACCGACACCGTCACACCGGCCGAGAAACAAAAATGACACGCTGCAAATTCAGAACTTGTTGCTGTCACCATGGTAAGAAAGATGTTAATCTCGAGACATATGGGGCCGAAATCAATGGCATCAGACAGAATGACAGCTTGCATAGCGAACCAATACGTGAAAGCATTATTGACCCATGTCAAGATTTTCTTAGTAAAATTACATTAATTTGGAAACTGCAGAACGCTCGGTAGAATTAACGAGGTACTCAAGCTATACCACCAAATTGTTTGGCAGATGTAAGCGGTATTATTTGAACAAATAGGCAGTGCGGTGCCCTTATTTGCCATAACATCATTACTATAGGCCAGGTTCATGTTAAAGGTGATGAGCATTCAACCTTTGAATGAAAACGCAATAGTTTTAGGTTGTATTTATTCTGTGGTAGTTTTTCACCGTGAACATATCTCTCATGTGTCATCCATGAAGTCTTCTCAGCTGAAGCGAGGTCAACTTCTGAAAACGAAGCACGTTTTATGGAATTCGGTTACGTCCAGATTTCGGGCAATGATAGCTTATGGCCTATTTGATAGCTACGTGCATCTGACATATCAGATATGTCCATTGTTGGATGAATGTCATGGGGTGGCAGACGCTACCCCATACTGCCCGACTGCCCGGCTGCCTGACTGCCTGACTGCCCGCTGTGCGGCCACGTCGCCGACAACTGGTGATCACATCGGCCACGTCACTGACCACTGGTGATCACACCGGCCACGTCACTGACCACTGGTGATCACACCGGCCACGTCACTGACCACTGGTGATCACATCGGCCGCGTCACTGACAACTGGTGATCACACCGGCCACGTCACTGACCACTGGTGATCACACCGGTCACGTCACTGACCACTGGTGATCACACCGGCCACGTCACTGACCAATGGTGATCACATCGGTCACGTCACTGACCACTGGTGATCACACCGGCCACGTCACTGACCACTGGTGATCACACCGGCCACGTCACTGACGACTGGTGATCACACCGGCCACGTCACTGACCACTGGTGATCACACCGGCCACGTCACTGACCACTGGTGATCACACCGGTCACGTCACTGACCAATGGTGATCACATCGGCCACGTCACTGACCACTGGTGATCACACCGGCCACGTCACTGACCACTGGTGATCACACCGGCCACGTCACTGACCACTGGTGATCACACCGGCCACGTCACTGACCACTGGTGATCACACCGGCCACGTCACTGACCACTGGTGATCACATCGGCCACGTCACTGACCACTGGTGATCACACCGGCCACGTCACTGACCACTGGTGATCACATCGGCCACGTCACTGACCACTGGTGATCACATCGGCCACGTCACTGACCACTGGTGATCACACCGGCCACGTCACTGACCACTGGTGATCACACCGGCCACGTCACTGACCACTGGTGATCACACCGGCCAGGCCGCCAACCCTCCTACTGACCGAATGTCAAGGTCAGCCTTCTCGTCAGATTTATGGCCGTGTGTAGCGGCGGGACGGGTCAACCGCCATCTTCTGCCGACACACTTTTCAAACAAGGAAAGTCGAGGTACTCTCTAATAGCTATGAAGTAAATAGCCGCTGTCTGGAGCCCCTTTGGGATTACAGCGGCGCTTTCTAGTCAGCTGTCAGGGTTCCGCGAGACGTGTCGCACGTTGAGGTACTTTCCTCTTGACATATCGCTGAGAGTATCCTTCAGAGTGATTATCTTGAGTAAGCAAGCCACCCCTAGTGTGCTACTGGTTCTCCTTTGATATTTCAGAGTGCCCTGGATATACTAACAAATCCCTCGGGAGTGTCATCGAAGCCGGTAGCTATTACGACTCTATTCTGGAGCTGCTGTCGCGCTTATTCGCGTTGTTGTGCTCTCGTAAGACTTCTAGCACGCCCACCTGGACGCGTAGTGGGCCGAACCTGAATCGCCAGTGCAGTGTTGACTGAGCGGCTGCCGCGAATATCAATGAGCCGCGTGTATTCGGCCGGCGCGCGCGAAGCGGCAATCCGTTCAGTGGAGACTGCAAATATGCACAGCAGCATATCACCTGGCGGCGGGCGACTGCACGTCGGCACAGGGCACTAGCACGGCCGGCATCCAGTCGGGCGGGCCTCCGGCCGAGTGGCACGCGCCCACCACGAGTCCGTCCCGTTCCCAGCCGCTTCTGGCGCAGCGCCGTGGAAAGCGGTCGCGCGCGCGCGCCTATTATGGTGGTGCGGACAGACATCGCTACTGTCGCCGTGATGGACTCGGAGCCGGAATAGTCCGGGGGAGGGGCTGGTCGGAATGGCTCGTCGGGACTGCTGTCGCGAGCCACCGACCGGCAATCAGCCGCACTCGGGACTAAGTGCAGGGGCTGAGTGCAAGGGCTGAGTACCGCAATCGGGATTGAGTGAAGGGCTGAGTACTACGCTCGGAGCTGAGTGCATGGGCTGAGTACCGCAATCGGGATTAAGTGCGGCCGTACGTACCGGCGAGTGGGCACGTCTGGACACGGCCAGTGGTGATGAAGAAGCTGGAACCGGACCGGACCCGCTCGCGGATCCATAGTGGTGGATTGGGGTGATGATGCCAAGCTGCCCACCGGAGATAAAATTGGAAAACGTGGAATCGTGACGGATGGGGAGGAAGCACCTGGAGATAGCTGACCAACCCACGACACGGCAGGCAGAGCGTGGTACTGCCGTGGGGAGGGACAGTAATGCGGAACTACGATATGGTGAGGACAGCAAGCCACGCCCCCCCCTCCCTTCATCCCTAGGCGGGACAGAAGTGGGAGATTCAGCCTCCCGCGAAGAGACGAGGAGGTTAAGAGTAAGTTCTTTGCTACATTCTGTCCGTGGCTTCGGCAGACTCTGACCTCATATGTCGTTCTTTGATCATTCCTCACGAAATCCGCTCTCAAATTTCGTGGATTCTGTTATGAACGCATGAACTGTAATAAGCTGCCCATGCCATGTCCTTTGTGGTCTCGTGCAAGATGGTGATGCTCATGGGCCATGGTAACCAAACCACGACGGATATTGGAAGTTCGTAGCTAAATTTGTGAAAACAATGCGTTTGAGCCGAGTTGCACAAACATGTCGTCATGGGTGTTTGCGCCACAAGCCTATCTTCATGGGTGTTTATGCTACGAACGGTGAGGTTTCCCAAAGATAAGTTCAGAAGTTCACAAATAGCGACATCAATGGCTCACATGATTCATGTTGGTGCGAAACTTGCCAGAATCATCTACTACGGACACGCACGACATAAGCAACGTGACACACAGCGAAATCTGCGGAATATTTGCGATGAAGAATGCACCCTAAAGAGGAGCGCCGAAGGGAGAGGCACGCATGGAGACCGACGATAGGGTGAGGGAGAGTAAGGACAAGAGGTGGTGAGCGGAGGTGGGTGGCGATGTAACGAGGTGGGGAGAAGGACAAGATGAGCATAGGTGTCTGGCGATGTAATGAGGTGGAGGGAAGAACAGGGTGAACAAAGTTGTCTATCCCCGTGGTGACAGGGAGGGGAGGGAGGGGAGGTGGACACCGGTACATGGCGAGGAGGATTAACTACCGCTGTAATGAAGGAGATGGCAGGGCGAGGCAGGGACGGCAGCCGTACCCACGTGCTGCAGCGTTGGTACCGTAGCGCCGCCAAGGCTGGTGGTGTGGGTGCTGACGGTGCACTGGCTCGCCTTGAGGTGGCGCGGCAGCTGCCGGCCGCCGCCGCGGCCCGCTCAATGAGAGGCACTGCCCGCCACATTCCGGCGGGGTGTGGCCACGCATGACCTCCGCCCGCTCACCGGCACACCCGACACGTGTGACGCAAACCACCGCCGGCCGCACGACACTGCTCTCTGGCAAACGTGCCCACCTCGGTGTGGCCCCGAAACGAGCCGGCCAGGGCTTGCCCCGTGTCGTGCCGCCCCGTGTCTCGACAGCGCCCCACTGTCCCACTGGTTACATCACACTTTGTGGAGCTTATGCTATACATTGGTTGTGTATCGTGTGAAGCAAACGAGGGACTTAGGGGAGGGGCATCGGAGCATGCCTCCGACAGGGATAAGCCCAAGGGTCCCCATGGGAAGATGTGGTGAGCGAACATTGCAGCATAAGCATATAGGAATGCACAGAGGCTGAGGTGCTCACGCCACAATTACGTGTGATTGATGGCACTTATTGATGATCTGATAACATGTAGTTAGCTGCGTTGCTCACAACGGCATGGTCGTGATTGACGATGAAGCTCCCTGTGAATGGCAACTCAGGCGCTGGAACGCTTAATTCCCTTCCAGAAGCATGTGGTCGCTCAATGGGGACCGGTTGAATCAGGGGGCAGTTGGAAGATTACCAAGACAGATCTTGTCTCGCCATGATACGTGAACACTGGCCCCACTTTGATCGTTCGGCTTTTTATTGAGCATATGGATGAAAACAAAGGGTAGTTATTTGTGCATTATATTTCCTCTACCAATTGTGTGAGACTGGTGATTATCAGGCTGTAGATCCGAAAGATGCCTTGTTATTTTTGGAGACCAAAACACGCATCGAAAATACCTTCCCCGGCACTTACCAGCGATACCTCTTCCGTGTTGCGCTTGACTTTCCATCGCTAGTTTCTTGGTGATTTAGTAGGCAAATCTCTCTTTCACCGAATGTTCACCAGAGCCAGGGTTTATCACAAATGGAATGTTGATTGCCGGGTGTTCCTCACAGGCTGGATGCAAACAGAGAAGGGCGAGTTGCTGGAGTTGAGAAAACAAGAGGGTGGACGCGCACTGTGCCGTCGCCCCAACCAGGGTGGACGCTGCATACTCACGACACGGCCATTATGCTGAATGGAGGCCCTGTGCAATGGGTCAGGGGTGGTCGACGTTGCGTCGGACCGTTACTGAGCGGGTCGGGGCCTGCTGAGAGTGGCACCGACGTCTGCGGAGGCGCTGCCTGCTCCCGGTGACCCGCTGACCTGGCGCCGAGCTGGCGCTGCGGGGCAGCTGGCCGGCTGCAGCCGTCAGCACCAGTTAGTCAGTGGTGGACGGCTCCGACCGGCGGCAGATGTAGCATTGTGCGGGGAGATGAGCCGTTAGGCGTTAGTTGGTCATGACCGAGTCGGCGTAGCACCGAGCCGTCTGATGATTGAGCCGGAGCAGTGCCGAGCGGCCATGACCGAGTCGACGCAGCACTGAGCCGTCCGATGATTGAGCCGGAGCAGTGCCGAGCGGCCATGACCGAGTCGACGCAGCACTGAGCCGTCCTATGATTGAGCCGGAGTAGTGCTGAGCGGCCATGACCGAGTCGACGCAGCACTGAGCCGTCCTATGTTGAGCCGGAGCAGTGCTGAGCGGCCATGACCGAGTCGACGCAGCACTGAGCCGTCCTATGATTGAGCCGGAGCAGTGCTGAGCGGCCATGACCGAGTCGACGCAGCACTGAGCCGTCCTATGATTGAGCCGGAGCAGTGCTGAGCGGCCATGACCGAGTCGACGCAGCACTGAGCCGTCCTATGATTGAGCCGGAGCAGTGCTGAGCGGCCATGACCGAGTCGACGCAGCACTGAGCCGTCCGATGATTGAGCCGGAGCAGTGCCGAGCGGCCATGACCGAGTCGACGCAGCACTGAGCCGTCCGATGATTGAGCCGGAGCAGTGCCGAGCGGCCATGACCGAGTCGACGCAGCACTGAGCCGTCCTATGATTGAGTCGGAGCAGTGCTGAGCGGCCATGACCGAGTCGACGCAGCACTGGATGGCATCAGGCGGACCGTGAGAGGTGTGGCTTGCAACAGAGGGGGATCCTCCAGGGGATGGAAACACCTGTGCCGTAAATGTCTTCCCACACAATGGAGTGTGATTGCCATTGCGAAAGTTCAGGCTCGGTGCCGTCGGGTCCCGAGAACTGTCCAAACTAGATCTGCTCGAGTGCTAGCCACTCTCCGTTGGGATGAAGATTGCCTTGCATGTTCACTCTGGGTGTCATTTCCAACCTCAATAGGATTATGGACAATTTATGGTATCACGCCTGAGTTACCCGTGATGTGAGTAATGACCATTTTCGCATGATACCGTTAGAGCCGTATCTAGTATGCTCAAAGCGAATTCATTACTGAAGCCGATGCGGAAGCACACTCTTAGCATTGGCTCACCTGCTTATTACCTGAAGGCCGTCTTCTCGGCGAGATTGCTCTTGCCTTGAGTGAGAGCAAGATGACTCCATGGTGGTCTACTACCACGAATTATGTGTGCAGTGATTGGGTAACCGCTATGCTGTGCAGAAACTGGGGGTCTCCAGCAACCTTTCTGCTGATATCACACAAAGATGCCCACTCGCTTTCTGTAGGCTATTGCCGGCGCCAGTTGCTGGTGAGATCTGGCAGGCAGTTTTTCCAGTCTTCTTTGACAAACACGATTCCTGAGCTTTCGGTCGGGCCAGGTTAACGTGGCATGGTCCGACCGTTCTGGTGATGGGCGGGGATGCGATGCGCTCGCAGATGTACACTGGATCCTGTACACATCCGGCTATGGCACTCAGGGTCGGGGAGCGGGCCGGAACAGTCGTGCATTAGCCTGCGACAACGCAGCCCATTGTACGCATCCATACCGCGACAGTTAAGGTAAATCCGCACACATTGGCTTCACGTCCCGACGGCTTAGCCGCCCGAGGAAGGAGTGGTGGCCTTGTGGCACTGGGCATTAGCGGGAAAATGCAGATTTTCTGCAGCTTCCTTTTCAGCGAAATGTGGCCTGTCACAGGAGCGTATCCAGGACACATTCCGGGTCAAGGTTCCTGCCACAGGGGCACACCCAGAACACATACCTGGTCAAGGTTCCAAAGGCAAAATAGAAAATATTTCGCCGAGCAAAGTGTTTCCTTCTGGTACACAACTAACCGGGCAGTCAACGAGATGGCATATGTGCTTTGTGTGGGGTGCCTGAGAAGGTAAATCTGCGATATATATATATATATATATATATATATATATATATATATTTTTTTTTTTTTTTTTTTTTTTTTTTTTTCTCTCTCTCTCTCTCTCTCTCTCTCTCTCTCTCTCTCTCTCTCTCTCTCTCTCTCTCTCTCTCTCTCTCTCTCTCTCTCTCTCTCTCTCTCTCTCTCTCTCTCTCTCTCTCTCTCTCTCTCTCTCTCTCTCTCTCTCTCTCTCTCTCTCTCTCTCTCTCTCTCTCTCTCTCTCTCTCTCTCTCTCTCTCTCTCTCTCTCTCTCTCTCTCTCTCTCTCTCTCTCTCTCTCTCTCTTCCACACCTATATATATATATATATATATATATATATATATATATATATATATATATATATATATATATATATATATATATATGTGTGTGTGTGGGGGGGGAGGGTATCTATGTATTTATGCATGTATGTATATATGTATGTTTATGCATTAATCTAAAAGTGCACGGATTTCGGGAAAGTTTCTCCCACAATAGTTTTAGATGAAGATGTAATCGGAAATACTACTATGGTTACAGTCCTTTATTGGATTACCACCACCGCAGAAGGTGGCCGCCATTATTACCAGAGCACGATCCCCAGATCGCCGATTTGACCATCTTCACATTGCCTGCAGCACGCAAGTCAGACGGTTGCGTGCTACATTGGCCCACGTCTGGCCTCCGTGTTAACGACACGTGTTCAGCTTCGGCGCGAGGGGGCTCGGAGTTCTGTCATCAGCACTTCAGCTCCGGTGCGATAGAGCTCGGAGTTGCGTCATCAGCACTTCAGCTCGGGTGCGATAGAGCTCGGAGTTGCGTCATCAGCACTTCAGCTCGGGTGCGATAGAGCTCGGAGTTGCGTCATCAGCACTTCAGCTCGGGTGCGATGGAGCTCGGAGTTCCGTCATCAGCACTTCAGCTCGGGTGCGATGGAGCTCGGAGTTCCGTCATCAGCACTTCAGCTCGGGTGCGATGGAGCTCGGAGTTCCGTCATCAGCACTTCAGCTCGGGTGCGATGGAGCTCGGAGTTGCGTCATCAGCACTTCAGCTCGGGTGCGATGGAGCTCGGAGTTCCGTCATCAGCACTTCAGCTCGGGTGCGATGGAGCTCGGAGTTGCGTCATCAGCACTTCAGCTCGGGTGTGATGGAGCTCGGAGTTCCGTCATCAGCACGACATGGGCTGTCGGCACGGTTCTCCATTGGGACGCAGTTGTCCGTTCTGTGTGGCTCGCGGCGCCTGACAGCGCCGAGAAAGTGTCCGAAGGCGCGGCCGATGGCCCAGCGCAGTGGCAGTCGGCCGGACGGCAGTGGGTCAGATGGGCGCGGGCCGGAGTCGGCCACAGGCCAGCCAAGGACCAGCGAGATGTGGCCTGCATGAACTCTGAGAGCCGGTGTGCCTCGTGTCGGCCGATCGGCAGCGGCCGGCCGACTGTCGAGCAGAGAAAGCCGGCGCTAGTCGGCGACCGACCCGGTCGGACGCCGTGTCGAGCCGGTCATTGACCTCCCTGCAGGCCGCCGACCGGGTCAGGGGTCAGCCGGCGCCGAGCGCCGCTCGCATCCGTGAGCGGCGCGAACCGACGGAACGCTGCAGTCGAGAAACTGCCGGCCAGAGACTTCCTCCCCCCCCGAGGGTCTCTGGCCGGCACTCTCACTGGAGGCTCCCGTTGAGGGCCCCACTGGCAGGCCCCACCGAGGGTCTCCGCCCAGCACTCTAACTAGAGGCCCTGTCGAGGGCCCCGCCAGCAGGCGAGAGCCCCACTGGCAGGCCCCACCAAGGGTCTCTGCACAGCACTTTCACTGGAGGCTCCTGTCGAGGGCCGCTGGCAGTCGAGAGCCCCACTGGCAGGCCCCACCAAGGGTCTCCGCCCAGCACTCTAACTAGAGGCCCTGTCGAGGGCCCCACCGGCAGGCCCCACCGAGGCTCCCGTTGTGCTTACTGGTCGCCAGAGGCACAAGGGTGTCTCTTCAGCTCTGAAGTGCTCACCACGCCGTCAGTGAGTTTGAAGGATGCGCCTGGGGCAGGCACGCCTCATCATTAGGCGATGCCATCATTAGGTGATGTTATCACAATCGCTTGGAGGCCTGGTGCCAGGTGCGCCGGCTATCGATGGATGATATTGTCGCCGATGCCAACAGGAAAACCATAGCAGCCCCGCCCGCCTGCTTCAAGGTTTTCCGCGTGCAGTTATCGACAACCGTTAGGCCGCCATCGGCAGTCAGCGGCACCGGCGTGGTGGCCGTCTGGAGAAAGTGGTGGGATCTGGGCTGCCGACCAACGCCCCACCTGCGGGCAGTGTAGTCTCAGCTGTATCTCTAGCTGTAGCTCTAGCTGTAGCCCCAGCGACGGCCCCAACTGTGGCCCAGCTGTAGCTACAGCTGTAGTCTCCGATGTAGCCCCAGCTGTAGCCCCAGCTGTGGCCCCAACTATGACCCAACTATAGTCTAGGATGTAGCCCCAGCTGTAGCCACAGCTGTAGTATCAGCTGTAGCCCCAGCTGTAGCCATAGGCGTAAGAACGTCTCAAAAAGTAGGTGGGCCAGGGTCAACAGCAGGGGCGCACGCAGCAATTTCGCAAAGTACCATGGTTGAGCACCTTTGGATAGAGAACCCGATAATTTGAATAGTGAACACACAACTTTCAAGGAGGCAGGCCTAAGGGGCCCTAAGGGGGAGGAGGCAGGCTCCCTGGGCGCGCCTATGGCTAACAGCAACATGTGGTACTGAAAAGAACTATCATCGCTGCATAAGTACTTTCAAATTCACACTTCTCGCTGAGCATGGAATTCTTCACGACTGGTGGATTCAATTATAGGTTTATCTGCCTGGTGCACGGGAAACCATTAGTACCTATTACTGTTCAAATACAATTTATTCAACTTCCGCTATGTGCGGGTGTGTGGGGAGTGCAAGCTCATCACAACCTCACTAATGGATATGTGGTGTGCCCTAGTTTCCATGAATTAGTACTTTACGTCACTAAGATATCCCCTTGTAAATGTTCACCGATGTTGGTGAGGAGAAAGAATAAGCAAGAACGTTGCTTACTTGCTGCCTCACGGCAAAAGAAGTCTCATGATTGATGCTGGAAAGGATGAGAAACATGAAAGACGGGTGATCGCTGGTTGAAAATTATTTGATCCGGTTTGTGACAGACCAAGATTGGCAGGCTGACAGACCGGGACAAATAAAAACGTAATACATTAAAATACATTGTATGGTGTTTGTCCTTAGAGCCCAACTCCAACACATAGATGATCAGTCACCTCAATCATCTCTGTAGTAAACAATGTGCATCATAAAACATCCGCCACGTGAAACGAAATGCTTCAACTATATCATGTGTCACCCAGCTGAAGCGGAATACAAGCGCTTATTTTGGGGACAAACATGCGTTCTTTCTTGGACTTTTCCTCTTGTCTTTCTCTACGGATGTGCTTTAGGGCTCCAGACAATTTTTGTTAGGGGCCCGGCACATTTTGCGACCCCGGCTTTTTTTCTTATTGTTTTGTTGCGTTTTTGTGCACCGACGATATCTTTATCGGCGTAAGTATCGGCGCGTTTTCCCAGACCCCGAAGTGTTTATTTATTGCCCGGTCTTTTTGTTCCTTTTCCAGGACCATGTCGATTCTTAGGGCCCAGCCTGTTTTTAGGCCCACATGCAGTCTCAAGGCCCCGGTTTGCTTTCACGGCCCCGTTGCGTTTTGTTTTTGGCTCTCGGTGTGTTTATTTAGAACTGCAACGCATGTTTTAAGGCCCTGCCGCTTTTTGACAGACTCGGTACGCTTTGGAGGGCCCGGTGCATTTTAGTCCTCCAGTTGTGCTCTTAGGATCCCGCTGTGTTCATTTGGTGTTCCTCGTTCACATTTGTGGGACCCAGCACGATATTTGGGGCTCCGATATAACTTCTCGGGGTCCCGTCGCGACTTTTCGGGCCCAGGCGCGTGGTTCCGGGGGGTATCCGACGGCATTCTTCTGGGCTCGACGCAATTTTTGGTGACTTCTTCTGAGTTATGTAAAGTCAGAGCCACGGCCCGATTTTTCTGAACCCCGGCGACATTTTTTGGTGTCCCGTCGCGATTTTTCTAACTCCGGTACGTTTTTCGGTGCGGTATGCTATTTGTTAAGGCATCCGATTGTATGTTTGGGCTAAGGGGCGATTTTCCTGGCTCGAACATTTATTTTTAGGAATCTCTCTTTATTTTGGAGAGCTCCGACTTGATCCTTGTCGGGTTTCTATGCGATTTTGGGCCACGCTGTGCTTATTTGTGGCCATTGACGCCACTTTTTGGGAGCCCCGAGGGGAATTTTTCATCCCCCGACCAGAATTTATGGGAATGCAGACAGGAATTTTGGGTCCCAAGCGCGATATTTGGGGGTTTGCGCTAGTTCGCAGGGCGCGTTGTATTTATCTGGGCCTCGTCGCGATTTTGGCATTCCCGGCGCAAATTGTTGGGCCTGGTGCAAGCTTGTTTTTGGTGCCGGTTGTACTTATTTATAACCTCTAATTCTGGGGGCCCCGACGCGAATCTATGGGGCCCCAGAATCACTTTTTTGAACTCCCAAGCGATTATTGGGTTCTTGGAAGCCCACCTCTTCAGGATGGAGGGGGTATATGCCTCTTTGGTATGCCATTGCGGCTGCTCAAAGAGTTTTTTTTTCAGCAGATGGCAACCTTCAGAGTAAAAAGGCCTTCAGGAGAACTTTCTTTCAGGACCTGTTCTGAATTTTCCGGTGCTCGGGTCTACTCGAAGGAGTCCTTTCGTGATTTTTTTGGTCGACTTCTATTTTTTGTAAACCTCCTGCGAGATATGTTTGGGCTTCCGTACGATTCTTCGGGCTCCCAGTGCATTTTTTTCGGTGCTCCAACGTGCTTCTTTTCCGGGGCCCGACGTGTTTTGGGGGTCTTTGACGTAATTTTTGTGGCCGCAGAGTAACATTCCGGGTATAAATTTATTTTGGGGAAGCCAGCTGCGACTTGTGGGGCTCCGGCGCGACTTTTTGGGCCCCTAGAGATTTCCAAGGGCAGCGGCGCGATGTTTTTGGGTCTAAGGTCGATTTTTGGACCCTATCTTCATTTGTTGGGATGCAAGTTTTAGTGGCCTCGACACGTATTTGAGGTCCAACACGTTTCGGTTCCTTTTGGAATAATTGCTGGGACCCCAGAGTGATTTTCCATGTCCAGACTGTTTTTTTGTGGCCCCGGCTTCATTTATTGGGTGTTTCTGACGAGACTTTTGGGGCCCCGGTGCGACCTGTCGAGCCCCTAGCGTGATTTGCATGGGCCAAGGCGCGACTTTTCGGTACCTTCAGGCTCAGCGTGATTTTCAGTGGCCCGGCCCAACATTTTGGAGCCCCCATTATGATTTTCAAGAACCCCGGCACGACTTTTTTTGGCCCCCAGCTTGGGTTTCTGGGTTCAGGCGCGAACTTTTGAAGCCCCCAGCGTGATTTTCAGGGGCCCAGCCCGTCTTTCTGCGGCACCCATCGTGATTTTCAGGGACCATGGCACGCCTTTTTGAACTCCCAGCGTGATTTTCTCTGTGCCCGGTTCAACTTTTTGGGGCCCAGCGCGATTATCAGGGGCCCCTACCCGACCTTTTGGGACCCAGCGTGATTTTGAGGGCCTGGTCAGTCTTTCTGGTGCCCAGTGTCGTTTTCGAGGGCCCCAGCGTGACTTCCAGTCTTTTTGGCCTCTAGCGTGATTTCCAGGTGCCCGGCCCGACCTCCTATGACCTTAGCGTGATTTTCTGGGACCCTGGCGCGATTTATCGGGGTCCCGGTCCAACATTTTGGAGCCCTCAGCGTAATTTTTAGGGTCCCAGAACGATTATCGAGGCCTCAATGTGATTTTCAGGGGCCTTGGTGGGATTTTGGGAGACCCATCGTTATTTTCAGGTACTCCTGCGCGCCTTTTCGGGCCCCCAAAGTGATTTGTATGTTCCCCAGTGTGATTGTTGGGGACAACAGCAGTATTATTAGGAAGCCTGACAATATTTTTCCGAATCTCGGCGCGATATTAGGGGTCCACAACCTCTCATGGGGAGGGGGACTGCTCCAATGTCCCCCCCCCCCCTTCGGTACGCCATTGCACATGTCCCAATGATGGTATGGTTTAACAATGACGTCTATGGAGTACATCGCACATAATCTACTTTACTATGCCCATTTAACTGATTGAAAATAAAATAAAGTGAAACGTTTTGGCCCACATTGACAAAGAATGCTGTGCTTTTAATAAATATTAGATATATTAGATTTCAAACTTTTCGATCATGGATCATTTTCAAGAGCAATCGTCCATTTCTTCTCACAATTAAACCCATTTAACTACTTGCACCACAAGTAGTGTTCAGAAATACACACCCTGAAATTGGCCTAAATTCATCCCATTCATCCCATTATCTTCTGGGTTCTCAAATCTCAGTCTAGACGTACACATCACCGGACGATGAAAGCCTTGATAGTAGTCTCCGTTGTAATTCGGTATTGTAATGCTTTAATCCAAATGTCTTCATTGAATAGATTATGGGATCAGAGTCTATACTAAGCAGATATTGCTACATATACCATGAGCCCACCATCTTACCGAACCACTTCTGTTGAACGACATAATTCGAATGAAATGTTTAACGTCCTGTCAACGCCACTACGCAGTTACCCAGCTGAAGATCCACTCGGGTCAGTTGCCATGCTCGTCATGTGCCTTCTCAGGTCACATGACAAGCATCACTCGTTACTCGTTACATCATCACTCTTCATATCACTCCTCATGTGACCTTGTCAGGTCGCATCACGAACGCCTACTCCTCTCTGGGTATTCTAAGATTATGAGAGGCGTTCTCGCACTTGAAGTTGATATAATAGTGTGTGGACTTCATTACTGTATTTATGCTACCATAATAAATTATGTAAATAAGTATTTTGCTATATTGGATGCCAGCACCGATAATACCCAGGCATCTCAATCAAAAGGTTGAATATCTGTGTGCTGTGCCAAACTGTGAAAATCCATTGAAATGTGGAAATTGTTACGTTCTATTCCATACTACAGTCACGCAATGGATGTATCGCGCTAGTAATTTGTATGCTTCAATAATCAAAATACATGTAAATGTTGAAGTGTATGGCAGCTAAGACCAAGGCCGTATATAGTACATAGCTCTGTAATATCAAGGCAAGCAAATTGCACTTGCAACTTGTATGTCTTACCTTGATTGTGTTACGTTGCTGCTCTTAGCCTTTACAATTTTTTACTCTAGGCAATATTAATGAAATCGATGTTAAATATCTTAACAGTCAAAGAACCACAGTGAAACTCTAGTATGAATGTATTTTGGTACTAGCTGGCACATTATCTGCATCATAGTCTTTTCATAGCATAATATAAGGTGTGTATATCCATATATTTGTTATATTACATCAACTCCTGAATCAGTTGCGTTGTTGTAGGGTCATGTCCAAGTTTGCATGACTTAAGAAATGAAGTGCTACGATGTGATATGTACAGCTTTACACTTAGTTATGGATTGCAGGGAGTTTTTCACATATTTAAATGTGTGCATGCTGCATTTTGGGGAATTTGGATGTCTCAAAAGTGGGAGGGCCAACTACCATTGTCCCCCCACACCTTGAAAAGTGGGTTGGCCATGGCCCCTGCCCCCCCCCCCCCCTGTTCCTACGCATATGGCTGTAGCCACAGCCGTAGTCTTAGCTGTAGCCCCAGCTGTGGTCCCAGCTGTGGCCCAACTGTAGCACCACCTGTGGCCCCAACCGTGACCCCAGTTGTAGCCCCAGCTGTAGCTCAAGATGTACCTGAAGCACCTGAAGCCTCAGCTTTAGTCGCAGTTGTAGCTGCAGTTGTAGCCTCAACGGTGGTCCCAGCTGCGGGCAGTGTAGCCTCAGTTGCGGGTAATGGGGCCTGTTCCGTGCAAAGTGAGGAGTCAGGCTTGCACAGGTGAGCTCCAGCTACGAGGTAGCTCAGCTCAGTTTTGCGTGTTATATTGGAATATCAAAGCAGCTGTGGTGGAATCTGGTGAGGAGCTGACGGCGGCAGTGAGCTTCAGTGGGGAATGCGGCGGCAGCCGTGGACCCCAGTACGATTCCACGGCCGTGAGGAGGAACTGAGTGAGTCTAAACTGGACCAGTGAAGCCACAGACACAGACGGGTTTCTCCTACACGTTTCCGCAGTATCGTGAGATCGTTGATTGCTGAACATTGAGCACCAGCGCCTCTATTGCCGTCTAGGGAGGTCCTCATTATGTTCTCTCCCACTCTTTCTCTCTCTCTCTCTCTATCTCTATGTAGTCGATGCGCCCTAAAGCCCTAATAACTAACTCTCTCTATCTCTATCGTCTGTAGCGCTACTAACGCGCCTCTACTGCCGTCCGTGTTGTCCTCATCCGGCTTCCTCGGGAACGGTACCCTCGGAATTCAAAGTGAGAATTTTCTTGAGGTACCTGGATGGAACCTTATCTGTTTTGGTGCTGCTAACGTTACAACTACAATTTAAAAAGGCAGCACAAGGTATCGAGATTAGGCTTAGCGATTGGTCAGCCCATGTCAGGGCATGTACATTCTACTGCAGTTGACGTGTACAATAATCATCGCATTCATTCACCTTTCAATTAGCGACGTCCCTGCTGCACAAGCTGACCCATCAGTCGCGCCGCACTCGGAGATTCCTCGAAGCTCCTCAAAATAACGACCTGGCTCCTAAAAATGACCATGAGTCCGGCCGGTATGGTGGATGTCGTGGGAACGTTGTGACAGCCACGATGACAGAACGACTGGAGCGCTGATCAAGTCGCCAATTGTGGCGATCTGACCGGCGCCGAGTATGGCGCCTGTCTTGACGCCAACAATTATACTTTCACTGCGCCAACAGCTGGGTCAGATTACCCAGCTGCTCGACTCATAGACGAGGGACAAATGACAGGCCGGGGGCCTAGCATCCATTGCGAATTTTGCCACCAAATCCGCAGCCCACGACCGATACGGGGGGGATGTTAGTCGTCTTCGTATGGAACAAATGCTGAGGGTCGGGTTCATCGTCGGGTTCATTGTCAGGATAGAGCATTGGTATTGAAAGCAAAATGCATCAATGTGAGATGGAGCGGGAACGACAACTTGCCGGTGGTCCTTTAAACAGATTTTGGGAAGCGGACACTGCCGTTGGAGCCATCAGGCTAGCTTGGTTTTGGCGTGAAACCGGTGCCGGACACCAGCCACATCTGGGGTGGACGGTACCTTAATGGCACCGGCCACACCTGGGGTGGACGGTGCCATAGTATGCCGGCACCGACCACACCTGAAATGGATGGTACCTCGGTGACACCGGCCACATCTGGGGTGGACGGTGCCATAGTATGCCGGCACCGACCACACCTGAAATGGATGGTACCTCGGTGACACCGGCCACACCTGGGGTGGACGGTGCCATAGTATGCCGGCACCGACCACACCTGAAATGGATGGTACCTCGGTGACACCGGCCACACCTGGGGTGGACGGTGCCATAGTATGCCGGCACCGACCACACCTGAAATGGATGGTACCTCGGTGACACCGGCCACACCTGGGGTGGACGGTGCCATAGTATGCCGGCACCGACCACACCTGAAGTAGACGGTACCTCGGTGACACCGGCCACACCTGGGGTGGACGGTGCCATAGTATGCCGGCACCGACCACACCTGAAGTAGACGGTACCTCGGTGACACCGGCCACACCTGGGGTGGACGGTACATCGGTGACACCGACCACACCTGGGATGGACGGTACATCGGTGACACCGACCACACCTGCAATGGATGGTACCGGTGACACCGGCCACCTGGGGTGGGGGTAGTATGCCGGCACCGACCACACCTGAAATGGATGGTACCGGTGACACCGGCCACATCTGGGGTGGACGGTGCCATAGTATGCCGGCACCGACCACACCTGAATTGACTCGGTGACACCGGCCACACCTGGGGTGGACGGTGCCATAGTATGCCGGCACCGGCCACACCTAGAGTGGACGGTACATCGGTGACACCGGCCACACCTGGGGTGGACGGTACATCGGTGACACCGACCACACCTGCAATGGATGGTACCTCGGTGACACCGGCCACACCTGGGGTGGACGGTGCCATAGTATGCCGGCACCGACCACACCTGAAATGGATGGTACCTCGGTGACACCGGCCACATCTGGGGTGGACGGTGCCATAGTATGCCGGCACCGACCACACCTGAATTGGACGGTACCTCGGTGACACCGGCCACACCTGGGGTGGACGGTGCCATAGTATGCCGGCACCGACCACACCTGAATTGGACGGTACCTCGGTGACACCGGCCACACCTGGGGTGGACGGTGCCATAGTATGCCGGCACCGGCCACACCTGGAGTGGACGGTACATCGGTGACACCGGCCACACCTGGAGTGGACGGTACATCGGTGACACCGGCCACACCTGAAATGGATGGTACCTCGGTGACACCGGCCACACCTGGGGTGGACGGTGCCATAGTATGCCGGCACCGACCACACCTGAAATGGATGGTACCTCGGTGACACCGGCCACATCTGGGGTGGACGGTGCCATAGTATGCCGGCACCGACCACACCTGAAGTGGACGGTACATCGGTGACACCGACCACACCTGGGATGGACGGCGCAGCCTTGGCGGCAGATGCGGCTGCGTCCGCTTCGTGTCTACTCGGGCCTTGGTGTGGCCTCATTCTCCGCCGACTCGGAGGGTCGGAGGGTCACAATGTCGGAGGGTCGGAGGGTCGGAGGGTCACAACGTCGGAGGGTCGGAGGGTCACAACGGCTGAATGTCGACCACGGCCGCGGATTCCAACACTATCAGTCTGTCCGAGAAACCCGGCTACTGAATAATTGAACGGGTTCATGCCGTGCCTTCATGTCAGCTTTGATAGAGGAAGACTTGCAAATGATTTGCTGTATACATTCCGTGAACAGTAAACTCTTTGTCTCATATGTCCAGTTCTTCCGACGTATGAGTCGTTTTCACGACGTTTTTCGAGCCACTTTTGGTAGGGCGTGTTTAGAAGAAGTCAGTGTAAGTGTAAAGATCAGTGACGCAGCCAGAATTTTCGCAAAGGGGGCCCGACGAAAAATGGAATCAAACAGGGGTAGGTTTCGGCGCGAGAAACGTACCCAAAATGTAGGGTATTGGGTGGTGCAAATCTAAAAATTTCTTGTTTAATCTAGTGTATTTTGGTTGATAAGGTGGGTGGCCCCCTCGTCGTTGGCTGCGCCTCTGAGGCTGGTCGATGGAATCATTGGCCCCCGTTTGTCAGCACAGCGCTTCCGAATTTGCCAGCACTAACCAAACGAGCTTTGCTGAACACGTTTGGAATATTTTTTTGCTGTTGATCACGGTACGTATTCCGCACCACCAAAATGATGCAACTGTTGAATTGCCTTACTGTGAGCGAGAAGTCTAGTGGTAATATGCCCGTCTCCCAACTGCCTTACTGTGAGCGAGAAGTCTAGTGGAAATATGCCCGTCTCCCAACTGAAGAGTTGTGGGTTCGTCTAGAAGTCTAGTGGTAATATGCCCGTCTCCCAACTGCCTTACTGTGAGTTCGTCTAGAAGTCTAGTGGTAATATGCCCGTCTCCCAACTGAAGAGTTGTGGGTTCGTCTAGAAGTCTAGTGGTAATATGCCCGTCTCCCAACTGAAGAGTTGTGGGTTCGTCTAGAAGTCTAGTGGTAATATGCCCGTCTCCCAACTGAAGAGTTGTGGGTTCGAGTCCCATATTTCGCTACTCTTCGCCCGCGACCAATCGGCGTGAGAGATTGGCAACCCGATATAACTAACAGTCAGCACATAGTGAGAGCAATAACCAAACCAGGTATTGCCCTACTAAAAGTCGTCAGATCTAGGGACTTTTGGAAGTGGCCAAGATATGGCAGTGGGTTTGAGTCCTGCTCAGTGATGATCGGTAGGTGTTGCCAGGTGTTGCCAGGTGCTGTTCAGGTCAGCCTTGCCAAGGCGGTTAGTTGCTGTCGAACTTTGCGCCATCATCACCTTCCCCTGATGTTGCCAAACAGAAACTACATGAAGCTGTCTTAAGCGTGTTCTACTAAATGCCCCGTAAGGCTTTGTGAAAATGGTTTTCAGTGCCACAGGTTTCACTGAGAGTCGGAGCGTTCAGTCCCACGGAGAAGTGTGTGTCGGTTCTCATCTCACGCTTGACTCGTTTTTCTTGATACTATTGCCGTTTAATTACCTTGGCTGACTTTTCTTAGTACTGATACACTGTGCCCAGTGAAATAGGCCTATGTGCTGCGTCTGGGCACTGGGGTTAGTCTCTCACTGGGGTTAGTCTCTCACTGGGGTTAGTCTCTCACTGGGGTATTGCAGTGCGGTTGTGTGGGAGCCTCACTTCAGTTGTCTGTAGTGCTGTGTCAGGTCTGTGTCCTGCCTCCGTGATGTGATCTCGTGAGTACGACTTCCATGTGGGCTGAGCTTGCCTCCGTTATGTGATCTCGTGAGTATGACTTCCATGTGGGCTGAGCTTGCCTCCGTGATGTGATCTCGTGAGTACGACTTCCATGTGGGCTGAGCTTGCCTCCGTGATGTGATCTCGTGAGTACGACTTCCATGTGGGCTGAGCTTGCCTCCGTTATGTGATCTCGTGAGTACGACTTCCATGTGGGCTGAGCTTGCCTCCGTGATGTGATCTCGTGAGTATGACTTCCATGTGGGCTGAGCTTCCTCCGTGATGTGATCTTGTGAGTACGACTTCCATGTGGGCTGAGCTTGCCCCCAGAAGTGACTTGGCATCTGTTGTGCCAATTAGTGGTGTCTGCGTGTACGTCAGGACTGTGACTGGTGCGGCAGTGCTGGCATCTCCGTCCAAGGTATTCCTATGTGTACTCCGGTATTGTGTATTCCTACATGTTGTATTCCTTGCTCCCGTGTGTACCGGCTTTTCGCCGTAATGACTACTGACCAGTGTGCATGGTGCAAACGTACAGGTAGCACAAAGGAAACATTGAATCCCATTGACGCCTCGTGTTCTTTGCGATCTTGGCGTAAGAGCGACAACATAGACCTGAAGTTTTTTTTTCTTCGGCGAACAAAAACGATCGGCACTTCCTAGTGGCGTGTCCTTTTTGCATGTCAACTAGCGGTGAAACAATTGCCCTCTCCCGCTACTCATAGCTGTCCTCAGCGCCCTAACGCCAAATATTCAGAGCGAATAGTGGGATGAATATATTCATTGTATTGCAACGAATCCTTGGTATGCAGTTTTTGAAGTATTTGTGGGCGTATGGTTCAAGATGACATTGGATATTAATGTCGTTCAGGTATCAATAATAGGCTTCAAATAGCAGTTGTTGGATACTTTTTGTGCTGAACCTTATCGATTGCCTCTCTGTTCAATCAGTGACCATGCATCGGATTTTGGGTCCCTTCAAGGGCATCTGAAGATCTGAAGCGTGACACCAGACTTGGCGGGTTTGAGCTCACACTCACGTCTTCTGCCGTTACGCGGCTTGTCGTCCTGCTACAGCTTTGTGTTTGATGTCGGTTCTCGATTAATTCTCCAGATTTGGCGACCGTATCTGCAACGACCAATGCAAAAATGCCTGTGTTTCAGTACATGAATATGACAATTTGTAAACAAAAAACAACAACAAAAATATAGGCAGTACCTTACTTCGGTCTAGCTCGTTTTTTTCGCCTAGGGTACGTCATTAGAAACTGATGGCAATGTGCATTGAATTTATCTTTGCGACCCAATGACTGGCTCACCAGATCACAAGATATCGACCATCATGGGTGAACAGTGACCAGGAGTGGCCCCATCCCTCCAGACCACCCTGCCTGTGCTGTCCATCACAAGATATCGACCTACACGGGTGAACAGTGACAAGGAGTGGCCCCACTCCTCCAGACCACCCTGCCTGTGCTGTCTCAGGGTGAACTATGTTTACCGTTGGATGATCGCCCCCTGTCCCAGGGTGAACTATGTTTATCGTCAGATGATCGCCCTGTGCCAGGGTGGCTTCATGATGTCCTCTGTACCCACTGCCACCCGTCTATGACGCCTCTCTGACCTCCCCTTTCCCGTCCTCAGCCCAGAACTCGGAGGCGAGCAAGCCGCAGGATCTGCGCGTGTCAGAGTTGGTCTCATGGGTGCGCATCACCTGGCAGCGGCCAGCCTGCGAGGGCGACCTCAACTCCTACATCATGGTGGTGCTGGGCGGCACTACCAGCTACGATACTGAGATCAAGGTCAGTGGAATCGAGCGGGATGGTTGGCAGGCCAATACAGGCCAGAGGTCATAGAGCAGTGCCGCGGTGTGGGGAAGTTGAAAGTTTTATTTGTGTTCATCAGCAGTAGGGGAGACCGGGTCTAGTTGATACACGATATGTTTGATACAACAGCATTTTCTCCAAAAGTATGAAGCCGGTTGCCATGGCTACCGACATGTTGCTACTGGCACTCTCTTCTCGTAGCAAAAACAAGTCCAAATCCTTTCGGGGGGGGCCTTTAGGGTGCTTCGACCAGAGTTGATCATTCGCGGCCCAAATGCCTTCAGCTCGCGGCGGCGGGATGGTAACGATTTGACACATTTTTGGAGCGAAAGTAAAGTTTAAATGTCTGTGTTTCCCCTTAATTTCTAGTTTGCCGCCCACTTGCTAACTTTTTAGGTGTGAGCTATCATTACCATGTTCTGTCAGCTTTGCGACGGTGAAATGCTTTTATCGTTTTCCGCCACACTGTACTCGCAATGTTGCATAGCATGCTGTAGCCTGCACCAGAATACCTGCTGGTAAATTGATACAACATGCATCAACTTAATCAGCTGGTATCAACGTTTCGTGGACTGGTAATGAATTAAAGTAACCACAGAATTGTCTACTGTTTATCCAGGTGTTCGCTAAAACTGTTTCAAGATACTCTTATTCAATTTTTCTACAGGCGTTTCTCACCCGACGGAAACGTCCGAACGAAGGAAAAGGTGCAGCTACGGAATGGACGTTTGCGCATTTCATAAATGGAATCAGCCATAAGATATGGTCAGCCAGGAATCAAACCTGTGTTTGTGTACTGTAAGCGCGAAATATGAACATTTCAGATGGCGTAAGCTAATACCACCTATGGATAATTTATTTTGATTAACTTACATTTTATCAACTTACTCCATTGTCAGTAACTTACCCTTATAGCGGCGTAAGCTGATGAACCGGTAGTTGCGCCATGTTTTGCTCCCTGGTAGAAAGCCCAGAGGATGCCACGGAAAAAATGATCGTGAATTATACCGGAAGGCTTAGGCTTGGCGTAGTATAGCTATCTCATCGCTACCCCTACAAAGTGTTGAGTTATTTTCAGTATCGCCAAAATTGTATCAACTAGACCCGGTCTTCCCACAACCCGATTATATCCATATTGGTACAGCTTCGAAATACTTTTCGGACAGGTGTTTATGATTTCATCGCAAATACTCTGTCTGCATTTCTGGAAACTTGAGATGTTTGTTTCTGTTTATTGGTCTCACATACACATACATTGAGCCTTCTCGATCCTGAGCACGCCACGCACAAATATTGTAAAAACTTGTGGGGTGTGTAGAGTTGCCAGTAATTCAGGTTCAACATCAGCTTTTGTCCCGGTAATGACAACTTCCCATCAAGCACATAGGAACAGGATCTTGCTATCAATTTCTATGATAAAGTTCAATCCAGAACAACGACTTTGCTGGAAATTGTCTACCAACATGCGTGATCATAAACTATACATCCTCGTATTCATGGTCCGCCATTAAACGAATACAGATTCTAGCCCCCCCCCCCCCCATGGATCATTTCCTACAACAACAAAGCACAATTATGTAGGGTAGCCGGCAAGGAAAGTAATTGTTGCTGCATACAACTGTTCTAGGTACAGATGAACTGAGGTTATTTTGTCTAAAACCACATGCCCGCTTTGGATAAAGAAATTAATTACAGCACCCCTTCAAAATTTCGTCATTTGCTTATCCTTTTAAGTAGCATTCAAGTCGGCACCAATGTATGCTGGCTTCACTGGCCAATATTGCTTCAGTCACGGCACCTATTTAAATGTGCACACAGCTTGCATATCCTCAGCGAGCTTAGCGAATCAGCACGTGATCAAGCTCCGGCCGAGACGCCCTATCTTCCATCGTGTTCACAAGACACGGTGGGCCCTGTAAAGAGGCCTCACGCTTTCCCATCGACCCCAGCTGATCGACTATCACCTTACCGATAGTTTGGCGTTGCATGGCAATACTCAGACTAAAGCACATTGTAGTCCTTTTTTAGAAACTGCTATATTTCGATCCACCATATCGATCCACAACCTTGCCCAATCACCTTCATCCATCTCCCCAGGATGCTCAGCTGATCATGCCAATACACTGATTAATGTGTCCTCTCTCATCCCGGCTGGCCGATCTGACTTAGCTGACCCCTCTGACTTGCTGATCTTCCCTACTGCCCTGCTGCCTGACCACCCTGTACCGCCCTGCTCACAGTGTGACGAGCAGCAGTGCTGTCTGACCACCCTGTACCGCCCTGCTCACAGTGTGACGAGCAGCAGTGCTGTCTGACCACCCTGTACCGCCCTGCTCACAGTGTGACGAGCAGCAGTGCTGTCTGACCACCCTGTACCGCCCTGCTCACAATGTGACGAGCAGCAGTGCTGTCTGACTACCCTGTACCTCCCTGCTCACAATGTGACGAGCAGCAGTGCTGTCTGACCACCCTGTACCGCCCTGCTCACAATGTGACGAGCAGCAGTGCTGTCTGACCACCCTGTACCGCCCTGCTCACAGTGTGACGAGCAGCAGTGCTGTCTGACCACCCTGTACCGCCCTGCTCACAGTGTGACGAGCAGCAGTGCTGTCTGGCCACCCTGTACCTCCCTGCTCACAGTGTGACGAGCAGCAGTGCTGTCTGACCACCCTGTACCGCCCTGCTCACAGTGTGACGAGCAGCAGTGCTGTCTGACCACCCTGTACCGCCCTGCTCACAGTGTGACGAGCAGCAGTGCTGTCTGACCACCCTGTACCGCCCTGCTCACAGTGTGACGAGCAGCAGTGCTGTCTGGCCACCCTGTACTTCCCTGCTCACAGTGTGACGAGCAGCAGTGCTGTCTGACCACCCTGTACCGCCCTGCTCACAGTGTGACGAGCAGCAGTGCTGTCTGACCACCCTGTACCGCCCTGCTCACAGTGTGACGAGCAGCAGTGCTGTCTGACCACCCTGTACCGCCCTGCTCACAGTGTGACGAGCAGCAGTGCTGTCTGACCACCCTGTACCGCCCTGCTCACAGTGTGACGAGCAGCAGTGCTGTCTGGCCACCCTGTACCGCCCTGCTCACAGTGTGACGAGCAGCAGTGCTGTCTGACCACCCTGTACCGCCCTGCTCACAGTGTGACGAGCAGCAGTGCTGTCTGACCACCCTGTACCGCCCTGCTCACAGTGTGACGAGCAGCAGTGCTGTCTGACCACCCTGTACCGCCCTGCTCACAGTGTGACGAGCAGCAGTGCTGTCTGGCCACCCTGTACCTCCCTGCTCACAGTGTGACGAGCAGCAGTGCTGTCTGACCACCCTGTACCGCCCTGCTCACAGTGTGACGAGCAGCAGTGCTGTCTGACCACCCTGTACCGCCCTGCTCACAGTGTGACGAGCAGCAGTGCACGTACGACATGAACCCCGCCGACTGTGACTACTGTATTCGCCCTGGTATCGCCTACACCTTCTCCGTGGCCGCCGTACTGGAGGATTCCCAGCTGGGACCGGCTGCCACCATCAACCAGGCTGTCGGTGAGTGGCAACCACCTCATGACCAGACCGTCGGTAAGTGGCAACCAGCTCACGACCAGGCTGTAGGTGAGTGAATAATCATGAAGTCATTGATTCGGTAGAACTATAAACGAAGGGTTGCTAATGCTGAAAACATCTGTCATTGCACAAAAGCTAAATGAGGCGTACTTCGTGCTCACGAAACTAAATTGCGAACGCAGTCGAGAAAGCCATGCTCATGGATAAGCAAAGGTCCTGGTTGAGCCTCAGTCTGAACCAGGACCCATGTGAGTCTCTGCTACACCGCACAACATGCCGCATACCGCCGAGCTCTGAACCAGGACCCATGTGAGTCTCTGCTACACCGCACAACATGCCGCATACCGCCGAGCTCTGAACCAGGACCCATGTGAGTCTCTGCTACACCGCACAACATGCCGCATACCGCCGAGCTCTCTCCCACGTTCTGGTGCCGGCAGCGTGGGGCCCCCAGATGACTAATGCGTCTTTCTTAGCGGCGTTCGCTTGGCCTGCAACGCACGGTATGTCCATTTTTAAGATGTTCCAGGTTAAGGACAAAGAAGCTCGTTCATGTGACACACACTAAGCCTGTCATGCACACCATTTAGGCATGAAATTGTTGCCTGATCTGTATGCGCTTCCTCAAACTATTGCTTTGAACCTTTTGCACAAGGCATCAAAAACACATTGTTCTTAAAACACACAGTCCGCCGACATACGTAGCGACCAGGAATATTAAAACACACGGTCCACCGACATTCATAGCCGCCGGGGAAATGACAGACTGGTCAGATAAATTAATTAGGAAAATTAGCCTTATGCTTATGAGCCTTAATTCGAAAAGACATCGGAAAACCCGGTATATTTCGCCGACCGGGACATCGTTCACAGTTAACAAGGCACTCGTTGCCGAGTACCTATTGTTTGCGGTATACCTTTCTGACTTATTTTCGAATCATATCGCGATCATCATATTAATTTTCCTGGTTACTCTATATTTAGTGAACATGCTCACTATAAACTATGTGTTAAAGCAACTAAATGGAATAGAAACTAGATTCAAAGGCGCAAGGTTTCATTGACTCTGTGCAAGTTGGGCGAACGACTGTTGTCAACAATCCAGAGGTAGTGATCAGAGGCGTAGTCAGGGGCTATTGTTTGGGAAGACCTGTGTGCAGACAACTATTATATTGTAAGAAAAGCACAAATATGGTTATTTTAGGCGAGCTTGAAAACATATCACAATTATACCCGGTGGTAACGACGGCCCTGGCGATGAAGCCCAAACAATCTAGCAGCCTCCAGTCCATGGTTAAGGTCGTGTAGGCCGTGACAGAGCTGCCACCTATCTCCTGGGTGAGCGAACAGTGTGAGTCGTCTCCGCCAGGTGGCCAGTTTGTCCAGAGTGGGGCTGTTTTTATTCTTGCACGGTTTTTGCCTAAGTTTTTCTTTTTGCTTCCTGTTTGGTCAGATTGTTGCGCTGCACTGGAGGGGGGCGAAATCCGCCCACCCCTCCGGTTTTTCGTACATAACTGCAGATTTCACCGGTCGACATACGCGATTTTCTGCGTACATGCTTAGAAATGACCGGCGCGTCGTTTAAAGCAAGACAAATGGAAATCGACCGAATTTTTTTTTTCGAGTTAGGGGTCGTTAAGGTAAAAAAATTTCGTTGCGCCAGACCACAAAAATCGGCGCTGATGCGCTTCCGGTATATCCGCAAAAGGGAAGTGTCCTTGGCAACACTAGCGACTTGTTTGATGTATGTTGATATGCTATATAGTTTCTAGATAATGTTAGGTCACCGAGGTCAAGACAGGTCAAGTTCATGAGAGGTTAATGGAACCAAACTTGGTCAACTGGAATGTTGTCATAAATGTACTACTCTTTGTCATTTGTACTGTTTGTCATTGCGTTTCCATACTTTATTCATGTACTTCACTCCTTTCTTCGCAAAGCCGATTGCGCCGAGCTGCCCGACGGAGCAGTCGGGCGGGCGGCCCGGTTCCGGTAACTGGAACAGGTAACTGACCTGATAAAGTGCTGCTATATAGGTGACTTGAGGTCAAATGTCGGGTCTAGCATCTGTATTGCATCATTAGTAATGTCCAAAACATCATTGATGCCCATTTTGGAGCATTTGAACACAACCACAGCGATCCATAACAATGACAAGCCAAGCTACGCAAAACAAGACAATTTTGACAAATGTGACCTCATTTGACCTTGAAGATATTGACCTAAGGTCATGAAATTTGTACACAATAGAGTTCACTACCGTACCCATCCACCCTGCGAATTTTGTTCCTCCAGCTTTATTAGGAGCCGAGATCTTAAGGGGGCGGAATCCCCCCCCCTCCAGTGCGCGTAATTTTCAGAGGCCCTCCAGGGCGCGTGTTAAGGGGAGGTGGTGGATTGCAATTTTAGAGAGGGACAAAGTTAAAGCCAATTTGTCTACCCCTTTCCTATTTTCTCCCTCCGCACTCCCAATGTTAAAGTGTTTGGATTTCGTCCCCTTGGCGATCCAACTTGTGGATAATAGAGGTGGGTGACACTCCCCGATAATCAACTGATTAACTGATGGACACCGGGATAACCACCTCATATGAGGAGGGTAGTGTCGCTTCCCCGATAATCAACTGATTAACTGATGGACACCGGGATAACCACCTCATGTGAGGAGGGTAGTGTCGCTTCCCTGCACCATGTGAGGAGGGTAGTGTCGCTTCCCTGCACCATGTGAGGAGGGTGGTGTCGCTTCCCTGCACCAGGAGCGTGGCAAAAAGCTAAGCACCGGCCCCATTGCCAGGTAGTTGTTGAAACATCACGCATGTGCGATGTTTTACTTCACATCGCTGGCAACGCCACATGCCCAGATTAAGCACCCATAAGCTCATGCAATTCGCTTTACAATCATTCCCGCGGTTATTTCTGTTTGCCGCTCCATTCTGGCGTGTAGAACTAATTCGCTGTGGCTAACATGTAGTGCATACCCAGCTTTTCGTGATGGGTCGCCACTCACCCCCTTCGCCGGCGGCTACCTCTGCAGCTAATGTGTGGCGCTACTGTCGGACCTCAGCAGCACAGAGGTCACCACCGGCGCTGCCCTGTGCCTGATGTGTGACGCTACTGTCGGACCTCAGCAGCACAGAGGTCGCCACCGGCGCTGCCCTGTGCCTGATGTGTGGCACTACTGTCGGACCTCAGTGGAACGGAGAGGTGTACCTTTTGCACTTGATATCGTCATTTTGCAACTCAGTTATACCATGGTGCAATGGTGCGTAATATCTAAATATTCGTGATAACACAGCACTGTAATGCATGTGCTCTGTTTCAGCATACTATAGTAATTGAACTAGTATGTAATCTCACACCCGATGGAAGTGCAGAGTTATTGTGTAGAGGGGAATAACCGTGACGTGATCCGTCGATACGGGTGCTAAGCGTGTCGTGATGCGCCGATATGGGTACTAAAGGTGCTTCCAGGCCTAATCGAGGAAGCCGTTTAACAGTACACTTGCGCTTCGATGGATGAACCGCATATGGCGTCTTCTAGAGCAGTAATATAGAAGTTCTCTAACCTAGAGCTGTATTTGCGTCACGTGTCTAAAGGACATTAAAAATGACCTTTAATTATGGCGTCCTCCTCGAAGCTAGACAAATATTGCAACAAAAGTAGTATGTGCTGACTCTATTTTCGGTAAACCATGGCATTGGACCCCATTGTTTGACTAACGGCGAGGGGAGGTCGTATCAAATGTCACCGTGGTATCCAATAACATTGCAGTCGCACTCAAGCGCATCATGGATGATAAGCTTGAAGTGAACCAGAACCAGCCAGACACACGTCCTGTCCCCCTCGGGTAATCCCCAACTGCCTGAATAGCTGCGTGCGCTGTTTTCAGGTTTCTGCTCTACGTGGTCACCTGGTCCTCGTTGTCCCCGCGTGGGACCGCTGTTTAGTGGTGTGAGGAACCGCGCATCACGTTTCAATACTATTTAACTGAAGCCTTGCTATCCTGTGTTTCTCTATTGACAATGAAGCGTGCTACCTCGCTGCACGACTCGTCCGTTCGCTCCAGAATATCGAGCGTTGTCGCTAGTTTTTATTTTGACGAGTACCTCTGCAGCGCCTTTCTTGTCTCTCCCGACCACTGGTCCCTCCCCGAGCATCTGTTCTTAGCCAGCATCTTTCCTATGTGATAATGTCCCTGCCTGTATATCCAGGCCTACACTATGCACCAGTCTCCTATCTAGGCCTACACTATGCACCAGTCTCCCTCCCCAGCAAGCTCCTCTCTCATGCTGTTATCCCTGTCTGGATGTCCAGGCCTACACTATGCACCAGTCTCCCTCCCAACCAGGTCCTCTCTCATGCTGTTAACCATGTCTGGATATTCAGACCTACACATGTATCAGTCTCCCTCCCCTGCCGGCCCCTCTCCTATTTGCTGATGTCCCTGTGTGGATATCCATTCGCACACTATGAACCAGGCTCCCTCTCCAGCCAATTTCACTGGTACGGCTCCATCCTTTCCCTGTCGTTGAGATGCATAAAATGCACCAGTCCTTAGATAACACCGTGTAGCAAACAAATTCTTCGTTTCTGGGCAATAACCTTTATTTTCTGATTCATTATGCTTCAAATCACTGGAAAAAAGCTGTCAGTGATTTTGAACTTCGGGTTTGTTGTCAGTACATCGATTTTATTGAAATTAGAACATTACTATTTTTAACCCTATGTGGACATCTGCGACAGATCTCTAAACGCTTCAAAATGTATTATATAATTACGGAAACAAGTGCATTACAACTTAAACGACGATATCGTCAAATTTGTAACAGTTCAAGAAGTTTATATCATGTATTGGCAACTCCTACTGCAGAAAACCGAGCTTTAATGAAACAAATAAATTAGTGTGTCAGCAGAAGTATAAGCGTATGGTTATGCAGTTGGTTGTTTTTTTTTCACTTTATTTGATTCAAGGTAATTTGAATATTTTTGTATTGCTCAATATATGTTGTTAGAGTGCCTGAAGTAAAGTAAAACAATACTGATAAACTGAGCACTATAATATTGTATTGAAGCGTAACAATATTGATGGCTCTGACATCCATGCCTTCTTTGTCACGTGGTATGAGGTCGTCCAATTTGTATTATATACAGGTAGCGTGTATATCGACGGCGACGTCGATTTACACACAACATTCCCGGTGTGTAAATCACGGGAGATCTGCGTCGATCAACAAAACGAAGAAAGGGGAAGAATGTGCCTCCCATTGAGCACCCTGGCATCCCGCCATCCATTGCACCTGCTCCCCATAACGCGACGGATCTACCTGTGAATGAAGAATGTGCCTCCCAATGAGCACCCTGGCATCCCGTCACCTATTGCACCTGCTCCCCATAACGCGACGGATCTACCTGTGCCACAGCCTCCCTTCAGGGATCAATCTTGTCCAGCAGAAGAAGCAAGCTATGATGATTCCGAGGAGGATCAAGGTGCGTCATCTGCTGCGCGCCGTCGACGCCGGGTAGCCGGTGAAAGGTGCCCCTACTACCCCAACCAAGAGAACATCAACGACCTCATCAGGGAAATGGCATGGGCAAAGTCGAACGCCGAGTTGCTCATTTCCAGACTGAAGCAATGGGACTTAATGGACGACAGCGTTCGAATTATTTCCCAGAGGAAGCGACATCGGGACAATTCAGAGTTCTTCACTCTTAGAGATGGGATGTGCTACTGCCACGGTATCAGAGGACTTTTCGCCGCTGTGGGCATTCCTTGCAACACCTCTGACTGGTGGCTCTTCATCGACAGTTCATCTAAGAGCCTCAAGGCTGCACTGCACAACACAAATCAGTGGCCCTCGATTCCGCTGGCTCATTTAGTGCACATGAAAGAAGAGTACCAGAACGTAAAAATCCTGCTGAGTGCACTGAAGTACGACCAATTCAGCCGGGAGGTCATTGGCGATTTCAAGATGGTGGACTTCTTGATGGGGCTTCAGGGAGGCTTCACCAATTTCCCTTGTTATCTATGCCTCTGGGATAGCCGAAATACAGCCCTTCACTACAAGAAGAGGAACTGGTCCCTCGGGACCTGCTATGAGATTGGGGCCCATAGCGTGAAGCAAGAGCCGCTGGTAGAGCCAACGAAGGTGCTGATGCCACCCCTGCGCATCAGATTGGGCATCATTAAGCAGTTTGTTAAGCGGCTGGATCCAGAGGGTGAGGTCTTGAAGCACATCCAGGAGCTGTTCCCGAAGTTGTTGGAGGCGAAAATCAAAGCAGGAGTATTTGTGGATCCTCAGGTGAAGCGACTTATTGACTCAGACAGCTTTTCTGAGAAGATGTCTGAGGTTGAGCGGGCAGTTTGGACAAGCTTCGTTTCTCTAGTCAAACATTTCCTCGGAAACCACAAGGAAGAGAACTACAGGGAAATCGTTGATGAACTTGTGGACACGTAGGTACCGGAGCATGGGCTGCCGAATGTCGCTGACACTGCACGTACTACACGCCCACCTTGACGAGTTCAAAGAAAACATAGGAGACTACCCAGAAGAACAAGGTGAAAGATTTCACCAGGATGTCAGCTCTTTCGAGGAACGCTACAAGGGACAGTTCAATGAAATTATGCTGGGGGACTATATCTGGAACCTTTTGCCTGAGAGTGACATGAAATACAATCGCCAATATCGTAGACAAACTTATTTTTTATTAAACTATAACGGTGTAATTTTGTATCATTTCTGTATCAATTATCGGTAGCAATACTCTTATCAACGCTCTGCATCACTGCACTGTATCACTGTCTGTGTATTAATATATTATAATACATAATTATACCCTTCTCGTTTCCTTCTTTTTCTTTTTATTTCCAAAGACTTGAGTTGTTGAGTTGAGTTGTTGATCATCTTGAGATCTTCATTTTCATCATTGATTTATCATAATAATCGTGGTAACATCAATTACAATTATGCTTAACAGGAATCATTTGATTTAAAAGCAGATAGTGTGAAAACCCCTTAAATTATGAAGCACAAATGGCAAAAAAGCAATAAATCGATCCCATGAACTTAGAACCGAAGTCTGAACTTGGTGACTGCTCATTTGTATTTATTTATGCCCTAAAAAATCAGAAAATAATACTTTTAACTCATGGACAAGTTATGTGTTACACAGTGTAATTGATCAGTCAGATCAGATGTGGAGACGTGCTCCAACTGACTCTCGCGTCTCCGGTCAGATGTGGAGACGTGCCCCTGCTGACTCTCGCGTCTCCTGTCAGATGTGGAGACGTGCCCCGACTGACTCTTGCGTCTCCGGTTAGATGTGGAGACGTGCCCCGACTGACTCTCGCGTCTCCTGTCAGATGTGGATGCGTGCCCCGACTGACTATTGCGTCTCCGGTCAGATGTGGAGACGTGCCCTGACTGACTCTTGCGTCTCCGGTCAGATGTGGAGACGTGCCCCAACTTCGTGGCGCCGCTGCACACTACCACGCTCTGCCGCGGCGTCTCCGAGGTGAACGCCAACGGCGACTGCGACAACGCCATACTGTGGAGCAAGGGCTCCATGTGCCAGGCCACCTGCGAGCACGGCTACGGCTTCTTCGAGTCGCCGGCCAAGAAGTACTCGTGCGGCGCCGGCGGCAACTGGAGTCCGGCCGGCAGCGCGCCCGACTGCTACCGTGAGTTGTGGCCGGCCGGCACCTGTCAGACCCCGGCGACAGACCCTGGGACAGCTTCCCGCCGTCAGACCCTGGGACAGCTTCCCGCCGCCCGGCACCTGTCAGACCCCGGCACCTGTCAGAGCCCGGCACCTGTCAGAGCCCGGCGACGTTCCCCCGGACAACTTCCCCCTGGGACAGCTTCCCCTTGGGACAGCTTCCCGGCCCGCCGGCACCTGTCAGACCCCGGCGACGTTCCCCCGGACAACTTCCCCCTGGGACAACTTCCCACTGGGACAGCTTCCCGGCCCGCCGGCACCTGTCAGACCCCGGCGACAGACCCTGGGACAGCTTCCCGCCGTCAGACCCTGGGACAGCTTCCCGCCGCCCGGCACCTGTCAGACCCCGGCGACGTTCCCCCGGACAACTTCCCCCTGGGACAGCTTCCCCCTGGGACAGCTTCCCCCTGGGACAACTTCACCCGGGACAGCTTCCCCCTGGGACAACTTCCCCCTGGGACAGCTTCCTACTGGGACAGCTTCCCACTGGGACAACTTCCCCTGGGACAGCTTCCCCTGGGACAGCTTCCCCCTGGGACAGCTTCCCCCTGGGACAGCTTCCCGGCCCGCCGGCACCTGTCAGACCCCGGCGACGTTCCCCCGGACAACTTCCCACTGGGACAGCTTCCCACTGGGACAGCTTCCCACTGGGACAGCTTCCCACTGGGACAGCTTCCCGGCCCGCCGGCACCTGTCAGAACCCGGCGACGTTCCCCCGGACAACTTCCCACTGGGACAGCTTCCCACTGGGACAGCTTCCCGGCCCGCCGGCACCTGTCAGACCCCGGCGACGTTCCCCCGGACAACTTCCCACTGGGACAGCTTCCCACTGGGACAGCTTCCCGGCCCGCCGGCACCTGTCAGACCCCGGCGACGTTTCCCCGGACAACTTCCCCCTGGGACAGCTTCCCACTGGGACAGCTTCCCCCTGGGACAGCTTCCCCCCGGGACAGCTTCCCGGCCCGCCGGCACCTGTCAGACCCCGGCGACGTTCCCGGACAGCCCCCCGGGGACAGTTCCCCACGGACAGCTTCCCCCTGGGACAGCTTCCCCTGGGCCCCCTGGGACAGCTTCCCCTGGGGCTCCCCCTGGGACCTGCCAGACCCGCCGGTACCTGTCAGACCCCGGCGACAGACCCTGGGACAGCTTCCCCCTGGGACAGCTTCCCCCTGGGACAGCTTCCCCCTGGGACAGCTTCCCCCTGGGACAGCTTCCCCCTGGGACAGCTTCCCCCAGGACAGCTCCACCCTGGGACAGCTTCCCCATGGGACAGCTTCCCCCTGGGACAGCTTCCTCCTGGGACAGCTTCCCCCTGGGACAGCTTCCCCCTGGGACAGCTTCCCCCGGACAGCTCCCCCTGGGACAGCTTCCCCTAGGACAGCTTCCTCCTGGGACAGCTTCCCCATGTGACAGCTTCCCCCGGACAGCTTCCCCCCGGACAGCTCCCCCTGGGACAGCTCCCCCTGGGACAGCTTCCCCCTGGGACAGCTTCCCCCTGGGACAGCTTCTCCCCGGACAGCTCCCCCTGGTGCATGCATATACAGCAAAGCGCTCGAGTTCATTGGTGTCGCGTACCTCTCGTTAGCAGGCGTTCTGCTTGTGTTTGCGCCAGCTAGCTGCACAGCAGTTTTCGGCAAGTTCGCGTGCCAATTCAGACTCCTTTCTTGCAAACAAACAATGCAATGCTGCGTAGTGTGGAGCATTTAGTTGCCAGATGTATGTCAGGTGTGATATGGGATTATGTCTTGCATTTAAGCATTGCCAGCAGTCAAAATTAATCAAGATCATTTTCAAAAGAATCGGAATCAAATCCGAAATCCTCCGCGTGAAAGTAATCGCAACTCAATCCCCAAGAAATGTTTTGGATGAACAAACGCAAATTAATGATCAACCCTAAAAATAAGAATTGAATCCAGGATTGCAAATCTTGTCATCCAAGTGTTGGTAATTCCTTCCAATTGTACATGTCATATTTAGTTCATGAGTTACAGCAGCGCAGTCTTGATATTTCGCTCAATGCCATGCCTTAATTTTGAGTGTTTTTTTATAGACATAGGCAGGTCTCAAATTTTGAGACCTGCCTATGCCAAATTTTATCCAAGCATGAAGCCTTTAAATCCCAACGCACTGAGTATATTCATCTTAAATGGTTCGTACAGCGGGAGTTCGAACCCGGCTAATAACGACCGTTCACCGTGCAGAGATCGTGCCCGTGTTCGCGGCGAACCTGCAGTACAAGATCACGTACCAGCGCGAGTCCGTCGAGTCGCTGCAGCACCAGTTCGACGGGCTGGTCTACAAGTACAACGACATCTTCTGCCCCTACCCGGAGGAGTGCGGCGTCTCCGACCTCAGCATGAAGACCTCGGTGAGAAGGCGGCAGGGGCGTCAGGGACGGACGAGAATGCGTCAGGAACGGGATGCGAAGTGAGACAGACACAGGGGTGCACTGGAGATGCTCCATCGTGCGCGTCGTTAGGTAGCGGTGTTGTTTCGTTACCTTAGTGGCAGCCATTTCCTTGTCCGTTGTTTAATTCCCGTAGCTTTTGAACTTAGCAAGGAGCCGTATGTTGCTGCCGTTCTTCTCCCCCTCCTAGGGAACCTCCTAGCTAATGCATTATCCTCCAGTTCCAATTGAAATCACCAAAACCACGTGCATTGGAGGGTGGGAAGCCAGGAGAACATGTCTCATTAGCGTATAGCCAGGAGAACATGTCTCATTAGCGTATAGCAAAATGAGCAAAACGAGGCATTTACACAATCCAGAAAAGTGTATCTGCAAACTTTCTCTCATGTTCGAATACCAGAATGAGAAGGCGATAATTGTGGCCGGTAGACACCGAGAGGGAGAGTGAGAAAGATAGAGAGGAAGAGAAAAAGAAAGAAGGTGTCGATTAGTTCCAATGTGCGCGCTTTTCGTGAAACGTCTTTATAACGCATCCAACTGTCAGCTAGATCAGGCAATCTTCCATTCACAGGAGGTGAATGGTGTGGTGCCGTGATGGACTTATACGTGACCCGCAATGGTGTGGTGCCGTGATGGACCTATGCATTACCTGCAGTGGTGTGGTGCCGTGATGGACCTATACATGACCCGCAGTGGTGTGGTGCCGTGATGGACCTATACATGACCTGCAGTGGTGTGGTGCCGTGATGGACCTATGCATTACCTGCAGTGGTGTGGTGCCGTGATGGACCTATACATGACCCGCAATGGTGTGGTGCCGTGATGGACCTATGCATTACCTGCAGTGGTGTGGTGCCGTGATGGACCTATACATGACCCGCAGTGGTGTAGTGCCGTGATGGACCTATACATGACCTGCAGTGGTGTGGTGCCGTGATGGACCTATACATGACCTGCAGTGGTGTGGTGCCGTGATGGACCTATACATGACCCGCAGTGGTGTGGTGCCGTGATGGACCTATACATGACCTGCAGTGGTGTGGTGCCGTGATGGACCTATACATGACCCGCAGTGGTGTGGTGCCGTGATGGACCTATACATGACCCGCAATGGTGTGGTGCCGTGATGGACCTATACATGACTCGCAGTGGTGTGGTGCCGTGATGGACCTATGCATTACCTGCAGTGGTGTGGTGCCGTGATGGACCTATACATGACTCGCAGTGGTGTAGTGCCGTGATGGACCTATACATGACCTGCAGTGGTGTGGTGCCGTGATGGACCTATACATGACCCGCAGTGGTGTAGTGCCGTGATGGACCTATACATGACCTGCAGTGGTGTGGTGCCGTGATGGACCTATACATGACCCGCAGTGGTGTGGTGCCGTGATGGACCTATACATGACCCGCAGTGGTGTAGTGCCGTGATGGACCTATACATGACCCGCAGTGGTGTGGTGCCGTGATGGACCTATACATGACCCGCAGTGGTGTAGTGCCGTGATGGACCTATACATGACCTGCAATGGTGTGGTGCCGTGATGGACCTATACATGACCTGCAGTGGTGTGGTGCCGTGATGGACCTATGCATTACCTGCAGTGGTGTGGTGCCGTGATGGACCTATACATGACCCGCAGTGGTGTGGTGCCGTGATGGACCTATACATGACCCGCAGTGGTGTAGTGCCGTGATGGACCTATACATGACCTGCAATGGTGTGGTGCCGTGATGGACCTATACATGACCTGCAGTGGTGTGGTGCCGTGATGGACCTATACATGACCCGCAATGGTGTGGTGCCGTGATGGACCTATGCATTACCTGCAGTGGTGTGGTGCCGTGATGGACCTATACATGACCCGCAGTGATGTAGTGCCGTGATGGACATATACATGACCTGCAGTGGTGTGGTGCCGTGATGGACCTATACATGACCTGCAGTGGTGTGGTGCCGTGATGGACCTATACATGACCTGCAGTGGTGTGGTGCCATAGTATGCATACATGACCTGCAGTGGTGTGGTGCCTTGATGGACCTATACATGACCCGCAGTGGTGTGGTGCCGTGATGGACCTATACATGACCTGCAGTGGTGTGGTGCCGTGATGGACCTATACATGACCCGCAGTGGTGTGGTGCCATAGTATGCATACATGACCTGCAGTGGTGTGGTGCCGTGATGGACCTATACATGACTCGCAGTGGTGTAGTGCCGTGATGGACCTATGCATGACCTGCAGTGGTGTGGTGCCGTGATGGACCTATACATGACCCGCAGTGGTGTAGTGCCGTGATGGACCTATACATGACCTGCAGTGATGTGGTGCCGTGATGGACCTATACATGACCCGCAGTGGTGTGGTGCCGTGATGGACCTATACATGACCCGCAGTGGTGTAGTGCCGTGATGGACCTATACATGACCCGCAGTGGTGTGGTGCCGTGATGGACCTATACATGACCCGCAGTGGTGTAGTGCCGTGATGGACCTATACATGACCTGCAATGGTGTGGTGCCGTGATGGACCTATACATGACCTGCAGTGGTGTGGTGCCGTGATGGACCTATGCATTACCTGCAGTGGTGTGGTGCCGTGATGGACCTATACATGACCCGCAGTGGTGTGGTGCCGTGATGGACCTATACATGACCCGCAGTGGTGTAGTGCCGTGATGGACCTATACATGACCTGCAATGGTGTGGTGCCGTGATGGACCTATACATGACCTGCAGTGGTGTGGTGCCGTGATGGACCTATACATGACCCGCAATGGTGTGGTGCCGTGATGGACCTATGCATTACCTGCAGTGGTGTGGTGCCGTGATGGACCTATACATGACCCGCAGTGATGTAGTGCCGTGATGGACCTATACATGACCTGCAGTGGTGTGGTGCCGTGATGGACCTATACATGACCTGCAGTGGTGTGGTGCCGTGATGGACCTATACATGACCTGCAGTGGTGTGGTGCCATAGTATGCATACATGACCTGCAGTGGTGTGGTGCCTTGATGGACCTATACATGACCCGCAGTGGTGTGGTGCCGTGATGGACCTATACATGACCTGCAGTGGTGTGGTGCCGTGATGGACCTATACATGACCCGCAGTGGTGTGGTGCCAAGTATGCATACATGACCTGCAGTGGTGTGGTGCCTTGATGGACCTATACATGACCTGCAGTGGTGTAGTGCCGTGATGGACCTATACATGACCTGCAGTGGTGTGGTGCCGTGATGGACCTATACATGACCCGCAGTGGTGTAGTGCCGTGATGGACCTATACATGACCTGCAGTGGTGTGGTGCCGTGATGGATCTATTCTATACATGACCTGCAGTGGTGTGGTGCCGTGATGGACCTATACATGACCCGCAGTGGTGTGGTGCCATAGTATGCATACATGACCTGCAGTGGTGTGGTGCCTTGATGGACCTATACATGACCTGCAGTGGTGTAGTGCCGTGATGGACCTATACATGACCTGCAGTGGTGTGGTGCCGTGATGGACCTATACATGACCCGCAATGGTGTGGTGCCGTGATGGACCTATACATGACCCGCAATGGTGTGGTGCCGTGATGGACCTATACATGACCTGCAGTGGTGTAGTGCCGTGATGGACCTATACATGACCTGCAGTGGTGTGGTGCCGTGATGGACCTATACATGACCTGCAGTGGTGTGGTGCCGTGATGGACCTATACATGACCCGCAGTGGTGTAGTGCCGTGATGGACCTATACATGACCTGCAGTGGTGTGGTGCCGTGATGGACCTATACATGACCTGCAGTGGTGTGGTGCCGTGATGGACCTATACATGACCCGCAGTGGTGTGGTGCCATAGTATGCATACATGACCTGCAGTGGTGTGGTGCCTTGATGGACCTATACATGACCTGCAGTGGTGTGGTGCCGTGATGGACCTATACATGACCTGCAGTGGTGTGGTGCCGTGATGGACCTATACATGACCCGCAGTGGTGTAGTGCCGTGATGGACCTATACATGACCTGCAGTGGTGTGGTGCCGTGATGGACCTATACATGACCTGCAATGGTGTGGTGCCGTGATGGACCTATGCATTACCTGCAGTGGTGTGGTGCCGTGATGGACCTATACATGACCTGCAATGGTGTGGTGCCGTGATGGACCTATACATGACCTGCAATGGTGTGGTGCCGTGATGGACCTATACATGACCTGCAGTGGTGTGGTGCCGTGATGGACCTATACATGACCTATACACACCGCAGTGGTGTGGTACCATTTCCATTATGACGAAAATATCCATTATCACCTCAATTACTTATTTTTCATATGCACGACATTTTCTGGAATTGCATGGAACTTTATGAAGTTGCCTCTTCCCCAGCGCTGGAGAGCCTCATAGCTAATGCATGCATATTTTATCGGCCACGATGACCCGAGGCCCGTGTCTGCAGCGGGATAACGACGGCGGACCTCTGGTGGACGTGGTGCTCACCATCGACACACCCGTCTACAACATCACCGACCAGGAGGGCTTCATCGACATCGTCGGAGAGGCGCTCAACACCGTCACCGACGACAACGCCTTCATGACCCTCATCGACTACGACAACATCGAGCTGGTGCTGCCCGTGCTCAGTCGTCAGGGCAAGCGGACCAAAGCCACGCCCATGCTCTGCTGCCAGAAGTGTCCCGAGGGACACGCCTACCGGCTGGGACACTGCGGTGAGTGTGCGACACGTCAGCGGCTGGGACACTGCGGTGAGTGTGCGACACGTCAGCGGCTGGGACACTGCGGTGAGTGTGCGACACGTCAGCGGCTGGGACACTGCGGTGAGTGTGCGACACGTTACCGGCTGGGACACTGCGGTGAGTGTGCGACACGTCAGCGGCTGGGACACTGTGGTGAGTGTGCGACACGTCAGCGGCTGGGACACTGCGGTGAGTGTGCGACACGTCAGCGGCTGGGACACTGCGGTGAGTGTGCGACACGTTACCGGCTGGGACACTGCGGTGAGTGTGCGACACGTCAGCGGCTGGGACACTGCGGTGAGTGTGCGACACGTTACCGGCTGGGACACTGCGGTGAGTGTGCGACACGTCAGCGGCTGGGACACTGTGGTGAGTGTGCGACACGTCAGCGGCTGGGACACTGCGGTGAGTGTGCGACACGTCAGCGGCTGGGACACTGCGGTGAGTGTGCGACACGTCAGCGGCTGGGACACTGCGGTGAGTGTGCGACACGTCAGCGGCTGGGACACTGCGGTGAGTGTGCGACACGTCAGCGGCTGGGACACTGCGGTGAATGTGCGACACGTCAGCGGCTGGGACACTGTGGTGAGTGTGCGACACGTCAGCGGCTGGGACACTGCGGTGAGTGTGCGACACGTCACAGCTGGGACACTGCGGTGAGTGTGCGACACGTCAGCGGCTGGGACACTGCGGTGAGTGTGCGACACGTCAGCGGCTGGGACACTGCGGTGAGTGTGCGACACGTCAGCGGCTGGGACACTGCGGTGAATGTGCGACACGTCAGCGGCTGGGACACTGCGGTGAGTGTGCGACACGTCAGCGGCTGGGACACTGCGGTGAGTGTGCGACACGTCAACAGCTGGGACACTGCGGTGAGTGTGCGACACGTCAGCGGCTGGGACACTGCGGTGAGTGTGCGACACGTCAGCGGCTGGGACACTGCGGTGAGTGTGCGACACGTCAGCGGCTGGGACACTGCGGTGAGTGTGCGACACGTCAACAGCTGGGACACTGCGGTGAGTGTGCGACATGTCAGCGGCTGGGACACTGCAGTGAGTGTGCGACACGTCAGCGGCTGGGACACTGCGGTGAGTGTGCGACACGTCAGCGGCTGGGACACTGCGGTGAGTGTGCGACACGTCAGCGGCTGGGACACTGCGGTGAGTGTGCGACACGTCAGCGGCTGGGACACTGCGGTGAGTGTGCGACACGTCAGCGGCTGGGACACTGCGGTGAGTGTGCGACACGTCAGCGGCTGGGACACTGCGGTGAGTGTGCGACACGTCAGCGGCTGGGACACTGCGGTGAGTGTGCGACACGTCAGCGGCTGGGACACTGCGGTGAGTGTGCGACACGTCAGCGTGGGCGAACGGCGCCAGGGATGTCATGAGTGACGTCATATCACGAGTGACGACATGGCATGAGTGACGTCATGGAATGAGTGACCGATCAGCTTTGGAATGACAGGTGAGGGATGAGTGACTGAATGAGTGGAACTGGAAAAGTGTGGCGTGTGTTTGGTTCCTTGGAGCGAGAGATGGGTGGCGAGTGAATGATTTGCTGGGGCAAAAGATGAGAAGTGAGAGGCACGAGATTGGAACAAATCGGATAGAAAGGTACAGTGATTACAGGCCAAATGCAGCGTCAACATGTGCTGAGTAAAATACAACGAGTTCAAAGGGAATATTATAAACTGTCTTTTGGTGGATTTGGACATGGTGCATTGATTTGATGTCGGTTGTTACAATGTGACCGAGGTGGATATCACCTGATGATGACACTGTAAGATGAGCAATATTGCACTTGAAGCTTGCTGGCAACTACCTTACATGACACACAATAACATTTAGGTATATTATCTCCCTCCCTTGTTCATAATACCTATCTTTGTTATTCACAACTCACTCGTCTTTACTGTGTGGCTTTTTATCTTCAGGTACTTCCCGCAAAGTGTCATGCTTATCTGAAGCCGAAAGCTAATGCCACGTACCGCTGATTTTCAGTGAAGTGTCCTGGCGGCGACTGCAACTGAGGACCGGCCGACGTCCTGCTGACCTGACCCTGACCCGACCTCGAACGATCCCGACCTCAGTATCGGGTCTGGTCAGGTCAGACGTGCATTGCAGCGTTCAGAGTGGCCTGTGCTCCACCGACATAGACTGTGACGCCACGTCGAGTGTGACGTCATGTCGGCCGCTGGCCGGCCACGCCGCGGGCGAAGGGAGCGGCCGCCGCCGCCGATCAGCGCGACCTCGCGCCGGCAGCAGGCCATCGGAGCACTGACGGCCGGGCTGCGCCGCCTCTCAGACTGACGGTCCGTGTCGGATCCATGCGGTCGCACCAATCGAGTGAGGCGCCGGCGGCATCGCAGAGCAGCGGCTCAGCGCGGCGTCTGTGTAGCGTCCGCACGTAATGACATGTGTTCGGTAGAGAGCGAGCCGGTGCGCGTGTCTGTTAGGGTAGAGCTGAACTGCTGGCTCCGGTGGCTGAGGAGGCTCAGCCAGCCGACACTCGTGACACAGCTGTCCGTCTGGCGGTGCGTGGGCGTAGCTGGGGCGAGACGTCGGCAGTGGCTCGTCGAGTCGGTGCGGCTGTCTGTCGCCGACTTATTGAGTTGGTTCAGCTGTCTGTCGCCGACTCGTTGGGTCGGTGCGGCCGTCTCGCGGTGTCTTTGCGCCTCCTCCGTCGCCAAGTCGGCCAACCATCGGCTCCGCCACATGCTCAACACAACCAATGGCAATGCGTAGAGCAAATTCAGAAGAAAATTTGGCCACCCGAAATTATTAGATGATCAGTGGTAGAGCAGATTCATCAGAACGGTTGCAGATGATCCTTCCGTTTCAGCCTCTACAGATCATCATCCTATTTATTGTTACAGTACCCCGTAGACGCGTAATGAACGAACCAAGTATTCCCTGAATGGTAGTCGCTGTTCGTTGTTGCTAGTTTCATGACTGTGTGCTTCTTGCAGTGTTTGTAAATAAAATGACCAAATCACAATAAAACTTCAAACTGGACGTCGCCTTTTCACGCTGAAGCACAAACCACGTAGAACAGTATTGTCGAATTTATGCGACAGGCTCACAGTACACTCCAGCAAGGCGGGGGCCTTGAGCATCGACTGAAGGGTATGGCCTGGCGGTCTGATGGTGGTGGACACAAATTCAACACGGTTCGCCGTTTCCGCCGCAGAGTCGGGACTGCAGGGCCTCCCGCTCGGGCGGCACGGCCAGCCGGGGAGGCCTCCCACTGTCGGGCGGCACAGCCAGCCGGGGAGGCCTCCCACTGTCGGGCGGCACGGTCAGCCGGGGAGGCCTCGGACGCGCGCGCACGGCGAGGCATGCCGCTGTTGGTTGGCTGCCAGGCGTATGACAGATGAACAGGCGTTGCCAACGGCGAGACGTGAGGTACGTGGAATTGTGCTGGAGCTGCAACAGACGGAGCGTGTCAGCTGAACGTGCTGGCCGCGGTCATCTATTATCGGCCGTTGAGTCAGATCGGTGCCAATTGCTAGAGACGACGCCAGTTGGATGTGTTGGCATGAGTGCTAGACATACTTCTCTGCCTTTGAAATGTGTATGCATGACAAGTGGATAACACTGATGCCTATGTGAAACACCGTCGCGTCTCGCTTTCAGTTTTCTTCTTCTAGCTAAGGCTGAATGCATGAAGCAAAAGAGTATGAGCAGTAAGCATCATCAATCGCGCATGAGCGACACTCTTCAGCCTGCTGCAAAGTACGACAAAGAGAGAAAGCGAAAACAAAACATTTCAGCTAAGACATTAAAACAGAGCTTTACCCACCGGAAATTAGGCCGCCTCCCCCTCTTCGTCCTTCTTGCCTCCAACAAGCAGGTCTAACACTCCGGCCAGGTCGATCTTGCCGGCATCGTCGATGTCGAACTGATCGAACGCCTCATCGACCTCCTTCGGGCTGAACTTCTCGCCCCAGGTTAGCAGGGAGTGCCGGAAGCTGTCGCTGTTGATGGTACCGTCACCGTCATCGAAGGCCTGGAATGCCTTGACGATGACCTCGTCATCGTCGGCCTCGCCCGACTGCCGGCTGGCGAACATGCTGAGCAGCATGGTGAAGTTGATGGGGCCCGGTGCGTCGGCCAGCATTTCTTCCAGGTCCTTGTCTGCCACGATCTTTCCGATGATGTCGAAGCTGGAGCGGATGTCAGATTTGTTGAGGATGCCGTCCTTGTCGGCGTCCATCATCTGGAAGCCCTCCTTGAACTCATTCACCTGCTGCTGTGAGAAGCAGGAGAACACGCTGCTGCCGGCCTTCTTGGAGGACTTCTTCTGCGGACGGAGAGGACCACCATGGTCAGCCACTGCACGAGATGACAGCACGTGGTAACAGCAACGCGCCTGCGCATCTGGCCGATCAGCACAGCATCCCAAGAGCACAGCGTAAACACAGGCAGGGCTCCGAGCGCAAAACGAAAGTAAGCGCCGACGGCTGCCGCCAAAGGTTAGAACGCTCAAGCAATTGCGCACTAAGACAAATGATGACGCGACGTAAATCGTGATTGATGACGTTGTCATGGCAATGACAGGCACTTTGTGGTTGTGCACTGTACCAACAAATCCACACTTGGAGAAGTAAAAGCCAGGGGTCCATGTGCAGATGACACTCACACCGGATACCATTGTCACCTTCAGGGCCATGTCGGCCATGTCATAGCCTCCTGGCAGATCCAAGCGGTTCTCTCTGAATTTTCAATCTCTCAGTTATCCTAGGTCACACGACTGTTCGCTGCAGAAGGTATGGGTTCGATTCCTACAGAAATTACCCTTCAGCATGTTACAGCCCTTCAGCAGCAGGTGCTGTAAATGAAGCACGCAGTAGAGGTAGAGGTAGAGGTAATGCCAGCCATATAGACAGCGTTAGTGTATTGTTGGCACGTGAAACGTCCGCCGAACCTATGACGTTATAATGGGTTTTCGCATTGTGATATGGTGAAAGAATCATCTTCTACCCAACTGAATGTCAGAAGAACTGCAGATATCAAGAGTGTAGGCACCGAAGAAGCATCGGCTGCGTAAATACCATCGGAAGCAAATCCAAAGGAGGCGAACGGGATCGAACTCGTTTTTTCCAGCAACTGCAAAAACTGTTGGGGGCCCGCCGCTGACAGGAGTTGCGGAGACTGTGATGGGCCCACCATTGGCGGGCTATGGGGACTTTGGTGGGACCGCGGTTGACAGGGACTGTGGTGGGCCCGCGGTTAACAGAGGCTGTGGGGACTGTGGTGGGCCCGCCGTTGACAGGGCTATGTGGACTGTGGTGGGCCCGCGGTAAACAGGGGCTGTGGGGATTATGGTGAGCCCGCCGTTGACAGGGCTGTGGGGACTGTGGTGGGCCAGCCGCGCCAACTCACGCTGGAGCGCTTGGTGGAGGCGGGCTTCGCGGGCTCCGGGGCTGGGGCCGCTTCGGGAGTCTCCTCGACTTCCTTCCTCTTCTTCTTCTTCTTCTTCTCTTTGTCGTCAGCCTGAAAATTCCATGCGTGCTATAAGACAGCCAGCTTAGTTAGTGAGCAAAGCGATTCCCAAAGAATTGCCCGTGTCCAAAGAATGATGCAAAAATCGCTGCAAGCTATCAAATTCATAATTTACAGCGCGAAGTAAAAATGAAAACACATCGCACAGCAACAAGCAATTCAAAATACTTGGCCTTACTTCGGCAACATCTGCAACGCCACACTGGTCGCGGGCGACATTGTCGGCCAAGACATGGACTATAAGACATGGCCTATAAGCCATGTTTCGCCATGTCGTGGTTCAGTGAACCTCTGCTGCCAGCAGCTGTCTGAAATGAGCCGCAGTGCGATGTGCTGCTGGCTGGCTTTCGCTAGATCCTGGTCTTCGCATGGTAGATGGTAGTCAATCTACCCGTATTCCACGATATATATATATATATATATATATATATATATATATATATATATATATATATATATATATATATATATATATATATATATATATATATACGGCTAGTATGGTATGCAGTTCTTGCTGTGTGCATCAGCTTCTTGGCTTTGGTAAATAGTGATAGCCTTGCGGCGAATGTGCTATAAGTGAGCATAGAGGTGAGCAGAAAACCTTTTTGACGTCTGCGAAAATCACCAAAAATATGAATAAGGGACTGAATTGGGTTGTTTATGCTGAACTGTTATCATTGAGCATCAGACACATGCCCAGTTACAGCCCAAATTACATCAGTTAAGCTGTACTGTGATAGCTACAATCAGGCACGCAATATACACAAATTCCATTTAAATCAATTTAAGTGATAATGCAATTGGCGATGGTGAAATATCGGCTATGCCTAATGTGGCACCCTAATAGGTCCTAACACCAGGTATGTGCCTACCGTAGGTGCAGCGAAGTAGGTCTGACGGTGCGAATGAGGACAGATATTTATTAAAAGCCTCGCAGTGCGACAAGATAGACTTCCCTTAAACGGTTTCACTTTAGCATTTCGGGCATATAACAGAGCTCATAAGGCCTTGTGCATCAGGCTAGGACACGCGGGGAAAAATTTCCAACAAAAGAACGCAGTCTGTCCTATCTGAGTTAATCCTGAGAACAAACCAAACATCGTGCTGGAATAGCATGCTTGAATGCAATTTTGAATGCCCTGATATATCGTGACAGAGCTTGAGGTTGCCTAGATGAGTAAACCTGGGAGGCTAGCCAATTTATAAATGCTTGTTGAATCCTACCTTCTCTAGTTGTGATTTTCCTATTCTATCTCAAATAGCCCAACCGCACTGTAGAAAAGATTGAATGTTTTCGAAATTTGCAGCCAAAATAGATTCGATTTCAGTTCTCCCACGACTCTAAAAGAGAGAGAGAGAGGATCATCATCGACATCGCCCAGTTTGCTTTGCTGACAATGAAATTAACGTTTTCGCCAAATGTTGGCTTCCTTTCCAACCAAAGATCGATGTCACAAATGAAAGAGACATTTTCAAGCGTGGTATTTTCGATGGGTATATTTACGTGGGTATATTTACTGTATATTTACGTAGGGGGTCAAACTCGGCTTCCTTTTGCTGATATATTGTTGGTTGTGGAAGGATAGGATCTCAGGTCGCTAGCAGCTACCGATTAACGAAATGATACTGCCGACAGGAAGAGAGTAGTATGAAGACCCGCAGGATTTCGTCCTAACGGTCGACTTCATTCGTGCCTATCCCTTCTCGGCTTCTGACCTGCCCTGACCTGACCTGACCCAATCCACCACGATCCGACCCGACCGGATCTGACTAATTATAGCTGACCCCATCTGGATTCGAGCTAACCTGACAAGGCCTGATTCGACATTATCTGCCCATCAAAGGGCCTGTACAGACCTTCCACATTGATACTGTGCCTCCTCAAACCTATCCAGAGCATTTATCGGCTCATTCTTAGCTGTCCATACCTAGCCTCGGAAGCGGCAGGGAGTGTCGAAACAAGAAACAACTATTTGTTAATTAGGAAAGGTACGTAGCCGCAGTCCAAATTTGGAATTGTCGTGACGCAGGTGCGCACACTAGGCCAGTGTGTCACACGCTACATAAGCCGTCACAACGTTCTGGCTGGGGGGGGGGCGTCGGCTCCACGGCCCCGCGCTATCCCATTTGGCAGCCGCCGCCGCCGCCGCCGCCGCCGCCGCCGGTGGGCTGGTGGCTGGACCCACTGGCCTGGCCAGACTCACCTCCATATACACACCGTTGGCCGGCTGCCACGCGAGGCTAAAGATAGCCCCGGGGCGGTGCCGTGAGCCCCGCCCGAGTGTAACACCCCACCGGCGGCCAGCGGCGGCGGCCAGCGGCGGCGCCCACCGGCAGCACGCTGCTGGACGCTCTCCTCCACACATGCCTTTCGCGGCAGGTCGATGGAAGCGCACGTACTGCATGTACTGCTGCAGGCCGTACTGCATGTACTGCTGCAAGTCGGACTACATCTACTGCTGTGGGTCGTACTGCATGCACTGCTGCAGGTCGTGTGGCTTAGGAGTTCACCCGAACATTTCGCATCACATGCCCCGATGCGAAGAATGTTTTCATTGAAGTTTCCACAAGACGAACAGAATTCTGATTAAGTTACTATTGTATGGTATGAGTATGCAGGGACACCATATGAATGTGCTTAATATGTGAACAGCAGTGAGCGGTCAGTGCCGATTGTAAGCGCGACATGTTCTCAGGATTACTTGACAAGTTGCGGAGCGGCCGAGAGAAGCAAGTCAGGTAGGATCGTGAGCCTCTTAAAGCCGAACTAAGTAACGAGCTCAAAGCCATCCAATGTTCTCCAGAGTATGCCTATTTGCCTGTGGAAGTAGCAGGGGTGTCACTTTGCATACGCTAAGGGGCCCACTGGCACCCTCAATCATTGACTCCCCTCCTCAATCATTGACTCCCCCCCTCAATCATTGACTCCCCCCATCCTCCCCTCCACCCCGAATCAGACTGAAGCTTAGCCATTGGGATTATGGATGCACACTAGACAAAGATGGCCTTCGAGACAACCTTGGCCATCCAAATGATCACTTGACAATTTCACTTCAACTTCACTCCAAAATCAACTTCACGAGGTAACGCCACTTGTGGTAAGTACGATAATCAGCTAAAACCGGCAGAGTCCTCGGATTAGATGGGGCTCTGCCCGGTCAAGCCCAATGCTCAGCTGTCGATATTCAGTCAATAAGGTCAGCAACTGAGCAAGAAAGGGTTCACCTATTGGTCACAGTATTGGCCTCTTCCAGAACACATGAATATATCGGTCAGGGGTATTCGCTGTGTTCGACGGCAGCTATCCCAAAATGCACCATGCAAAGCGTTTCGAATTCGTATAAGTGTGACAACAAAATATTTGATTAAGATCCAATCTCATCAGTTCTAGCTTCGAACAGAGAATCAATGTATTGCAATTATATTTCCATCAATGCTGCTAAAAACCGAAACTTGGACGAACATTTTAACATAAGTGTATATGTCGCCACACCACTTCCTAAAACAAGGCACAACTGGACAATTAAATTGAGAAGCATCAAATACACGTTATCTGTGTCGTCATTTCCTGGCTCAAAAACATGCCATAACTTCATCTGAAAATCCGCCGTTATCTTGCAAATCATTGGTGGTGGCCTGACCACGCGAAGTATAAATCAGAAGAAGAAGGCACGCCAGCTGATGTCACTGTACCTCATCCCATGAACAAGGTTGGATGGCCGTCCTCAGATTTGTACAGGTGCTGATGGATGTCCTGGGCACGGCGAAATACTTTGAACATGCGCTGAACGGCATAGGCTACTACATGCAAACAGCCTCGACACGGCTGTGCTAATCTAGTCAACACATCCAAACCGCAGCTGGGCATCCAAACCTTGGTTCGGTCTCCAAACCATGGCTATCTGATACTGATCTCGGTTTCCAAACTTCGGCTCAACATCCTACTTTTAGCATCTAAATGTTAGCTCCGTAACCAGGCCTTGGCTCAGTATTTAGGTCTTTGGTCAACGTTCAAAACAAACATGGTAACTGAGATGTTCAATTGAAATGACAAAATATGGTCATATCTAACTTCATCCGCAATAGATCGAAGTCATCAGAATGATATGTTATATTGGCGTCTATAGTGCTGGAATGTCCCGCAAGAGAGATCCAGTATGTATATGGGCGAGGAGAGCTTCCATATATGAACGCGGAAAAAAAAAACTTTGTCACGAAGCACGTCCGTCGTCGAAGGCGTTTATGTTTCAAGCTTTGAAGTGCTGGCATGAATTTGAATTAAGACCGACGCAGGTGTGGTGAAGCTCAAGTGTGCATGTGTAAAACTTAATATCTATCTGGGTGTTATTGGGGAATATACATCAGCGAATGTTTCATACATTTCGCAATAGACATGGTTACTGGGAGGGTGCGGTACGCAGCTCCCTGCCATCAATCTAACTGGATAATTTCGGATGGCTGAAGAAGAGCTGGTTATTACTAGCTGTTCTTTTTCAAGCACATCTCGCGAAAGTTTATAGGCACGATATATATGCAAAGATGATTATTCACATTGAATAACACCATTTGGCTTACGTTTGCAACACGCACACCTTTAGGATGGCTCTAATGTGGAACATTTTTCTGGCAACCATTCTCTTCGGCACGTTCATTGTGTATTCTTCCCTTGTTCAATAATGGTGATACTTCCCCGCTCAAAATGGTTTGTCACAAAGGACTGACCGTACTTAGCTTTGATTGTTGCAATTAGTATCATATGGCATTTACCATACGGGCTTACAATAGTTACATCAACATATATTTATACGTAGGACAAGCACAAACTTATTGTAGAATGAGCAAGGGCGTTCAAGGTTGCATACTGACTCGGAAACGCTCTTGGTGTCGGGCTTTTTCTGAACATTGACCAGCTAACAATGACTCTCAAGAAGGTACTCAGTTCGCAGGTTTCACTTTTACCCTTTGACCGTTGATCACGATTAGGTAGCCACAATATCACATTATTGAAGCCCAGTCCGGATGATCTCACTTAAGTACACCACGCTTCAACTAAGCAAGTCACCATTTCGCTAACAGCTGCTCTACAGACACCACTTAACAAGCCAGGACCACAAAATCTCCAGCAGCAGCAAAAGAAGCACGATGCACGAGCTGCACGCCAAGAAGTCCGGACTGCCAGCTGTATCTGCGAGATCACAAGGAAGGGACAGACAAACACGCAGACGCTACTCACTGAAATCAGTGCAAGCACTACCCACTATGGGCGCGCCTCCCACACCGTTACACACGTACGCCACTACTGCTAGGACAGTGCCGGTCGGCACAACACCACCTTCAGTTCGCGCCGTCGCTGCCCGAGTCCCAAACATGACTCTGTGTCGCTCGCGTCCCGAACCGGCTAAACTCTGCAAATTCTGAAATGTCCACAGATGTCAGTCAGGCGATCGTCGCGACCACTCCAGCTAAGACACGACACGGAGTGGAATTATATCAGTCGATCCAATCCAGATCAGACAGGTCACTTCCACATCACATGTGGATGTGATCAGCAAACCAGACGCGCTTGATCCGTGATCCATGTCCCGTAGAAAGACTTAGTTTTGTGTACATTCTCTAAAATCGTTTTAATTATTTACAATATTTTCACAGGGATATGAGCAGCCAGAAGAAATACCAGCAGCACAGCAGCAAAAAAAAATATTGCAGTCATTTTGTGTTGTTCTTTTTTCTTTCTTTTTTAGGAATAGAAAGAATGATTGGATAATATTTCGTCGATGGACAATTTCGTTGCGCCACTTCAATATAATGACTTTGCGAAAGCTGCGTTCAACCCGATTCATGATGCAATCCAATCCTAAATCCGCATGAAAATATAATCGCTGTAAGCTCTGACCCACGGCTGGAGGTCAAGGTGGCGCGTTTGGCTCACTCACTCTGGCACGCCTCGGCGGGAAGCAGAGCGTCGGGAAAATTTGGCTACCACATCAGGATTCCTCCGCACGTGCGCATGGCCCAGCGGAAGGCCTCGGTGATTAACGGTCCTTGCGTGGCATAGCCGACGGCGGCTCGGCACGTGTGACCACGGTCCCACGTCGAGGATCGCTGGTCATCTCGGGTGACAATCGCTGACGCCGTATAAATCGTACACAATGGAAGCCGAGGATTGTCGACCATCCCAGCAGTGGTCTGCCAATAATATCACTGGCGCCACCGCTCCGGCAGCGCAGGCGCGTGCGACAGACGTCAGGAACGTGGTCTTTTGATGGATGGGATCCGGTGTAGCTTAACGGCCTCCTTTGGGATGTGACAAGGCACAACTGAGTTAACACATGGGCGCAATAGATCAGAACTTGCCAGTTCCACCTTCATGTTTGATAGTCCATTACAAGGAGAAGGACTGCCCTTGGAGGATAGGATTCACTTTGTGCCAAATGGCAGCCTCGTGTGACGAGAGTGGTGTACCATAGCTGGGGTGTACGGGTCACCGATGGACACTCGGCTGCTGGTGGCAGACGTGGTGCGGCTGGGATCGGCGGTAAGTCAGCCACAGTGTCGGCTGGTGGGGGCGGTGTGTGGCTGTCTGGCTGCACTCACCATGGCTCGGCCGCTGGTCCCCGGAGCCGACGTTGCACGAGAGGACACAGAGGGTCCACTGGAGTCTGGCGGCGCCGGGCTCTGGCAGCTCGACTCGGCCTGGCCGCCGCCGCCGCCAATGGCCGCCGCTCCAGGCTGCCGTCGTCCAATGGCAGCCAGCAGCCCTTATTCGGCCGACCGGCGGCCCGCACCTGGCCTGGCCGTGTCAGCCCAGCCGGCACAGTATCACAGCCCGGGTCAGGCTGCCCCGGCACAGTATCACAGCCCGGGTCACCCGGCACCGCGTCACAGCCCGTGTCAGCCCAGCCGGCACAGTATCACAGCCCGGGTCAGGCTGCCCCGGCACAGTATCACAGCCCGGGTCACCCGGCACCGCGTCACAGCCCGGGTCAGCCCAGCCGGCACAGTATCACAGCCCGGGTCAGCCCAGCCGGCACAGTATCACAGCCCGGGTCAGGCTGCCCCGGCACAGTATCACAGCCCGGGTCACCCGGCACCGCGTCACAGCCCGTGTCAGCCCAGCCGGCACAGTATCACAGCCCGGGTCAGCCCACCTGGCACAGTATCACAGCCCGGGTCAGTCCGCCCCGGCACAGTATCACAGCCTGGGTCACCCGGCACCGCGTCACAGCCCGGGTCAGGCCGCCCCGGCACAGTATCACAGCCCGGGTCAGTTCGCCCCGGCACAGTATCACAGCCTGGGTCATGCGGCACCGCGTCACAGCCCGGGTCAGCTCAGCCGGCACAGTATCACAGCCCTGGTCAGGCCGCCCCGGCACAGTATCACAGCCCGGGTCAGCCGCCCCGGCACAGTATCACAGCCCGGGTCATCCAGCACAGGCCGCCCCGGCACAATATCACAGCCTGGGTCATCCGGCACAGACCGCCCCGGCACAGCATCACAGCCCGGGCCAATTAACACAACATCACACCCCGGGTCAATCGGCACAGCATCACCAGGACGGTGGCGGGGGAGCCAATCTGCATCCACTCCCGACCAACTTTTGCTCTATGCCAGATAAAGGGATGCGGTAAGTGGTATGGTGTGGCTACATGCTTGACCGTTGAGAGTTACTTCAAGCATTTGCTCCATCTCTTTTGGTTAGCTTTTCAAGTCAGGTCAAGCTGATCAACGAGTCAGCCACACATTTTCGCCTTAGTTTTCGCACACTGGTCATGGAACAAATATGATTTCGTGGTTAAGTGGTTAAACTTAGTGGTTGATATGCAAACTGAAGATTTAGTTTGGCAAAGGTTATGCGTGCAAAGGTGAAGGTTGTCGAGCCTGTCGATGTTACATACATGAAAATTTGCAATGAACCGTTGAAGATTGCAAGTTTTGAAGCAGATGACACTCAGACAAAATGCAATGAGTGCCACAATAGCAAAGCTAGACATTTTTCACTATATTTGGGAATTATGGAGAATAAACAGGTTTTCTTTTTTGGAGAATTTTCCAATAACTTCGAAGAAAACGTTTCAAGTTTTCTAATCGAATTTGAATGCCCAACCAAATCAGAAATGAACCATAAGTACAGATCTAGGCCGGTGTAGGCATTTTTACTTCACGTGCAGAATTAGCCCGGTGTAGCCATTTTGACTTCGCAATTGTTCGTAGAGTGTCTGGAAAATCATGGAATTAAATGCACCTTCGGGACGTTTTTTAAGTCATCTTTCAATGACCAGACCTGATAATGACTTGAAACCTGGCACACTTTTAGAGGACATAAGTTGGCACAACATATACTTGAGGTGTTCAAAAATATTGATCAGTAATAAAGTTTTGCGCTACGAAATTATTTTCTAGCTTATCCCGTCATTCGATCTAAGGTCTCGATCCGAGATCGTAGCTTGCCTTTTTGCATTTTTAATATAATTTTGCTGTCCAACCTTATTTCACTTTTGAACGCATCTTGTATAATTTGGTTGTGAAAATGCGTCACCATGTCATAAGAGTCTAGAATGCAATTTGTTGCACAATGTGTGCAAATCAATCGATGGAAGGTATGCCAAGCTTAAAAGCGATAACGTGAACAATTCAGAAGTAAGTAAGGCAAATGTCTTGGGGGTCAAATTGTCCCCCCCCCCCCCCCACGATGATAAATTTGAATGCGCACCGCGTCATTTTCATGGAAAGGTGGTCAGAAATCTGTCAAAGGTGTCAAGTTGTTACAACTCTCCCAGGCAATAGCAGTAGACATTCCACCCGCCGTAGGCATGTGTATGCCTGCGGCGAGACGCCACCCGTGCTGGGTATGTGGTCGCCACCCGCCGCAGGCATGTGTATGCCTGCGTCGAGACGCCACCCGTGCTGGGTATGTGGTCGCCACCCGCCGTAGGCATGTGTATGCCTGCGGCGAGACGCCACCCGGCTGGGGTGTGTTGCTGGGTATGTGGTCGCCACCCGCCGCAGGCATGTGTATGCCTGCGGCGAGACGCCACCCGTGCTGGGTATGTGGTCGCCACCCGCCGCAGGCATGTGTATGCCTGCGGCGAGACGCCACCCGTGCTGGGTATGTGGTCGCCGCCGACGCTCCTGGCCGCCGACGAGCCGAGCGCCGTGATGGCCGTGTCAGACGGGTCGACCGTGACGGTTGGCAGTTTGTCTTGGCGCGACCGAGACGCCATCGAGAAATTCCGCGGCTCCCTCCGACGTGATGGACTGCGTCAACCACGTGACCGATTCTGCCAGCCTCCGCCGCAGCGGCTCGCGGTGTCACCGGTGTGCATAACTTCGGATAGTTACCGACACGGAAACAGGACAGACCACATTCTGGAACCACAAGCGAAGCCCACGCCTACAGAGAAAGTCAGTCAGTCAGTCAGTCAGTGTGAAAGAAATACTTTTATCTGCACCATCGTCATCAGGGACATATTTTAAACATTGCGTGTAAAGAAAATATACGACCTTCAATATACCAGGAGGTGCTGAGTCTAAAACCCAGGAGCAATGTCTAAAACCCAGGAGCATCTAAGAGCCATTCTTCGTTGTATTAAACCATATTTTAAACATACAGAATTTCATACTCATCGCAGTCTCAGAGGGCGGGTGGTTAAATTACCCCCTCCGCCATTAGCTTTCGTGTATGCTAAATGGAGAGATGTGGTGAACGGCTAGATGTAGCTCCATCCTTGAGCTTTCGGAGTTACTTGGAACATTTGATCTACCTCTTGTTTTTGACCCTCCAGATCAGGTGAAACAAGTCAATGTCGGGGTGTAGTTGGTCACCCGGTTTTCGCCGTGATTCTCGGTCTCTGGTCTTAAAACAAATGCGATTTCCTGGTTCAATGCCAGTGATTTGCTAATTGAAGTCTTATTCTAACACACTGACATGTACAAGGTTCAAGGCCACCGATCAGGTCAAGGTCAGGTGACTGGAAATATGTGATGAACCGTTGAGCCTGACGGACGGCTTTCGTAGTAGATTATGCTCAGGGAAAGATATTGAGCGTCACCAAAGTGAAGACGAATGTTTCTCGCCTTTGGTGAGAATGTTAGGTACAAAATTCAAAATTCTTCAATTTTGGGGATGCATCCGAAAAAGTTTACATCATTAGAACATTTTCAATTCAAGCCTCGGGACCACAAACAAGTTGTTACCATGTTTTTTCCGTTTTTCAAACATGGATTGTCACAAAGCTATGCACAAAAGCACAGCTTCAACCTCCGTTGTACGTACCAAGTGACCGCCTGACCTGAGTTTCCGTTTTGTTTTCCATTTTTCTTGGTCATTTGCGTATATAGTTATATTTCAGCTTTAGCTGTATTTAACATATAATATTTTGTAACATGTAATAATATTTCAGTTTTGGCTGTAATTGATATGTAATTATATTTCAGTTATAGCTCTGACAGCCAAATATTTGACATGGTTTGTTCATGACAAATGATTTAATTTGTATCTAAAACAGACGAAAACTTTGGTTTGTAATATGTGCTCATGAATTATCGGAATGTTTTCCTCATCTCAAAGCGATATCATGAGCCGCTTAGGCGTCACCGCAGAAGAAACTGAAAGGAGTCGATCGAATTGACAATCCTCGATGCAGTTTCAGAAATAACACTTTCAGGCTTGGGCTTGGATATCTTCTCTGAAATTGTGGTGTATATCCGATTGTTGCAGCCTTTCGAAAATTGGCATACTTATCGAATTTCGCGGAACATAGATCCGAGATGTCCCAGGTCCTCACATCTTATTTTTGTATCTAAATTGTATGCACAATAAGATGAACGCCTCATCCCAACCACAGACCAAGTCTTGTCAATATCAACATCAATATGTGTTTATATATATATATATATATATATAAATATATATAGAGAGAGAGAGAGAGAGAGAGAGAGAGAGAGAGAGAGAGAGAGAGAGAGAGAGAGAGAGAGAGAGAGAGAGAGAGAGAGAGAGAGAGAGAGAGAGAGAGAGAGAGAGAGAGAGAGAGAGAGAGAGAGAGAGAGAGAGAGAGAGAGAGAGAGAGAGAGAGAGAGAGAGAGAGAGAGAGAGGGAGAGAGAGAGAGAGAGAGAGAACTTGTGTGAACTCCTTCAACTGCACTGAGCCGTACGACAGCTGCTCAGGTTCAGATTGCACTGCAGTGTTCCAGGACCGACCGTACGTGTGCATAGTAGGTTTTGTAGAAAGGCAACATTAATTTCGATCAATTTATTGCATCATTATTTGACCCACACTCGTATATGCGGGTGGCAGAAAGGTCCAAATCTAAATCTAGCTGCCTATCCCTAAATTGTATGATTACTTGATGAAGCTGGCAGTAACATTGGTCGACGGCATCATACATACGTCGTGGATATGTCAGTCGTCGGCAGTCAGCGCCCGTCCGTCCCCTCCGTCGGAGGTACAGGTCGGCCCACCGAGGTACCGGCATTGGAGAGGTCCGTCGTAAGCTAGCCAAAGAGTTTCGCTTTAGACAGAAGCAGTTGAGAAAAAAAAGTTATGCCATTATCTCATAATGCTCTTGGCCCAGGGGTATCTAAATCAGTGCTAGCTGTTGGTGCCATGAAGGCGACAACCCCACTCGATAATGCCGGTGCTTTTGCTCAAACGCCTGGACAGTTTTCTGCAGAATTTGTCAAATGTTGGTGGGCATTATTAATGATCGTATTGTCATCGGTATTCTGCCTGAGCAGTGAAAGCAGGGTCTCGTAATATTGATATCAAAATGAGATGCGTGGCACTAAAAATCAGCTTACACAATCGATCGATAGATTACAAAGTGACCAAGCTAAATGTCAAAACAAGCTAAATGCAAGTAAGACTAAAAGAAACAACTGTGCACAATTTCCTTACATGATCAACACATCATTCCTTATCTCAGCTCATTTACTTCAGAGATAGAAATGCAAAGTATGGCATCAGTGGAAGTTACTTGACACCTCACCTCTTGTGCTTGTCGTTAAAACAGTGAGGCTGTATTAACCCACATTATATTACAATTTGTTTATTGTAATAAATATTACCGAATATATTTATTGTAATAAATATTACAATGTATTTATTGTAATAAATACACAATAAATAGTGCGCAATTATTACCAAGCTACGATGAACAGTCAGAAGCTGATTAAGATCACTTTGCGTACCGAAAAGTACAAGTCATAGTGCTAGGAACACAGACGCAACTCCATAACAGAACACAAAGGCTAGCACATGTATGCGCAGTGTCCCCGCAGGGATGCAGAAACATGAACACACGTCACATGAGGTAAAACGACTAGGCCTTTTGTGCACATCACAACTTAGCGATATGTCATCCGTTGAGTCTAACAAAAACGTCTTCCACACAGCTACCTGACACACAGCTACCTGACACACAGCTACCTGAAACGTCTTCCACACAGCTACCTGAAATGCAGCTACCTGAAATGTCTTCCACACAGCTACCTGAAATGCTAGCTACCAGCTACCTTCCACACAGCTACCTGAAATGCATGCAATGCTTGTTTATCCAGCACAAGGTCACGACGCCCGACAGACTGCTCATCCGAGACCACTGTCAGGCGACACGACAATGAGCAAGAATACCGGTCACGTTCTGATGTATGTCATACTCTGATGTGCGTGGTGCAAGCGCCTGCAATATTCAAGAATTTGCTATTGTGTGATATTAATCCAGTCTGTCTCAGACCGCTACCTAGTTTCACATTAAAACATGACAACTACAAAACCGATGTTTGCGGACATTACTGAACAAAAAAAAACGCATCTCTATCCTCATCATCACCATAAGTCACCAAAAGTAATTGTGGGAAAGCAGCAGCGAACCAAGGTATCGTGTATTGGGATGTCGATGCCATTCATAGGTGCAAACATTTTTAATAACGCGATTGGCGGTGTCAATAAGAACACCAGAGTTAGCATTGACCGTTATAAATGGGGCAGGTGTGTCCAGAAATGGCCTGATCCATTGGAAATGGCCGACCACCGTCAGTTGTGCGACAGTGGTGGCCACGGTCGTCAGGAACGAAGCAGGCAGAGTTGACCACCTTCAGTTGTGCGACAGCGGTGGCCAGGGTGGTCAGGAACTGAGCAGGCAGAGTTGACCACCGTCTGTTGTGCGACAGTGGTGGCCAGGGTCGTCAGGAACGGAGCAGGCAGAGTTGACCACCGTCTGTTGTGCGACAGTGGTGGCCGCGGTCGTCAGGAACGGAGCAGGCAGAGTTGACCACCTTCAGTTGTGCGACAGTGGTGGCCATGGTCGTCAGGAACGAAGCAGGCAGAGTTGACCACCGTCTGTTGTGCGACAGTGGTGGCCATGGTCGTCAGGAACGAAGCAGGCAGAGTTGACCACCGTCTGTTGTGCGACAGTGGTGGCCATGGTCGTCAGGAACGGAGCAGGCAGAGTTGACCACCGTCTGTTGTGCGACAGTGGTGGCCATGGTCGTCAGGAACGGAGCAGGCAGAGTTGACCACCGTCTGTTGTGCGACAGTGGTGGCCAGGGTCGTCAGGAACGGAGCAGGCAGAGTTGACCACCGTCTGTTGTGCGACAGTGGTGGCCATGGTCGTCAGGAACGGAGCAGGCAGAGTTGACCATCGCCGGACCAGATACAGACAGAGCCATCGTTGACAGTTAACATATTTCCACTGTGTAGAGACAGTTTAGCTTGTCAGCACTAGCATATGCTGGGATCAATATGATGTGGTGGATAAATATAATGCAATTACAGAATTTATCAGCTTGCTAGTGACGAACATAGTTCTGTGGATAATATAAATAATAAATAATATTAGCTCTATCAGCAATACGGTGATGCAATTTTTATTAAACGCAGAGTACGGGGTGAAGGGTGGGGCATCATGCTAGATAAAGAATGCTGCTGAAACCAAGTGGTGGACATGGCATAAGCAATGGTTGAGAAACTCCTGATAAATTGCTGATTTTGCATACATACATCACAATAATAATCAGGGTAATTCTATTTATTTCGTGAACCACTTCCTACCGCAAATTGTTTACATCACATTGGCCTGTTTCTGGACTACTTCCAGAGAAGTAGGCATCTAAATGGAATGTCATCAATGCTGATTTCAACAGCTGATATTGTACGCATGGGCGTTGAGTGGAAAGACAGCATTTAATAATATCGCAACTACATTTTATATTGGCACCTTGTATGGAGACTTTCCAAAATTATTGGTATTGCCAAACTAAATATTGAGTCAATTCATTCCATGCATCACTGATGTAAGCCTGAAGATACATGAGACTAGCTGAATGCATTCAGTTACAGTAATGTTGCATGGTAAAGTTTGATGATTCCAAAAAGCATTAGCACATGACATTCGGTTGTTGTTCTGAGGTTGCACGAGGACGATTTAAGGACGATTTATGTCCGCAATATTTTCATAGCCTAGGGCAATTTGTCGTGCAGAAAGAAGGAATAGCGATCTATTGTTACTAACCTTCAACATAAACGCTTAATGATAAAACTTGGAATCACAACTTGACATGGGTAAATCATGGATATGAAATGTTCCAAAGTCTGTCCACATAAAAATGCCCTTTGGCGCTGCATGGCAAACTAGACCCTTGATCATACCAACAATGAGCAGAGGGAATTAACAAAATGTAAACGCAAAATGAAAAATGCAACCCAAAATGTTTTGAGTAATGATTCCCCAAAGCATACCGAACAGCCACCTGGAATTGCTGGCAATCAGTTCTGTGCGCTAGCATTATGCGCCATCTGTTTTTAATCTGGATTTAATGTTATAAGCCCGGATTGGCTTGGCCGGTAGAGACCCAGGAGGCTGCAGCTGACCAGGTGGGTGTGCTGGGCTGGCTGAGCTGGTGGGTTGTAGCTGGGCTGCAGCTGAGCAGGTGGGTGTGCTGGGCTGGCTGAGCTGGTGGGTTGTAGCTGGGCTGCAGCTGAGCAGGTGGGTGTGCTGGGCTGGCTGAGCTGGTGGGTTGTAGCTGGGCTGCAGCTGACCAGGTGGGTGTGCTGGGCTGGCTGAGCTGGTGGGTTGTAGCTGGGCTGCAGCTGAGCAGGTGGGTGTGCTGGGCTGGCTGAGCTGGTGGGTTGTAGCTGGGCTGCAGCTGAGCAGGTGGGTGTGCTGGGCTGGCTGAGCTGGTGGGTTGTAGCTGGGCTGCAGCTGAGCAGGTGGGTGTGCTGGGCTGGCTGAGCTGGTGGGTTGTAACTGGGCTGCAGCTGAGCAGGTGGGTGTGCTGGGCTGTAGCTGAGCTGGTGGGTTGTAGCTGGGCTACAGCTGAGCAGGTGGGTGTACTGGGCTGGCTGTGGCGGATCCAAGAGGAAAGAGGGTCAGTACCCCCGCCCCCCGACCCAGATGACCTAATTTCCAGCAAAAGTGGCTTTTATCCACTATTTGAAGGAAGTCTATAATAATTGCATGAGGACAATATTGCTTCAAGCTGAAGTTCACGTCGTAGGGTATCTAAATCTGATACGTTTACAAAATTGGCGGTAATTTTTGTTTCTCGAAATATTCCTCCTCCCCCCCCCCCCCCTTTCAAGGCGATTCAAATCCGGCCGGCTGGACCCGTCTCTGGTGCCGGCTCGGGAGTGCGCGCGGCTGGCAGCCAAGCGACGAGACGCGCTACGTCGGCGGCGCTGGCAGCCCAGCTGGCACTTGAGTCGCCTGGAAATGGGAGCATGGCGGCCAGCCAGCGGTCTCTGTGCCGCCGACGTGCCAGCGGGACTGTCACGTGGCGGCCAACCCTTCCGCCGGCTGCGTGCTGGCGAAACTCGAGCTGACCAGCCCGGCGGCCGGCCCAAACGTGGCCTGCTCTGCCAGTCACGCGGACACGGTCACTTCTCTGCCAGTCACGCGGACACGGTCACTTCTCGTCCGGTCGGCACGGCAGCACGTCAACAGAACGACATTGCTGCATTGGCTGGCTGTTGGTGTTGCGATTACAATCTCTTCGTGTTGCCATTACAATCTCCTCGGCCAGTTCTGGCCATTTGGAGACTATGGGATGAAGGAAATGAAGAGCATTAGTTATGATTGGTATCGGGTGGGGCAGGGTGAGTGGTTGTCGGTGCCAACACTTGCCTTCTAGTACATCAACATTCGCATAATACAAATGCACATTGTTCTGGTAGCTGCGTGCAGTGGCGGCGGACGTGGGGAAGCAGCTGAGGCACTCGTCTCCCCTCCCATCATCAATCTCCCATATCTCGTGGGGAAGCAGGTGAGGGACTCGTCTCCCCTCCCATCATCAATCATCAGACATGGGGGAAAAGCGCATGTTCTATTCCTCTTCGCTGTAACTGCCTTTCCGAACGTCATGACTGCTGGGCTCCGTGCGTTCCCATCATGAGGACATTGCTAGTTTTTACCTTACATTCAACTATTTTCTCTGCTGGGGACTGCTCCCGTTGCTGTTATTGCTGCTGTGTATCTACCAGCTAGTCAGCGGCAAGGGAACACTGAATTCCATTCGCATTCTGAGCTCAAGTGCAAATAATTTCAGTAGCTGATTGGCTAATATTTTGAAGGTAATATTGAAGGAAATTAGAAAAAGTAAAGTTGACGTGTTGCGCCGCGACAAGTGCACATGCTGCCTAACATGCCTGGTGCTCATCTCTACTGATAAGTCGGCTATGGTGATGTGCTGATGTGGGTGGTTCGGCTGTGGGTCAAGTGCAACAAGGATATGACACTACTAGCGTGGGCACAGCTTATGCTAAGGGGCGCGAAACATTTCCTGAAGTAAATGTATGCATCCGATCTATCTATGAATGCATCCGAGAATATTCATGCCTCCATCTCTCATGTCCAACAGTAATTGGCGGGTAGCAAATGTGACGGCAGGGACGGACTGGGCTGACGGCAGGGACGAACTGGGCTGACGGCAGGGACGGACTGGGCTGACGGCAGGGACGGACTGGGCTGACGGCAGGGACGAACTGGGCTGACGGCAGGGGCGGACTGGGCTGACAGCAGGGACGAACTGGGCTGACGGAAGGGACGGACTGGGCTGACGGCAGGGACGAACTGGGCTGACGGCAGGGACGGACTGGGCTGACGGCAGGGACGGACTGGGCTGACGGCAGGGACGGACTGGGCTGACGGCAGGGACGGACTGGGCTGACGGCAGGGACGGACTGGGCTGACGGCAGGGACGGACTGGGCTGACGGCAGGGACGAACTGGGCTGACGGCAGGGACGGACTGGGCTGCGCATTATAACATTTCCCTTACCCGGATGTGGATTTGTTCTGCATTTGCCTCGACAGTGTGAGTGTACCCCCTCCCCCCCCCCCCCGATCAATATATATATATATATATATATATAGGTATATATATATATATATATATATATATATATATATATATATATATATATATATATATATATATATATATATATATATGTATATATATATATATATATATATATATATATATATGTATATGTATATACATATGTATGTATATACATATGTATGTATATGTATATGTATACATACATATATCATATATATATACATATATATATATAGTAGATGAGAGGACATATATCCCGTAGATGAATGTGTAATGGTCTGGTAGATGAGCGCACATATATCTAGTAGATGAGTGTGTCGAACACGCTGGTCCACCGAGCAGAAGTCGACCAGATGTGGCCAAAGTCGACCAGATGTGGCCAAAGTCCAGAATGACCCGACGACGTGTGCTGAAGTCGCATCACAAGCATGCGAGCCTCCAACGCTGAACTATCTGACCACAAGCTCGGCCGTGATGCCATAGTGTCAGGGCAGACCGGGCCGCGGCAGTTTGTGCGGAACATATCGTGTCGGGGCGGACCAGACCGGGGCAGTTTGTGCGGAACATAGACTGTGCCGGAATGCTCCGCTGTATGGCGGTCCCAGGCGCGGCAGAGAGATGACGTCCGGGACAGCCGGAACGTTTGAAAATCCAAATTGATCGGAAGCCAGGAGTGTAACTGGTATCTCTCTGAGGGACCACATGTACTCATTACCTTATTTTGTGCATCTGCAAGCCTGCTATTGGTATGCACAAAGCTATATTGCATGTTTTGCTTCTATCGCTGATTTTGCCTTTCCTTACTGGAATAGGCAGCAAAAGCACTATTAACAGCTGGATCTATCCCTTAGCACCAGAGGCAGCGATAGGGAGGCAAACGCTGTTACTTCTCGACCTTCCGCTCTGCCCGGTCTACCAACGGCCCTGTCTGAACAGTCAGGGGTCACAGTCGGTCATCGGCGGGTCACCGTCACGGGTGCATACTCTGTCCGGTCTACCAACGACCCTGTCTAAACAGTCAGAGGTCACAGTCGGTCATCGGCGGGTCATTGTCCGCCGAAAGCAGGTCACGGTCGACTTCCGGCAGGTCACAGTCGACGGGTCACCGTTCAGCGGGTCACCGTTCGTCGTAAGCAGGCTACAGTGGACATGCGCTAGCAGTCGGTTATCAGCGGGTCATGGGTGCATACTCCGGTGAGCTTGAAGATTATTGGGCTTCCTGTCCCTCTCAAAATGACGGGCAACTTGTGGACACTTGATGGTGCACATGTTCGGCTATGATATGTGTGTGCTACTACGCAGGTAGCCAATCATGGGATTCTCCACAGGCCACAGGTCACGAGTCCTCAATAATTTTCCACTTAAATGACTACGACTTGGGGGCTAGAAAATAGAACATGAACTGAAATGCCTAATCTCCGCACCATAATAGGATTACATGGTCTACACACGCTACATAATGCTACAATTTTATTAGAAATGGTTCTTCAACATCAACGAAGTGTTATTTGGGTATCCGGTAGTAGTCCATTGTCCTGCAAAAAGACAATGAATGAGACCCGTCTTTTGGGTCTCCGGTAGTAGTCCATTGTCCTGTATCCGGACAGTGAACGAGACCGTCTTCTGGATCTGCGGTAGTAGTCCATTGTCCTGCAGCAGGACGATGAATGAGACCCGTCCTTTGGGTTTCCGGTAGTAGTCTATAGTCCACCCTCGAAAGGTCACAGTTGGTCATCAGCGGACGACTGCCGGTCATCGGCGGGTCACAGTCGGCCATTACGGGGTCACAGTCAGTCATCAGCCGATGGTAGTCGGTAATGCGCCGGACTTCCGCGTGTATCGGGATCGTTATCGGCGGCGCTGCTGACAGACACCGAGGGGCGGCAGCAGCCCCACCCACCGGTGCCCAGTCGCTGCTGACAGACACCGAGGGGCGGCAGCAGCCCCACCCACCGGTGCCCAGTCGCTGCTGACAGACACCGAGGGGCGGCAGCAGCCCCACCCACCGGTGCCCAGTCGCTGCTGACAGACACCGAGGGGCGGCGGCAGCCCCACCCACCGGTGCCCAGTCGCTGCTGACAGACACCGAGGGGGCGGCAGCAGCCCCACCCACCGGTGCCCAGTCGCTGCTGACAGACACCGAGGGGCGGCGGCAGCCCCACCCACCGGTGCCCAGTCGCTGCTGACAGACACCGAGGGGCGGCAGCAGCCCCACCCACCGGTGCCCAGTCGCTGCTGACAGACACCGAGGGGCGGCAGCAGCCCCAACCACCGGTGCCCAGTCGCTGCTGACAGACACCGAGGGGCGGCGGCAGCCCCACCCACCGGTGCCCAGTCGCTGCTGACAGACACCGAGGGGCGGCAGCAGCCCCACCCACCGGTGCCCAGTCGTTGCTGACAGACACCGAGGGGCGGCGGCAGCCCCACCCACCGGTGCCCAGTCGCTGCTGACAGACACCGAGGGGCGGCAGCAGCCCCACCCACCGGTGCCCAGTCGCTGCTGACAGACACCGAGGGGCGGCAGCAGCCCCACCCACCGGTGCCCAGTCGCTGCTGACAGACACCGAGGGGCGGCAGCAGCCCCACCCACCGGTGCCCAGTCGCTGCTGACAGACACCGAGGGGCGGCAGCAGCCCCACCCACCGGTGCCCAGTCGCTGCTGACAGACACCGAGGGGCGGCAGCAGCCCCACCCACCGGTGCCCAGTCGGCGCGCGTGTGACGCGTGCCGTCGCCGGGGAGATGGCCACTAATGGCGGGTGGTGGCGGTGACGGTCAGTTGTGGCGGCGGCAGCAGCGGCTGAACACCACCGACACGCACCGCGTCTGTTCTCCACGGTCAACAGTGTAAGGCCTGCCCAGCCGGCACGCCAAGGTGCCAACTGAACCGGTTGACATGGATTGGCCAGAGTATGGACAGACAACTAACTTTGTGTAGACAGATACGTAGAAGATAATAGCATCGAAGTAAAATTGAGTGGAAGTAGAAACTTGTAGAACAATAGACGCATGCAAGTAGAAGGGAGTAGGCAATCCGATTTGGAATGCAATCGGAAGCAGTCAGTCTGGAGTGAAGTGGAATGCGATCGAGCTGAAAGGAAGCGGATTTAGTTAGCTGGTTGTGAAGTATTTAGTTTGACCAGAAACGCCAAGACAAGGAACGCAGAAACGATTGTAGAATGATCGAGGTTTCGAAAAGTCCAAATTATTCAAGCGTGGTTGTCGAACAACTTGGCATACCAATAATGACAGCTTGGGTCACAAGTAACACATCTGTAATTACTGCAGTTCAGGACACGGCAACAATTTCCGCCCAGTGGTAATCGCTTTTAGATTTTCATGGTGGTAGATGCCTCAGTATTCACGTTTCAAAACTGAACAACGAAAGAAAATTCACTTTATCTGTATCGTTTCATCACGTGCCGGATTCTTTCTTGCAAAAAAATCATCCAGACACGTAAAACATCAGCTCTGCACAAGCTTCATGAACATTGAGACGAGACAATGCGGCAGGTACAGGTAGCTAGTTCGTGGCATTGTGACAAGCTCTGAAATCATTTATCTGTTTGCATACCTTAGAACTGCCCATCCCTGTTTGCCAACCAATGAACTGTTAGCCAACAGCGCCTAAGCACGAGCAGAATGAATTATTAGCACCAGATTGGACTTCAGCCTAAGCTCGTTCGCGCTGAACCTAAGGCGAGCATCGAGATATTTCGCAAGCTGTATCGCTTAGTTTCAGACCGCGTGAATCCGGTAGGCCGAGACCAGGATTCGGTTTTCCCAGTTCTCCTCTGCACTTCTTTGCATTGTTGTAAATACGCCATGTTTTGGAATGAGACACCGCACGTTTGGTTTATTTTAGTCCTTTGACGAATAAGAAGCAATGGAATTGGGTACGTACTTTCATCGTGACAATTATATATTACAGTGATAAGGGAGCTGCAGTGTGATTTTTTTACGTGGTCAAACAACTATTTATACTGGTTTATTCGAAAATATTGCCCGCATTTTGGCATAGCATCATTTTCCAGGCGCGAACAAAGAAGCAGCAAGAGCAAAGAAGCAGCAACAAAATATTTGTTTTAAAGTGCTACAACTCTTCTGAGAGACTCGATGATTATGTCGCTGACAAGGAAGACTGCGCAGTTCCAGCGCGACTGACAAAGTCTGTCGCATGGCTCTTAGATTAATGGCCTGGAATAGTGAAATTAATGGTTAGGTTAATTGTCTGAAATGATTTTAGAAATGTCAGTGACCGACACAAAGGCGCTAGCGAAGTTGTCGTGAAGGTGAAGAGAGTTGCGCCTATAACTAAAATGTGTAAATATTTTACCAGAATGATTATACCTCGCTGGTTAGATGAGCAAAACACAACATGTGTTGCAGACTATACACGCTTGTTCTGACATCATGGCTGCGCTGATGCCGACTAATGGCTTCTGCCAGCCAAGAATGATTATCGTGATTATCGTGGATTTCATTCGTCTTTTATATTTGGAAAAATGTTCGCATGAAATTGGCGAATGCATCCCGATGAGAAATATATGTACATTTAACACTCTTACTTTCCAGCGCAAGTGGCTCAGCTACCTCCTGGGGTAGAGTCAGGTAATCTTTCATATTTGTTCACATCACCAATGCTTAAAAGATCCAAGTAAAGGTTCTGAAGATTTAAGAAGCATGAGTAACAGAAGGCACACTGCCTATAGAGAAAGTAAGGCTTAGCAAATGTGATCACATCAAGCGGGTCACGCACCATCTTCATGTCGGCAATGACACTATGCGAATCAGCACTGCACACCACGTGATCACGGCACGAAATGAGGCACGCCTTGATAGCAGGCGGTTCTATATTTATAGGTTTCTATATTTCAGGGAAAATACAAGAATGCACGTCCTAGGCGCTCACGTCTAGTCCTTAGCGTACAAAAAGAGAGTGATGAGATGCCCCCATCCGCTTGCCGTAAACAAAAAACAATATACCTGGACAATGGCAACATTGATGCAAATATGAAGGCATTGCCTGTGCCAGAGGAAGGCGCCGTACGAAGTTTTAGCCTGTCACCAGTGCTAGGATTGGCGTCCGTGGAGACATTAGTGTCTTGTATATTGACTCGGAGTATGTGTGTGTTTGCAGCGAGTCCGGAGAATACCGGGCGAGTAGCATCAGAGTACCGGCAGCCTGACAAATCATGCCAGCCTCCAAAAAAGTAAGTGTCATCCATTGCCAAGGGTGCTGACGTTGAGAGAGGTCAACAGATGGAGATTGCATCGCTAGCATAAATACACCCATAAATACACCCATAAATTCGTTGTCGACCCACTCGATGGGTCGACAACGCGAAGCACATCACGAGTTTTGAAAGGATGTAGCAAAATGAAAATTCCTTATGGCAATATTTTCTTTTCGATACGAAACGATGCCGGTACTATTATATCCGATTTAAATTGCACTGCATGATAAACATTTGCTGTAATTTGGTCCCGTATGGCAGAGAGAACGTTTACACCTATTGGGTGGCAAGGACCCGTGAATATCTAGCCCGACCTGGATATACCAACCGGTGACCTGAGGTCCCCGAAAGCTTCAATTTCCGACAGGAAGCGAAACAAATTGCATGGAAGTTGCTGACGTGGACTTGCTCTAAACAGACTCAGTTAGAAGACCGCCATGAGGTACTTAGGTTGTATTTTAGTGGTGCAACAGCCCTCCCACGTGTTGCAGCCGTAAGCATGGTGAGCTCAGATTGCCGGTGGGCCGGCAGGTTTTCAGGGCAGTGGTGGGTTTGGCTGGTGGACCAGCAGATCTCCAAGGCAGTGGTGGATCTGGAGGGTAGACCAGCAGGTCTCCAAGGCAGTGGTGGATCTGGAGGGTAGACCAGCAGGTCTCCAAGGCAGTGGTGGATCTGGCTGGTGGTCCGGCATGTTTTCAGGGCAGTGGTTGGTCTGGAGGGTAGACCAGCAGGTCTCCGGGGAAGCGGTGGGTCTGGCTGGTGGTCCAGCATGTTTTCAGGGAAGTGGTGGGTCTGTAGGGTAGACCAGCAGGTCTCCGGGGCAGCGGTGGGTCTGGCTGGTGATCCAGCATGTTTTCAGGGAAGTGGTGGGTCTGGAGGGTGGACTAGCAGGTCTCCAAGGCAGCAGTGATTGTGGCCATATTTGCTCCAGAATTGGCGGCCGGTGGGGAGAGAGGGAGGGGCTGGCGCTTGGCACCCTCCCAGTGCGGACGTACCGTAAAATAACTCGCCTCTGAGTAGCCGGCAACAAAGAGACGAACGCGGCGGAATGCACGGACTACATCTGTTATAATCTGGCAGCATAGCGCAATGATTGCAGCATCCTACGTGCTGCAATTATTGAGCACACTGGCTGAGGATAATATGCTACAGGAAATTCTTGGACATATGTATGTATATATATATATATATATATATATATATATATATATATATATATATATATATTTATTTATTTATTTATTAACAATGTCCATGCATTTGTACTGCATGCAACTGCCCTTGTAATAATTTTGTACTAGAACTTCAGTTTATCAAATGTACCATGTGGATAAATATGTGACGAATCCGACGTATCCGGACGCCGGCTTTGACGACAGCAGGATACTTTCCGACTGTCTGCCCAATATCCCTTCGTTGAACCGTCAACCGTCGTGAAGGTTATATGAAACTAAAACTGGGTGCCCTTAATGACGCTTGCACTACGACACAGCATTCCATGTCTGCGACATTCACAATACTCCAGAGTTGATTACCTGAATACGCCACTGATTTTCCAAGATAATCTACAATTGAGAACAATGTGTCGAAAAACGAAGTCCACCACCACTTATTGTACATTAACTTCCCGTACGACATAGTGCCGAAAATATATCGGAAAAACTGACGGAATATACAACTCCAATATTCAGTTATTCATGTACTTCTTTTCGAGGGAAACAACACACCATTTTAAGGACAGAAAATATATCATCCTTTGTATTTAGTTGTGGTATTTTTTCCTTTTTTTTATTCCGTTGTGACGATATGTTGTGATATGATATTATGCTATGGTATGAGATAACGATATGCTATGCTATGTTAGCTGCGATTGTGTTATATGCATGTGAACATGCGGTGTTCTTTGTGGTGGAACTACATTTGATAAATGGACAACATCTACCCTGTCGCACTAGCAGCAGATGATTTCACGAGCAGTGGATGACACTAGCAGCAGCAGATTAGACGTGGTGCGTCAATCACGTCCAAGCAACTGTCCGTGCTACTCGATGACAGAATTTCGTCTGCTGTTGGTGCTCTTTGTCCATTTCACAACTGGAGTTCACCACGAAAGTCATCACATGGTACATGCACATACGTGACGTAATCGCAGCTGGTACAAAGAGAAATACAACAGCCAACAGCTCCTGGTTGGTTGGCTATTTGGCTTAGGGGGCGCATCGACTGCGTTGGTCATACGGCGCCCATGCAACAGCTCCTGATAGCTGTACCTCGTTCATTTATTTCTAGCGACAAGCTTTACAAACTTGTTTGACGATATATCAGTAGTAGAGCAACATTGATCTGGAAGTTGTGGATTCTTGCCCAACACGTTGAAACAATTTGTCGTGCTGCTCGACGATGCGATTTCGTCTGTTGCTGGTGTCACAGGACCGATCTTGTCCATAGCACATCTGAAATCCCCATCAGAAGCATCAAACTTTGTTGACCTGGTTTTAAAACATGCATAAACAATTAACCTTATTAACCTACGCCACCAAGGGACAGGTGGGGGAGGAAGTAGCCATCCTTGCTCGAAAACATGAAAAGCATGCATATCGTTTCGCTACTCCGTCTCCTGAAATTTGCGTAGCCCTCCCTCCCAACATGTTGCGGGGGCCCTCTGACTGGGGAGGGGGGCACGCTCGTATCAACAGGAGGCCTCAGAACTCGCGAAAAGTCCTCAATATACGGCAGAAGAGTCAGGAGGTCCATTAGTATCTGGCAGGATGCCCATCGCACGAAAAGAGTCCAACACATAACAGAGGGTTATAACGTGTTACTTGTTGCCAGGGATTCCCAGATTATGAGCCCAGCGTTGACATGAGGTCAGGAGGTCAGGAGGTCAGGAGGTCAGGAGGATTATGAGCCCAGCGTTGACAGGAGGCCATAAGGCTAATGAAAACGCCCTAACATCAGACTGGACAGCCCATGATAATGTCCGTAGGCCCGGACCAGGAGACAGCAGTCTGGGCAGCAGGTCCCTAATCGTCACGATAAGCTCCCGACACCCCACGGGGCAGTATTTGGTTAGTTATTTGGGCTTTTGGGCGCTTCGACCAGAACGGGGCAGTATTGATAGAAGGACATTAAAGCTTACGAAAACGCCACAAAAATCCGTAGGTGTCCAGTGATGTTCACTGCAGACCCAAGAACAGGTAGACCACGAGCATTGATAGTATTCGATAACTCGGTTGTCTCGGTAGGTGTCGGATTCCCTGATAGATTTCGGCTGGGTCTCGGCTGGATTCCGGTTGGTTTGAGGCTGGTCCTCGGCTTGGTCTCGGTTGGTTCTCGCTGGGTTTCGGCTGGGTCTCGGTGGGTCTCAACTGGGTCTCCGTTGGTTTGAGGCAGGGTGGATTGGCTCAGCCGTATCTTTGCTGTATCTGGGCCGGGTCTCGGCTGTATCTCGGCTGGAACACAGCCGGTCTGGGCTAGGTCGGGTCTCGGTTGGATCCTGGTTGGCTTGTGGTTGGGTCTCGGTTTGGTCTCGGTTAGATCTCAGCTGGGTCTCGGCTGGATCTCGGTTGGCTTGAGGCTGTGTCTCGGCTTGATCTGGGCTGGGTCTTGGCTGGGTCTGGACTGGGTCTGGGCTGGGTCTGTGCTGGGTCTGGATCTGGACTGGGTCTGGGCTGTGTCTGGGCTGGGTCTGGGCTGTGTCTGGGCTGGGTCTGGGCTGAGTCTGGGCTGGATCTGGGCTGGGTCTGGGCTGGGCCTGGACTGGGTCTGGGCTGGGTCTGGGCTGGGTCTGGGCTGGGTCTGGGCTGGGTCTGGGATTTGTCTAAGCTTGGTCTGGGCTGGGTCTGGGCTGGGTCTGGGCTGGGTCTGGGCTGGGTCTGGGCTGGGTTTGGGCTGGGTCTGGGCTGGGTCTGGGCTGGGTCTGGGCTGGGTCTGGGCTGGGTCTGGGCTGGATCTGGGCTGGGTCTGGGCTGGATCTGGGCTGGATCTGGGCTGGGTCTGGGCTGGGTCTGGACTGGGTCTGGGCTGGGTATGGGCTGGGTCTGGGCTGGGTCTGGGCTGGATCTGGGATGGGTCTGGGCTGGGTCTAGGCTGGGTCTGGGCTGGGTCTGGGCTGGGCCTGGGCTGGGTCTGGGCTGGGTCTGGGCTGGGTCTGGGCTGGGTCTGGGCTGGGTCTGGGCTGGGTCTGGGCTGGGTCTGGGCTGGGTCTGGGCTGGGTCTGGGCTGGGTCTGGGCTGGGTCTGGGCTGGGTCTGGGCTGGGTCTGGGCTATATCTGGGCTGGGTCTGGGCTGGATCTGGGCTGAATCTGGGCTGCTGGGTCTGGGCTGGGTCTGGGCTGGGTCTGGGCTGGGTCTGGGCTGGGTCTGGGCTATATCTGGGCTGGGTCTGGGCTGGATCTGGGCTGAATCTGGGCTGGGTCTGGGCTGGGTCTGGACTGGGCCTGGGCTGGGTCTGGGCTGGGTCTGGGCTGGGTCTGGGCTGGGTCTGGGCTGGGTCTGGGCTGGGTCTGGGCTGGGTCTGGGCTGGGTCTGGGCTAGATCTGGGCTGGGTCTGGGCTGGATCTGGGCTGGATTTGGGCTGGGTCTGGGCTGGGTCTGGACTGGGTCTGGGCTGGGTCTGGGCTGGGTCTGGGCTGGGTCTGGGCTGGATCTGGGCTGGGTCTGGGCTGGGTCTAGGCTGGGTCTGGGCTGGGTCTGGGCTGGGTCTGGGCTGGGTCTGGGCTGGGTCTGGGCTGGGTCTGGGCTGGGTCTGGGCTGGGTCTGGGCTGGGTCTGAGCTGGGTCTCGGCTGGGTTTCAGTTGGTCTCGGATGGGTTTCGGCTGCTTTGAGACAGGGTAGGTTGGCTCAGCTGGAATTCGGCTGGGTCTCGACTTGGTCTGGGCTGGATCCCGGTTGGTTTGGGGCTGGATTTCGGTTTGTTCTCAGCTGGATCTCGGTTGGTTTCAGGCCGGGTCTCGGCTTGGTCTCAGTTGGGTCCCGCTGAGTTTCGCTGGGTTTCGGTGGGTCTCGGCTGATTTGAGGCAGGCTGGATTGGCTCAGCTGGATCTCAGCCGGGTCTGGGCTGCGTCGGATCTCGGCTAGATCCTGGTTGGTTTGTGGCTGGGTCTCGGTTTGGTCTCGGTTGGATCTCAGCTTGATCTCGGCTGGATCTCGGTTGGTTTGAGGCTGTGTCTCGGCTTGGTCTCGGTTGGTTCTCAGCTGGGTCGCGACTGGATCTAAGCTGGGTCTGGGCTGGGTCTCGGCTGGGTTTCGGTTCGTCTCGACTGGGTCTAGGCTGGGTCTCGGCTGGGTCTCGGATGGGTTTCGGTTGGTCTCGACTGGGTCTCGGCTGGTTTGAGGCAGAATGGGTTGACTCAGCTGGATCTCAGCTGGATCTCGGCTGGGTCTCGGCTGAGTGGGCCGGCTCAGCCGGCCGCCATCCGTGTCGCCATCGAGTGGCTGAGTCAGCGCCGGCGGCGGCCCGGGCCGTGTTTGTTTTGGCACCGTCTGCGAGGCTCTAATGCTGGCCGGCGGCCCGGCTTCAGCCGCTCAAACGCTCTCCTGGCTGTCTAGCAGATGCTTTATCTAATTCATTGCAAGCAGATTTAAATGTGAAGGAGGTTATGGCGTATTAGATGATAAGTGAACTTCTAGACCAGCACATGGTGCGAGAGGATTACGACTCCGGAGATCAGACCGAATATCATTGAAAGCAGTCACTGAAACACTGTGTAAACACTTTGTAAACATTGAACAACACCTGGCGAAAACAAGTTTGGTAAACATAGAGTGCAGCCATGCAGCGCAATGGTCGACTTAACAGCTGTACTCACATGGCACCGAGTTAAGGATGAGGAGAGGCGTAAAGGGATTCGCTTCTTGAAATGATATAAATAAGTGGATACATTCTAGCCTGGATGGTGTCCAGAGCTTATGTGCGACCTATTGCTCGTCTATGGACATCGTCAGTCACATATACGTATTAATGGAATTATGGACACATTGTTGAACTAGCTACATTTTTACAGTCAGTATAAGGTTTTACACTGCCTCAGAAGTTCTACATCTCTGTTTCCGTCTGGCTTAGGTACGTAGATAATGCTTTTTTATGGGTGGCACAATGATGTGGACTTCAATGTGCCCTCTGGGCAAAATGAGCTGCAGCAGTAAATCAAGTGCAGGGTGGAATTAGAGCAGCGAGCAGGCAGAGTTTATTTCCGGATGTTCTGATGAGGAACGAGACAATAGGCTTGACGTTTTCGATCGACAGGAAGTTCACAAATTGCAACGCGTACATTCACTTTTACTCGTTTCATGACAAGACGACCACACAGGCAGTGGTAGAACTGATGTTCAATGGAGCCTACAGCATCGGAGCCTACAGCATGGAGCCTACAGCATCGGTGAACATTCAGCTATCGACGATGAAACTCAAAATGCTATCAAGGTTTCAACGATCTGCGATGCCCAGAATGGCTAGCACACGAAACCCATTTGTGTGCTGGAAAAAACCTTTCATTTCAAAGATAAGCGGGATGAGGGAAAAGCAGTAGCATTTGGTGTTGCTATAGAAGAAAACGTTTAAAATGAGCAAAACGTTTGTCAGAATGTGTGGATTAATGCTACTCCTACATACCAAAATAGAAGTAAAAATTATATAAAAAACATTAAACCTTGATTAAAAACAAACCAAAGAAATAGAAGAGCGCGGAGTGTACAGCATTCCATTCACGGCCAATCCAAGCACAGTTTGTGTTGGGGAGTATGTTTGACTCTGGGTGTGTAAAAAGTAGGCAGACAGCATAGCATGAGTACTCCCACATATATTTGGATATATATATATATATATATATATATATATATATATATATATATATATATATATATGTGTGTCTATGTGTGTGTGTGTAGGGTTGTGTATGACTGTGTATACATTGTTTTCAAAATGCAAAGAATTGCTTTAAATAGCAATTGCACACTTCAACAATGTCTAGTGCAACCAGTATTCACTGAATAAATAGGGCGGACAAAGACACAGTATAAAAATGGTACTACCATGCAGAAAATTAGCTTAGGATCAGGGCCTATGGAAGTCGGTCTTTTTATCTTTCGAGATGACGAAACCAGAATGGTAAGTAAATTATCGAAGCAACCTCAACCAAATGCATCAGTATCAAAAGGACAATTAGGTTTCCTTTTTCTATCTCAGAATAATAATTGATCTAGCTCATACAGGTACAACTTGCTTTGCCAGCCCTCACCGTGACTGGTTGACAAGTGATATTTCAGGCACTTCTAACGCGAATTTTATCATGCTAGAATTGTCTTCAGTGGAATGACTTGCATGCTGCGATGTCAGCTGGCGCAGAGAGCACATAAGTGCAGCTTTTCACCCCTGCTTAGTACACTAAAAGAAAACGCCGATATTTCCTTCAATGCCGACAAAAGCAATGGAAAACGCATCCTTAGTAAACAACGGTACTAATTACCACGTTGTTGTGCATAAGGCAAGTTGCATACGACAATCAGGAGTTCTGAGTGAGATTAGAGCAGCAAAGGCCGGTGTGTGCAAGTAAAGCGCAACTGGTCGTTTGTCTCAATGTTAGTGACGAGTTGTCAGGACGTGCGATGTTAGTAGCATTCTGATTCTATCGTTCTCAATTGTGCTAGGTGGAACACTATTCTATCCAACACACTTGTCGGGAACAGAAGACCGAATATTGCTACATTGCATGAAGCGTCACATCCACTAACGTTCGTTCTCTGCTCCTGCAGTATGCTTCTCTGAACACGTTATTCTTATTTTCAGCTGACGTGTTGCACCTCACTGACTTGCCTGCACCTCCGAGGACAATATGGTGCGAATTGTCGCGGCGCACTGCCTGCCAGAATTTTAGAGATAGAACTTCGAACTGAGCTTCAACGGTATCCATTGCTTTATTCCAGTCGTCACGGAAGTCGTCTAAGAGCAAGGCTGGCAGCAGCGTCTTCTCTTCGTTCTCCCAGCTGCAGGTGACTGAATTCAAGGAGGGCTTCGCCCTGATGGACGCCGACAAGGACGGCATCCTCAGCAAGACCGACATCCGCAACGCGTTCGACATCGTCGGCAAGATCGTCTCCGACAAGGAGCTAGACGACATGCTCAACGACGCGCCGGGTCCCATCAGCTTCACCATGTTTGTCAACATGTTCGCTGAGCGCCAGTCGGGCCCCACCGATGAAGACGAGACTATCATCAAGGCGTTCAAGGCGTTCGACAACGGCCAAGGCAAGATCGAGAGCGAGGCGTTCCGCAACTCGCTGATGGTGTTCGGCGAGAGGATGAAGCCCAAGGAAGTGGACGATGCCTTCGGCGAAATGGACTTTGACGACGACAACAACATCGAGTTGGAGCCTCTCATCGAGCTGATCGTCGGCAAGACGGACGAGGCGGCGCCAGAGGACGAGGCGGCGCCCGAGCAGTGAGGAGCGCCGCACACCTAGGTGGGTCACTGTCACACACACTCAGGTGGGTCTGTGTCACACACCTAGGTGGGTCACTGTCACACACACTCAGGTGGGTCTGTGTCACACACCTAGGTGGGTCAGTGTCACACACACTCAGGTGGGTCTGTGTCACACACCTAGGTGGGTCACTGTCACACACACTCAGGTGGGTCTGTGTCACACACCTAGGTGGGTCAGTGTCACACACTCAGGTGGGTCTGTGTCACACACACTCAGGTGGGTCTGTGTCACACACCTAGGTGGGTCACTGTCACACACACTCAGGTGGGTCTGTGTCACACACCTAGGTGGGTCACTGTCACACACACTCAGGTGGGTCTGTGTCACACACCTAGGTGGGTCACTGTCACACACACTCAGGTGGGTCTGTGTCACACACCTAGGTGGGTCAGTGTCACACACACTCAGGTGGGTCTGTGTCACACACCTAGGTGGGTCACTGTCACACACACTCAGGTGGGTCTGTGTCACACACCTAGGTGGGTCACTGTCACACACACTCAGGTGGGTCTGTGTCACACACCTAGGTGGGTCACTGTCACACACACTCAGGTGGGTCTGTGTCACACACCTAGGTGGGTCACTGTCACACACACTCAGGTGGGTCTGTGTCACACACCTAGGTGGGTCACTGTCACACACACTCAGGTGGGTCTGTGTCACACACCTAGGTGGGTCACTGTCACACACACTCAGGTGGGTCTGTGTCACACACCTAGGTGGGTCACTGTCACACACACTCAGGTGGGTCTGTGTCACACACCTAGGTGGGTCAGTGTCACACTCAGGTGGGTTTGCGCTACACACCTAGGTGGGTCAGTGTCACACACTCAGGTGGGTATGTGTCACACACTCAGGTGGGTCTGTGTCACACACTCAGGTGGGTCTGTGTCACACACCTAGGTGGGTCACTGTCACACACTCAGGTGGATATGTGTCGCACACCTAGGTGGCTCACTGTCACACACTGAGGTGGGTCTGTGTCACACACTCAGGTGGGTCACTGTCACACACTCAGGTGGGTCACTGTAACACACTCAGGTGGGTCTGTGTCACACACTTAGGTGGGTCTGTGTCACACACTCAGGTGGGTCTGTGTCACACACTCAGGTGGGTCTGTGTCACACCTCTAGGTGGCTCCGTGTCACACACTCAGGTGGGTCTGTGTCACACACCTAGATGGCTCCGTGTCACACACTCAGGTGGGTCTGTGTCACACACTCAGGTGGGTCTGTGTCACACACTCAGGTGGGTCTGTGTCACACCTCTAGGTGGCTCCGTGTCACACACTCAGGTGGATATGTGTCACACACCTAGGTGGGTCTGTGTCACACACTCAGGTGGGTCTGTGTCACACACCTAGGTGGGTCAGTGTCACACACTCAGGTGGGTCTGTGTCACACACCTAGGTGGGTCAGTGTCACACTCAGGTGGGTTTGCGCTACACACCTAGGTGGGTCAGTGTCACACACCTAGGTGGCTCCGTGTCACACACTCAGGTGGGTCTGTGTCACACACCTAGGTGGCTCCGTGTCACACACTCAGGTGGGTCTGTGTCACACACCTAGGTGGCTCCGTGTCACACACTCAGGTGGGTCTGTGTCACACACCTAGGTGGCTCCGTGTCACACACTCAGGTGGGTCTGTGTCACACACCTAGGTGGCTCCGTGTCACACACTCAGGTGGGTCTGTGTCACACACCTAGGTGGCTCCGTGTCACACACTCAGGTGGGTCTGTGTCACACACCTAGGTGGCTCACTGTCACACACCTCGGTGGCTCCGTGTCACACACTCAGGTGGGTCTGTGTCACACATCTAGGTGGCTCCGTGTCACACACTCAGGTGGGTCTGTGTCACACACCTAGGTGGCTCCGTGTCACACACTCAGGTGGGTCTGTGTCACACATCTAGGTGGCTCCGTGTCACACACTCAGGTGGGTCTGTGTCACACACCTAGGTGTCTCCGTGTCACACACTCAGGTGGGTCTGTGTCACACACCTAGGTGGTTCCGTGTCACACACTCAGGTGGGTCAGTGTCACACACCTAGGTGGTTCCGTGTCACACACTCAGGTGGGTCTGTGTCACACACCTAGGTGGCTCCGTGTCACACACTCAGGTGGGTCTGTGTCACACACCTAGGTGGCTCACTGTCACACACCTAGGTGGTTCCGTGTCACACACTCAGGTGGGTCTGTGTCACACACCTAGGTGGTTCCGTGTCACACACTCAGGTGGGTCTGTGTCACACACCTAGGTGGTTCCGTGTCACACACTCAGGTGGGTCTGTGTCACACACCTAGGTGGCTCCGTGTCACACACTCAGGTGGGTCTGTGTCACACACCTAGGTGGCTCACTGTCACACACCTCGGTGGCTCCGTGTCACACACTCAGGTGGGTCTGTGTCACACATCTAGGTGGCTCCGTGTCACACACTGAGGTGGGTCTGTGTCACACATCTAGGTGGCTCCGTGTCACACACTGAGGTGGGTCTGTGTCACACACCTAGGTGGGTCAGTGTCACACACTCAGGTGGGTCTGTGTCACACACCTAGGTGGGTCAGTGTCACACTCAGGTGGGTTTGCGCTACACACCTAGGTGGGTCAGTGGCACACACCTAGGTGGCTCCGTGTCACACACTCAGGTGGGTCTGTGTCACACACCTAGGTGGCTCCGTGTCACACACTCAGGTGGGTCTGTGTCACACACCTAGGTGGCTCCGTGTCACACACTCAGGTGGGTCTGTGTCACACACCTAGGTGGCTCCGTGTCACACACTCAGGTGGGTCTGTGTCACACACCTAGGTGGTTCCGTGTCACACACTCAGGTGGGTCTGTGTCACACACCTAGGTGGCTCCGTGTCACACACTCAGGTGGGTCTGTGTCACACACCTAGGTGGATCCGTGTCACACACTCAGGTGGGTCTGTGTCACACACCTAGGTGGCTCCGTGTCACACACTCAGGTGGGTCTGTGTCACACACCTAGGTGGCTCACTGTCACACACCTCGGTGGCTCCGTGTCACACACTCAGGTGGGTCTGTGTCACACATCTAGGTGGCTCCGTGTCACACACTCAGGTGGGTCTGTGTCACACACCTAGGTGGCTCCGTGTCACACACTCAGGTGGGTCTGTGTCACACACCTAGGTGGGTCAGTGTCACACACTCAGGTGGGTCTGTGTCACACACCTAGGTGGGTCAGTGTCACACTCAGGTGGGTTTGCGCTACACACCTAGGTGGGTCAGTGTCACACACCTAGATGGCTCCGTGTCACACACTCAGGTGGGTCTGTGTCACACACCTAGGTGGCTCAGTGTCACACACTCAGGTGGGTCTGTGTCACACACCTAGGTGGCTCCGTGTCACACACTCAGGTGGGTCTGTGTCACACACCTAGGTGGCTCCGTGTCACACACTCAGGTGGGTCTGTGTCACACACCTAGGTGGTTCCGTGTCACACACTCAGGTGGGTCTGTGTCACACACCTAGGTGGCTCCGTGTCACACACTCAGGTGGGTCTGTGTCACACACCTAGGTGGATCCGTGTCACACACTCAGGTGGGTCTGTGTCACACACCTAGGTGGCTCCGTGTCACACACTCAGGTGGGTCTGTGTCACACACCTAGGTGGCTCCCTGTCACACACTCAGGTGGGTCTGTGTCACACACCTAGGTGGCTCCGTGTCACACACTCAGGTGGGTCTGTGTCACACACCTAGGTGGCTCCGTGTCACACACTCAGGTGGGTCTGTGTCACACACCTAGATGGCTCCGTGTCACACACTCAGGTGGATATGTGTCACACACCTAGGTGGCTCACTGTAACACACTCAGGTGGGTCTGTGTCACACACCTAGGTGGCTCCGTGTCACACACTCAGGTGGGTCTGTGTCACACACCTAGGTGGTTCCGTGTCACACACTCAGGTGGGTCTGTGTCACACACCTAGGTGGCTCCGTGTCACACACTCAGGTGGGTCTGTGTCACACACCTAGGTGGCTCCGTGTCACACACTCAGGTGGGTCTGTGTCACACACCTAGGTGGCTCCGTGTCACACACTCAGGTGGGTCTGTGTCACACACCTAGGTGGCTCCGTGTCACACACTCAGGTGGGTCTGTGTCACACACCTAGGTGGCTCACTGTCACACACCTCGGTGGCTCCGTGTCACACACTCAGGTGGGTCTGTGTCACACATCTAGGTGGCTCCGTGTCACACACTCAGGTGGGTCTGTGTCACACACCTAGGTGGGTCAGTGTCACACTCAGGTGGGTTTGTGTCACACACCTAGGTGGTTCCGTGTCACACTCAGGAGGGTTCCGTGTCACACACCTAGGTGGGTCAGTGTCACACTCAGGTGGGATTGCGCTACACACTTAGGTGGGTCAGTGTCACACACTCAGGAGGTTCGGCGTCACACTCAGGTGGGTATGTGTCACACCTTCAGGTGGGTCTGTGTCAAACATTCAGGTGGGTGGGTGTCACACTCACATGGGTCTGTGTCACACATAAAGGTGGGTCTGTGTCACACATTCAGGTGGGTCTGTATCGCACGCTCAGGTGGGTCAGCGTCACGCATTCAGGTGGGTGGGTGTCACACTCAGGTTGGTCTGTGTCACATACTCAGGGGGCTCGGCGTCACATATTCAGGAGGGTTCGTGTCACACATCTAGGTGGGTATGTGTCACACACTCAGGTGGGTCTGTGTCACACCCTCAGGTGGATCCGTGTCACATATGCAGGTGGGTCTGCGCCACATAATCAGGTGGGTCAGTGTCACACACCTAGGTGGATCGGTGTTACACACTTAGGTTGGTTCGGTCACACACCCAGGCGGGTCTGTGTCACGCACTCAGGTGGGCCAGTGTCACATAATCAGGAGGGTCTGAGTCACATACTCAAGAGGATCTGTGGCACACACTCAGGAGGGCTTGTGTTACACACTCAGGAGGATCTGAATCACACAATCAGGAGGGTCTGAGTCATACTCGGGAAGCTGCATACTTCCCCCTCCACAGAGCTCATACAGAGCAATCCCAGTCACGTTACGCTGTAAGCCACCGTTTGGTAGATCTAACCAGTAAACAGCACAGTTGGGGGAATTGAATGCACGAGGCAAGAGGAGGGCTATCGTGCTCCCGTGCTGCACACACAACAGCAGACGACATTGTTCTGTTGTGGCAGATAGCCTCTGTGAGGACCACAGTTGTCCTCTCTTGGCATCCCGTGAAGGCATGCGCCGTTCTGGGCCAAACAAGTACAACTGACTTGGTCAGCTCGACGGAGCTGCGACGACGATTAGAAAAAGGCTATGGATTACCGACTGAAAGTCATCTGCAGGAAAAAAAATTAAACGTGTGTGTGTTGGGGGGGGTGTGGGTGCGTGTGTGTGTGTGTGCTTGCGTGTGTGTGTGTGCGTGTGTGTGTAGGTGCGTGTGTGTGTGTGTGTGCGTGAGTGTGTGTGTGCGTGTGTGTGTATGTGCGTGTGTGTGTGTATGTGTGTGTGTGTGTGCGTGTGTGTGTGTGTGTGTGTGTGTGTGTGTGTGTGTATGTTTACAATTCAGCGACACCGACTGTCCGCAGGCTCACCGCTGAGTCCAGTCTTGCTGCCTCCCGTCCAGCCTGACTCGCAGACGGGCGACTGGACTCCTGGACTCCCAGGCCGCCAAGCTCGAGCTGTGATGCGCCCGCCGATGACGTCACACGAGGTGGGCGGGCCTCGCATCGGTGCCCCCGGGGCGCATCAGCCGCCGTACGCGTCTGTCGTCAGTGGTCATGCTCGTCTACAGGCAGAAGCGTGAAGCGCAATATAGCTGTGTCGTAACGGGTCAGGGGAACTGGAAGCTGTGAGCCATGCACAAAACAGGATGTGAAAATAAAAGATGAGCCCAGATGTGCTTCTGGCTGTGGTCGCTGGCGGCTATGGCAGAGCTAATCAGATCCGATGGCAGGAGCAGCTGTCGTCCGGCGCTGCGTGGCGCTGCAGAAGACAAGCCTCCCACCACGAAAAGCCTGAATGGATGCAAAGTTCATAAGCCACGTTGAACGCAACGTCCGTGAACATGGCCTAGATGACGAAGCATTGTCGGGATCTCCTTCCTCAATCCCCATTGATAACTGTGCTGGCGTCAGATTGCATATTGTTGGACATGTGGCCCACTCACGCTGAATTGTGTCCCTCCAATTGTGGCCACTCAAAGTCAAATCGGACACAACCAAAGCTCAAACCTCGCCACCTCCACCCCGCCTAGCTCAGCATATTTTCTTCAGAGGTTCTCCAACAGCACAAACCAAATCTTTTAATATTCTGATTCAGCCACCATTGTTCCTATATGAGCGTAATGCGCCCAGCCAATCTTATCCATAGAGCAACCCCCTGCCATGGCAGTAACGGACTTTACTCCGGTACGTAGTGTAAATGTCAAAAGAAATATAATCTCAAGAAGCGTAGACAAGGAGATAGGAAATGCCCTGGAGGGCATTTCCTGGCAGATATTCGCTCTGAAGAATTCATAACTTTCTGGCTGTTTGTAACATGCTACGAGTCAGCTACAAAAGAGTACACCCAACATGTGCTGATAATGTACAGTAGACGATCGAACCGCTTGTTACTTTTTTCCCATTTCGAAAGATCGTGTTATTATATGGCCGAATATGCGAAAATTTTAAGAATTAAATCCGACTAGCTGTAACTTGCGCTTTACCACTCATCTGTACCCATCCACGCAGATACGCACGCACACATGCTCGCCCGCACACGTACACGCATACACACGACATACACTAACACACACACACCACATATATTATATATATATATATATATATATATATATATATATATATATATATATATATATATATATATATATATATATACGAGAGATGTGGGAGGCGCTGTTAGCTTTGAGGTTGCAAAATAATTGACTTCAGGAAATCAACAAAGCATTATTGCGAATATTCAGAGGCGCAGCCAAAGGGGGACCTGCCCCCACCCTCCCTTATCAACCGAAAATACACTCGATCAAACGAAAAAGGTAGATATTTTTGCCACGAAAACGACCAATTTTTCGGAGCGCTTCGCGCGCTGATAGCTTCTTTGTCTCATCGCTTTTTTGGTCGGATCCTCCTCCCTTGGGAAAATCCTGGCTGTGTCACTGCCAACATTGGGTATTCATTGGGCACTTGCCAATAATAAGCTGTTTTTCCCTTCACTCTCCGGTCTCTGTAGGGAGATCTCTGTACGAAGTTCTGTAGACTCCAGTGCGGCCTCTGTACCTAGGCCGGGAGGACCCAGTACGATCTCTGTATGGAGGTTGTGATGTTCCAGTACGGATCGGACCCAGTACAGCCTCTGTAAAGAGGCCCGGGAGGCTCCAGCACGGTCTATGTACGGAGGTCGGGAGGATCCAGTACGGTCTCTGTACGGAGGTCGGGAGGCCCAGTGCAGCCAGCCTCTGAACGGAGACCGGGGATCCGGTACAGCCTCTGTACGGGGGCGATGAGGCTCGAGTACGGTCTCTGTACGGCGGTTGGCTGGCTCACGTTTCGCCCCAGTCCGCGCTATTTTTATGCGGCCCGCGGGCCCGCTCTGCGCGAGATCGGATGACTTCCTGGGCTAGAGGTTCGCAGTCGCACACCGTACCGAGGACGCCCCGGACTAGCGGGTGGACCACATCCCAAGGTCGCGTGCCAGTGACACTGATGAGTGATGATTTATTTTGAGGTTTAAGGACGTGACTACACAAGTGTGAGGTATTGGTAAACGTCCACCATACTCCTAGATGTTTCATCAACTTGAAAAACAACGATTCGCCTTCAAATTTTGTTTTGCGTGCTCATTCGCTTTTAGAAGACACACTTGGATTTTTCGTAGAGATCATCATGTACTCGGGTAGATGTTGGTACGATGCGGGACCCCGCAGTTGAAGTGGCTGCACAGTCATATCTTTAGACCAAAATTGTACTTCCTCGATTGACCAGATAATCGGGTATGTGCGCAACGCAGTTTCCGAATCTGAAATATATCGTTGAATTAGCATTCGATTTATTTTTTTTTAGGCGATCATGCAACGCTGACTAGCGTAGCCTCTTGTAGTGGAGCTCTCCATAAGTGAGCGAATGGTAATAATTGAGGCCGTTTGGTGTGTGGGTGGACGAGCGTCTTACCATCTGGCCTATCTCATCCCATCCCCAATGGGCGGGGTTAACAAACATTTGGCCATCGGTTCAGTTCCGAAAATATGTATGCATAGCAAAGCACCGACTTTCGCTGCTTATCGGGGGTAATTGACCTGCCCGTGATCTTCTGGTTATTGCAATGCCATACTTTTTCGACAAATTCGCTTCATACTTCTGCCCACAAATCATCAATTAATCGTCAACTTTGAAATCTCCCAACTGACAGTCAGCATTCTATACACATCTCCATGTCAAAGAACATTTATTGGCTTATGTCAAAATGTTGATGATGATTATTAGGGTTTCAGGATGTGTCAACCCAAGGGGGTTATATTGCACCCATAGCAAGCTTGCTTAAGCACGCGTTAGATTGTCCCATCCGAATGGAAGATATCTGGAGAAGCAAGTTATCAGTTATGCAGGTACATATATTACTTCAAATCGTATCTCCGCTATGAAGCACGAAGCTGCTCCATTGTGTATAAATCGGGAATCATTTCCTAGTAAGTTCACCAAACTCAGATTATTCGCATCAAATCCGAAGTGGCGCTCTTCCGTATGTGCTGCGCACGCCACCAGCACATGGTGCACAGTTAGCGCGGCATTACACCTCACACATTTCGGCCTTTCGTCTCCGCACAGTACTTCCTATGTACAGTTAGAGTGTGCCCAATTATGAGACGACAGATGGCCACCTCGTCCCTTCTAGTCTGGCTGAATGATGAGGGCCACAGCGCTAAGTGTGATTTGATTGGTTTCAATTTGCTTAGTTCTACTCGGTCTCATCTGTCCTGCCAGTGCCTGAAAAAGAAATGATGATATAATTGGGTAGTGGTCACTGGCAGGAAGTGGAAGCACGCGACACGGCGCGTGTGCCGCACGCCTTGCAGCCTGATCTGCCAGCGCATTACCACATATTCCGATATGTGCTGGAATCCAGCAAAGTGAGACCTGCTTCCCCATACGATGGAATGAAGTGAGTTGTAATAAAATGTCTCGTACAATGACATTTTGGGGGTTAAAACTTCGCAATGTCAAGAGACTGCTGAGGGAATCAGTCAGGATAGCATGTAAAACCTCGTCAACCTCGATGTACTTCAGTGTTTTGTTGATGGCGATCAACTCTGCAGTGAAGACTGTAGCGTGTAGTGGTGGATTGGAGTTTAGGGCCGCGTCGACATCCAGGGTCATTTTGCGCCCATAACTGTATTATAATCAATCTACGGTGCTGCTATAATATCTTGTTATTAATATTCACGGGTGGTAGTATATCACCTCAAGGCGAGCTTGTCGAAGGAAGGTAAAAATATTCCCAGACGCCACGACCTCAGAGTCGTTCCCTATTAGCATACGTAAAGAAGTGTCGGCGTTCAGACGTCCTACAATCTGGCGTCGTATAGGTTCTAACAGTACACAGCCTGCTAAAACATGGTACACGGTAAGCGGTTTAGAACATCGTGGACATAAAAGTCTGTCATCGCCGGTCAGCAAGTAACTGTGTGTTGCGAAGGTATGATCTATCCTCAATCGGCAGAGTATTACTTCTTCCCGACATTGGGTTCAGTGCGAGGATCGCCACTTTCCTAGTGTCGGTTTTAAAACCCTGAGCTTACTACACTTCGAGTTCCAGGCTCGTTGCCATTCTGACTGTATATTTGACCATAGAGTAGGGTACAGGTCCCTTAGATGGAGCCGTAGACGGACCACACGGCCATTGCTGATAGCGTGTTTGGCGGTTATGTCAGCAGCTTCATTTCCCGCGAGTCCGACATGGCTGGGAATCCAGCAGAACACGATATTTCTGCCGATGTCATGTAGGGATTTCACGACTTTGATAATCCTCCGAACAAGTCGGTTACCCTGGTTAAATGTTTTCAATGCCAGGAGACTGCTCAAGGAGTTTGTGAAAACCACGTGCTTTGTAGACCGGTCTTCCTGTATAAAATAGAGGGCTTGCAGAATGGCATAAAATTCGGCAGTAAAAATCGATGTTTGTGTCGGTAAACAAAAAGAGCGAACACTGTGCCGACTGACGTAAGCACATCCAACACCAGATACTGACTTTGAACCGTCTGTGTAAGTTCGCGAAAAGTATGATATTCATGTCTGTTTTCTTCAAATGCCAATATGCGGAGTTCCTCCTGGTTTACATGTCCTTTCTTTGAGCAGGACAAAGTCACGTCAGTTTGCACTGGAACATCGTGCCAAGGGGAGTGTTCGGATCACATCAAGACAACGCTTGGTTGTGGCACACGCTCCGTCATAAATAAAACATCCATAGTCAATTTTGGAACGCACAAGAGATCGATACATAAGAAGTAAGACATGCCTGTCTGCGCCATACGAACATCTGAAGACAGTTCTCATCACTTGCAGTCCCTTTGCGCATTTCTGCGCAAGATCGTTGATGTGGTTTCTGTATGTTAGTCGACGGTCAATCCACAGATCTAAAAACTTTGCAGCTGGTTTGAAAGGAATGCGGTTCCCGTTCATCATAATCACCGGATCGGTGCAAGAACGTTTGCAGCAGAAGTGAACAGCAATGGTTTTCGATGTCGACATGGAGAAGCCCGTTTTGTCACACCAATCCTGCACCTTCCGGACAGCCAGTTGGAGTTGTCTCTCTACCGTGTGTACAGTACGTGAAGAACACCAAACGACAAAATAATCCACGAATAGCGTTTTTCCTATGGAAGTTGGCAGTGAGGAGCCCACGTCGTTGATGGCAATAGCGAACAATGCGACACTCAGCACACTTCCCTGCGGAACTCCGTCAACTTGTTGGAATGTGCCAGAGAGGAAACCTCCTACTGTGACACGAGAAGTTCTTGCAGCTAAAAAAATTGTCAAGAAAAACCCGATGGAGCCTCTGATACCCATGAGGTGCAACTTCATGATAACACCGTGTCGCCATGCAGTATCATATGCTCGGTCAATATCGAAAAATATCGCAGCTGTGTGGCATTTCTTCATAAAACAAGAGCGCACAACAGAGTCGAGTGTTAAAACGTGATCAAAAGTGCTGCGATGTTTTCGGAAACCACTCTGTATCATAGAGAGGAGATTGTTACGTTCTAAAAACCACATTAGTCAGACATTCACCATTTTTTCAAATAGCTTACATGAGGAGCAAGTGAGCGAGTTTGGGCGATAATGCAGTGGGTCCATACCGGTATTATTTGGCTTGCGTATGGGCACTACGGTTGCTTTCCGCCAGGAAGATGGAAATGTGCCCGTTGTCCATATGTCATTTAATGCATTCAGGAGAGTTTCTAAGGCTGTTGTTGGTAGACGTTTAATAATACCATTATGCAATGTACCCGGACCCTCTGCCACGCTCTTCAGAGTGCTGATTGCTGCAGTCAGTTCGGAAATAGAACATGGAATGTTGTATACGAGGTCTGTAGTTGAAATATCAAGGGGGCGTGCTTCGCATCGAGCCTTGTAGGTCGAGAAGCGTACGCTAATACTTTTTTTCGAGCGTGCTGATAAAGCTCGTCCTATCTCGTCCGCTACTTCTTCCGGGTCAATGATATCTCGACCGGCCATGTGTAGGGTGGGAAGTGGAAGTAGAGTATACTTTCCAGAAAAGCGCTTAATGCGAGACCATACAGATGACAATGATGTTGATTGTTTAAACGTATTTACGTAAGCTTTCCATGAATCTCGTTTCACTTCAGCGATAGTACGCCTGGCGAATGCCCTTGCTTTGCGGAAAGCTATTAAATTTGGCGTACAACTATTTCTATTAAAGGTACGAAAAGCCCTCTTCCTGCCGCGTAACGCCTCTCGGCATTTTTCACCACCACGGGACGGGTACTCGAATTGAAGTTCCTGATGGACGAGGGACGTGCCGCTGAGCGCTCTGCACAGTTGCTGTCGTGAATGTCTCCACGGAGACAACAAGTTCATCAGAGTAGTCTCGGAGTCTACTCTCAAGATTTACTTGGAACGCACCCCAATCAGCTCGGTTAAATATCCACTTGGAAGGTCGTCGGCTCACACAAACACGGTTAATAAAACAAGACCAAACAGGGAAATGATCACTGTTATACGGATCATCGTCTACGGACCATTCTAAAAAAGGTACAATTTCTGGACTGCAGAGGATAAGATCCAGCACGGAAGTTTGCCCCGTTGGCAATGTAACATGGGTTGGCTTTCCTGTGTTAAGGACACAGAGTGGGGAATCTCGTATAAAACATATCGTTGCACGTCCATGGCTCGTCGTGGTGGTTGAGCCCCAAAGAGGGTGGTGGGCGTTCAGATCCCCGCACACCATTACCGGTGGAGTGAGCTGCCCCATCATCTGGGACAGCTCAGAAAGTGGGAACATCTCACCCGGCGGCAGATATACGCTGCATATGGTAACGGCGTGCGATTTGCTATCATGCGAGCAGCGACACACTGAATATTTGAAGATATAGGTATTTGCTGAAAGGGAACCGAGTTGTGCACAGCAATAAGTACTCCGCCATGTGCCACAGTGCGAGGAGTAACATCACTACGTAACACAGAGTAGTTATTCAGGTGGAAATGCGCATCAGGAGAAAGCTTAGCCTCTTAGAGATAAACTACTAATGGTACTCGTAAGTGTAAAATGGTTTGGAGGTCGTTGAGGCTGGTTCTCAACCCTCTGCAGTTCCATTGGAGAATAGCTCATACGACAAATATACAAAGGTGAAAGGTGTGAGCTAAAAACGGGAGAAACGAGGCCGGGTTAGGATTCCCCTGTTCCTGCCTTCATATCCGGAGGTAACCCGTGAGCTTCAAGCCGACTCGGCCAAAGGGACTGAGTCATCAGGCGGGAAGGTGGTGACCCCTCCCCTGGTGGAGAGCTCAATGGTGGCAGGCCTCGCTTCTGTTTCCCCAGCCGGGGTGGGGGCGGGGGAGGGCCCATCTCATTGACAGATGGAGCCGGTCCCTCCACTCGCCGTCGTGGCGATGGGGTGGCCGGCCTCTGTAGTGGAGCCTTCTCAGCTCCGTGGCGGCTCTTCTCGCGGGCCCTCTCCATCTGAGCGAGCCGCGCTCGTTTTTCCTCGCGGGCGCGTCTCTCGGCTTCCTGGAAATGCAAGCTGATATCTGGAATTTTGACTGGTCGTTGGCTGTATCCAGGCGGCGATGTAGGTGCGGAAGTGGAAGACGAAGGTGGGGGTGAGGCCTGGCTCACGGGAAGGGGAGAAGGTTCAGGTAGGGAGGGGGTGGAGAGGATGGATTTAGAGGTGGTGCTGAGGCGTGTGGGAGACGAGAGGAGGGTGGAGCGCGGATGGGACGTGGGAGGTAGGGACTTAAAGGTAGGTGATGAGGTAAATAGAGAGGGGCTCGGATTGGGTTGAAAGTACCGAGGAGGCCTCTTGGACCGTTGGGCCAGAGTCCACACCCCACCCTCGAGGATTCATCCGGAAAGTGTCTCAGATGGGCGAGCGGGGCATGTAATCGTAGAGGGTGGGACCTCCGTCGTCTCGTCGTCGTGTCGGGTTCGCCGCCCTTGCCTTTCAGGCGACGACAGGGACACCCCAAAAGACCGCAGCAGGGTCATGAGCTGAGCTATGAGTTCAGAGGCCATGTCGAGCTGTGTGTTCGGGATCTATCAGATATTTATTGCGAGTCTGTTGTGTGGTTGTGGAGTTCGGTTGTGCCTTTGTTGCATATGATGCCCTGAGTGAGCTGCCTCATACACCTCACGCGCCTCCCGAAATGTGATTTTTTTGAAAATTTGATTGCGACTATCGCTTTCTCTCTCAGAAAAATGGGGCAGGGACCGTCATAGGCTGCGTGAAGTGTTTGGCCATGACCGCAGTTTGAACATTTTTGCACTCTCGGTTTCACATTTCCCTTCCACATGCTCCGCTGACCCACATCGTTCACATGTCTGGCGGTTCCGGCAATGCTGCGACGTGTGTCCAAATATGGAGCATCGAAAACATCTAATCGGATTTGGAACAAACACCCATACTTTCACTCTGACATACCCGACGTAAACGAATTCTGGAAGATCAGTTGTTTGAAATGTTAGAATGAAATTGTTTGAGTTTTGCGTTTCTTGGCCTTTTCTCATCGTGATCCGTCGTACCTCTACTACTCCCCACCTTGCCAGGCCATCCATAATATCAGCATCAGACACATCTCTCAAGTCGTAACAGTTTATAACCCCCTTCGAGTAGTTTTTGGTGTTGTGGGGCTGGACTTCAATCGGTATCGTTATAGTTCGTCTGTTTGCTTCGCTTCGTACGGTGTACGTTAGTTCTGTTGCGCTTCTTGCCCTCCTTGCGTCCTCAGTATTTTTTAATTTAACTTCTAGCCCACCATCCCTAAGCTTTTCACATCTGAGCACGATCCCCAGCCTGTCACACGCGTCTTTCCGTTGGAACGGGGTAAGAGATGAAATGCTTTTTCCTTGTTCTAATGATTTCAGTATAAGAATGCGTGGCGCAGGAAGAGTAGCTTCAAGGCCAGGCCCTGCATGTGTGATAAGCGGATTCGTGGTAGGTTGGTTTGTCTGTACCCTACTAGACGGGACAGGTGAGATGTTTTGTTTTGTATTTGAAGTTACCATGAAGTGTGTTTGTGTGGGGACGAGTGGTCTAGGGGTAAGATGCTCGTCTCACAATCGAAAGGTTGTGGGTTCGAGTCTCACCTGTCGCTACTCTTCGCCCGCGACCAATCGGCGTGAGAGATTGGCGACGCTACATGACTCAACGGTCGACATGTCGTAAAACCAATAACCAACCAACGAAGTGTGTTTGTTTCTGCTCCTCGTAGCGCCCCACCGCAAAGGGGCCCTACCGGGGGGACGCCTGAGTCCCGCGGACGGGAGGACGTCAGGCGCCCGAGGCGCCATACGGGACAAGCGACGCCATCACCCGGCCGGGAGAGGGAGACTCACCACCCCGACACCGGGATCCAGCGCCGCCCACCCCTTGACCCCTGCCGGCCAGGCCAGCAGGCACTGGGCTTGGGCCCAGACCTTCGGCCCGAGGCGACAAGTCGCTTGGTCCGTGTGGGGCCCTACGGACCCGTCCGCCCCTCCGGGATATCGGGACCAAAGAGGCGTGTTGCTCCCCCGTCACAACCAGCACCGTGCGACGGGGGACCTCAGCCTCCAGGACTCCGTCAACCACGGGGATGGGCCGAGGGGGCGCGACTACCCCGATAAAACTGAGCTGGTGGGCAGGACCGGGGAAGCTGTCCTACCTGCTCGTAGAAGGAAGAGTTGGTGTTGCAGGGACAGGTGAAGGACATGGATGTTGAGATGAGATGGGCATTGGAATAGGAGCGTATGGATGGAAACCGTAGCGTGTAGCGGCAGGGAGAATGATCTTGTGAAGGATCCTCTGACGAAGGTACTACCCAGTCCGGTGTTAATCTTCGAGCCATCCATGTGGGTGATGAGGTAATTATGATACGTTGAGGAAATGTGTCGCAACGAATGTAAGTGTACCTCCTCTTTTGTGACATCTCGCTTTCCCATGGCAGCGAGGGAAATATCGATAGAGGGGAGATCAGCTCCCACGGAGGAGTAGGCACTTCTTCATACTGCCGAATGTCAAAATGTTCCGAAAGGTTATACTATGTCTATTTCCCAGCATGTGAACTGTCAGCGATAGGTTATGTGTAATGGTGGCCGCTGCCGCTGACACGGGAAGGTTTGTAGCATTGTCTGCTTCAGAGTTGCTGTACAGTGTACAGCTCAGTTCAACACAATCTCGCATTTGTTCAGCCTCTAAACATCATCGATGAGATATTTCGCCAGCATATGCGTGTATTCGCACACAATTGGGGCACCTAACTCTTCTCCTTCGGTGTCGAGTTGACGAGGTGCTGTTCTTTCCGCTGCCTGACGAAGTCACCGAAATCTTTGTTCAAAGTGCTCTAATAGTCATGGGCTCGGCCTATTTCACAGCGACAGGGGATTAAACGACATAATACGTACTGGCCGAAAATCGCCGGACTTGCAACAGACCGACCATGAGCCGGAGACACATCGGTTTGCTGGCGAGGATACATTCACCAGACCAATGAGGTTTCCGGGTGGGGCATCTACTTCACGTGCGGCTCATGTTGGTCCGGAACACTAGGGCGGGTAGTGGGGGCAGAGACTTTCCCACACCCTGTCCACGATTGCTGCAATGCGGCAAATAAAACACCTACACCCAGGTCATACTCTCCATCATATGCTGAAGAGCATTGTACGTACAAGTGCATGCCCTCTATTATTATCATTAACATGTTATCATTATCATTATCATATTATCATGCCCATTTGTCGCATGCTAAGTATTAGATAAAGTATTAGTATTAACAGTAAAAATAACTACAGTAAAATTAAAGTAAGAGAAAAGCATCAGTGAACAAAATAATGCGACTACCAAAACAATAGTATCCAACCTTGACATTGATTGCAATAAATGCTCAATGTTTGACACAAAAAAACCGTCATAAATGCGTGTTTTCAGGAGGGGACCATTTTCAAACGCCAAAAAAAAATGACAGCTTTATCTAGCACCAGTTTCAACCCAGGGCATCAGGCAGGTCAGACACCAGTTCTAAAGTAGGGTATCAGACAGGCTAGACAGGTCAGACAGTAGCTACAATTCAGGGTATGAGACAGGCCAGACAATGCACAGAACAAGTGAACGGATTTTAGGCAGAGGCTTTACGGCCTTCCTAGTAGTGTTGGTGCTTGAAGGGGGTTTGGATGCTTGAAAGCCACTGTAATCGAGCACCGAGTGTCTACTATTGGCTAGGTGTAGCACACAAGTCCCAGAGGTGACGTAGGCGCCGTTGGGTGCATGCACGTGAGGGAGAATGGCCGAAGCCCGGATGTGTCATGGTCGGTACCAGACCGACAAGCCGCCGTAGCTCCGCTGTAGCTTCCACAACCCCTCCACGCCAGCCGAGACTGCCAACCGCTGAACAAATCTTGTATTTCTGACGGGTTTTCGCCTTTTCGCGGTGAGCGAACCTCTCGATGACATGAAATACACAGCGAGACGCGCGTTACACATCCCGCGCAATGCCGCCAATCATCTCCGAGCTCACCGCGGCACGACGGATCTTGACTGAAGCTGATGCGTCGCATTTCCTCGCGAGGCCCAATATCGCGCCGCAGCGCCTCGCCAGGCAGAGGTGCTCAGACGAACCCCCGACCGCCGACTCAGGCGGCAGTCAGCTCGCCCATGCAACTTCCGGCGCAGGGGGTTCGAGGCACTCGCCTCCTTGTCGCTGCAATAGTTAGGGGGCTGCCAACGGTGGCTCCCTACTGATTGGGAGAACGAACGCGCTTGGTGTGGCCGCCACCGCAGCCTGCGGCGTGGTGGGACTGTACTCCATATCGAGATCTGATGGGACGGCAGTCCCCGTGTGGACACATCAGGATAACTAACAATGGCAGCCGACACGACGCGTCTGCGCAAGTATCGGCGCCGACGCCGGCCGCGCCCGCCGGCGGCTGGCCACCAGCGGCTGTCGTCGCCGCGGCCGAGCGCAGTTCAGCGTCTCCGCACGCCAGCGCGGCGTACTTCAGACGACTGCCGTCCGACGGCGCTAGTGTCGCCGGCGGCCGGCCCGCCCGGCCGCCACCACGCGCACGCCTGTTCCGCGCGCTCACCCACTGACACCGCATCACACATTGCACTCGTTAACGCGACCGTCGTGGCGCGCAGGCCGGCTCGGCGCCGCCTTGACATGGCGGCACTGCCTTCTACACACGCACCCGCGCAGACAGCCGCTCCGTGTCGAGTCGGCGCCACTGTCTACACACGCACACGTGCAGACAGCCGCTCCGTGTCGAGTCGGCGCCACTGTCTACACACGCACACGCACAGACAGCCGCTCCGTGTCGAGTCGGCGCCACTGTCTACACACGCACACGTGCAGACAGCCGCTCCGTGTCGAGTCGGCGCCACCGTCCACACACGCACACGCGCAGACAGCCGCTCCGTGTCGAGTCGGCGCCACCGTCCACACACGCACACGCGCAGACAGCCGCTCCGTGTCGAGTCGGCCTGCGTCCTGCCGCAGGTCCGCCTCTCGCTCGCACCGTCCACCGGACAACAGTGTACAAAACACGGCCTGCCTCTGACCTGACGCGCAGCCACCAGCCGCCTCCACTCTCACGCGCCCGCCACGCCTCGGTCCTGCTGCACTGGCCACCCCAGCAATGGTCCGCTAGCGACGCTCAACACTACCGTCAGGGATTCAGATGAGTCACTAGCGGCATCGGGTGGCCTCCGGGACCTGAAACAGCACACAGCGAGCATTGACAAGTGATGCGACCTCCTGGCGCAATTCGCATGTGCTTTGTTCGGTCTGTTAGGCAGGCCTGGGAGGTAAAAGACTGACTTCGAGGCAGACTCTGCCTCAACGTCATCTTACTGCTCCTTCTGGACTCGTTGACCAACCACGGTTTGTGTCCAACTCCCGACCAAGCTTCACTTACTGACTCCTCAGTTATTGTTCAGAGGTATGGGCCCCAAACGTCAGCTACCGTCCCCAGCATTGAGAGAACGGTGGAGCCATGTAGTTACTCGTTTAGCATTGATAGACCGGTGAAGCTGTGCAGTTACTCGTGAAGTATTGAGAGACCGGTGGAGCTGTGTAGTTACTCGAAGTCTTAACACTAACTGTTATAACAAACAATATCAGATCAAGTAAGCTACATCTGAAAACAATATAATCCGTTAAAACAGACAGCACGGAATAGGCGAGAAACGCACACGGGCACCCACATACACACATGTACAAACAGATATGCACACACATGCACGTACATGTGTGCATGTACATGTGTGTGTGTGTGTCATGCCAGTTGTTGGAATCAGTGACGACTCATCTTGCACAAGTCAAGCACACAGTTATAAATTATTCGTGAAATAAGGTGGAAAATACCACTTTCTGAACACTCAATCGACATCCTTCTCCAAGAAGCATCGACATCCTACCCTTTGATGCGTGCTTATGAAGTCTTCGTGTCTCTTTTCTACCTGTATCTCGTTTATAAGCATCTTGTTAATGCTCTCGACAAGGAATGGTTATACCTGAACATTTCGCAACGCAATTTCAGGCAAACGGATTAACTATAATATGATATAGCGTACAGTACCAGTTGATAGCATAGGTATATTTCTCCCTGTCCCGAATATAGCTCTTCCTAAATTATGCATCTCAAAGCAAATTGTAAAGGTAGTCACAGGTACCTACACCATTGGCTCAAATTTGAGTCTGAAAGACACCAAAAGCATCTGAAAAGACACTAATTCCATGACAAATTTCGACATCCTACTGTGCTCGCTTAGACATCTACACCCAACGAAAAACCGTTATTTTAACCCTGCTGCAGCACACGGCGTGGTAATGATGGCACAAGCTCCCCACCAGGGGCCGGCAGGCGAGTGTCGGCCCGACGTACCGTGCTGCGGCGGCTGCGGGTGTCCCGAGTGCGCCGGGTGTGGCTGCGGCTGCGGGAAGTAGTAGGACTGTGGGCCGAGCTGGGCCATGGCGAGCGGCATTGACGAGGCGCTGGACGTGGCGCCGGCCGGCTGCATGACGGCCAGGTGCGGCGCCAGCTGCGGCGCCAGCTGCGGCGCCAGCTGCGGCGCCAGCTGCGGCGCCAGCTGCTGGCCGGTCGGCATCAGGTAGACGCTAGTGGACGGGCCGGGCGCCGCGCCGGCAGACTGCAGCTGGTACACCAGGCCGGCCGCGCCTCCCGCCCCGCCGCCCGCCTGAGGCGCCACCACGCCGTACGCAGCAGCGGCGGCGGCGGCGGCGGCGGCACCCGACCCAGCTCGCCGTCGTAGCCGCCCGGCTGCGGCTGCTGCTGTGGCGGCGGCGGCGGCGGAGGCGGCTGCTGCTGCTGGTGCTGGTGGTGGTACATGGACGCGTGCGCCGCCATCATCCGCACGATCACCTGCCGTCACACAAAACCGTGGCTCACATCGCGGTGATGTTACCTCCGGCTGGGCAAAGGACTCAACAAACCCGCGGGACGCCGCAACTGTACATGTGACTGGATGGCATGAAGCGTCTTCGACAAACGGTGGGAATATCAGATGTGTGGTGGTTATTCTTCTTACAGCGCGTCGAATGTTTGGGTCAAATAGCGTCGCCAATCTATCATACCGACTGATCGCAAGCGAAGAGTAGCGACAGGTGGGACTCGAGCCCACTGTCTTTCCGTTGGGAGATGGGAGCCTTAACCCTAGAAAACTCGCCTCCGAGTACCAGATTACAGGGAATTGAGTGAGCAACGAATAAGGGTAAGACATATAAACACTAGAGGACAACCGAGTGCGAGGCAGCAAAGGATTTCAAATGGCGGGAATGGAGCCGAGCCCTACGATTAAGAGCTGCTTATTCCAGCCACTTTACTCGAGAGGTAAAGGCCGTTACTGGCTAGCAAATAGAGGGGGCAGTCCAGTGACCCCTTCCACACCAGCGGCAAGTCATCCCACCGATCGCATGGTAACGAATCCACATGTACACATACAGCAGCAACAAACGAATGCGATCCATTCCTGACATGCCATCGACGTTGGTTGGTTGCAATTCCTGACACTCCGCAACACTACGGCACTCTGGCAGATGGCGCACTCTCTCGCTACCCCCACCTCCTCTCTCGGCACTCCAGCATCGCCGCAACCGAGTCTCGGCACTACTACACGACATACAGACATGAACCGGCGTCAATATAGACAGGTTCCGCGGGAACGCGCACCTCCACACTTCTTTGTATATGCTTCATTGTAAATGACGGAAAAGATACCAGTGAAAAAAAAACTTATTTTATGTGGTGTCGCGATCACGATATAAGATCCTGGAACCGAGCGGTACGATTGTGACCAGCCTGACCCGCCCATGGACTCGGTCCCACCACCCACCTGTCCGCCCGGGTACGGGTGCATCATGTTGTTGTGCGGGATGGGCATCGGCACGTGCGGCGCGGATGGATGACCGGCCAGCGGTGATGGGGCCAACAGCGGCTGTCCGGTCACTGCGGCCACCTGCAGCGGCGTCGCCTCGGCCCGCTGTGACATGCCCGCCATGTACTCCCCTGCCGGAGGCTACAGGTCAGACAGTGTTGTGACGTCGCCTCGGCCCGCTGTGACATGCCCGCCATGTACTCCCCTGCCGGAGGCTACAGGTCAGACAGTGTTGTGACGTCGCCTCGGCCCGCTGTGACATGCCCGCCATGTACTCTCCTGCCGGAGGCCACAGGTCAGACAGTGTTGTGACGTCGCCTCGGCCCGCTGTGACATGCCCGCCATGTACTCTCCTGCCGGAGGCTACAGGTCAGAGAACGTTGTGACGTCGCCTCGGCCCGCTGTGACATACCCGCCATGTACTCACCTGCCGGAGGCTACAGGTCAGACAGTGTTGTAACGTCAGACAGTGTTGTGACGTCGCCTCGGCCCGCTGTGATATGCCCGCCATGTACTCCCCTGCCGGAGGCTACAGGTCAGACAGTGTTGTAACGTCGCCTCGGCCCGCTGTGACATGCCCGCCATGTACTCTCCTGCCGGAGGCTACAGGTCAGACAGTGTTGTGACGTCGCCTCGGCCCGCTGTGCCATCCCCGCCATGTACTCTCCTGCCGGAGGCTACATGTGTAAGACAGGGTTGTGACGTAATCAGTCACAGACTGCTGGACTGACGTATGGCATGACAGTACGGCTCAGAAGCCGCAGGACTGTGCACATGACAAGCTGTCGGACAGTGCAGGTCAAGCGGTGTCGGAAAGGACAGCTCAGAGACGGGCCGCCGCCGGACAGCGAGCGCGCACCGCCACGGCACGAGCGTATCTCGCTGCTCCCGCCCTACATTTGTTTGCAGTGGTGGTATCTAGCGTTGTTGTAAAACGGTCCATGCCATGCTATATCTGCAAATGTGCAAATGACCCATGCTTCACTGCTCGTGTAGATTTGGCAATAGATGCGGATACCCGGCTGTTTTCACAAGTATGTCAGTGGATGCGCTTAACTCAATGCTTATGCAAACGCCCGAGTAGAAGCACATATCTTACTGCTTCTGCAACTTTGAGTACAAGTGCATCTTTCGAGTGCCCTCCCTGCTCTTGCAGGTGTCAGCCCACTCCTCCCCCGGTTAACGGAGACTGCTCCATATCGCAACATTAGCTTGTGGGCTCCACTGCTTTCCATATCAATAGAACCGAATCCCATTCCGGTGGCAGGCAGAACACCTTTTTATTTTTTAGGAGCTTTGCAACGAATTTATAAGAATAGTGACAACATAAATATATTCGGGACTTAGCAGTGTTTCCTGTACAGCTACCAATACCACAACGTTGACCGGCCAGCGCAAGTGGAAATCTTACCCTATTTTATTTTGTCTTGAGTGCTTGTTCTATTATTCATTCCCCAGATACGCGAAGGTATAAGTAGTCGGTGTCGATTAAAAAAAAATGTGGATATGACACATCCACACATAGCTTCTCGCATGTGTCGTTGTTTCTGTCGGCGTTTCAGTAGATGCACATACCTCGCTGTTTCTGCAGTCTGGCGGGATGGTGCAGCTGATGCGGGATTGGGAAGCCGTGCGGTCCCACGATGTAGCTGAAGGTGTGGTGGCCCTGCTGAGACGTCAGCACCGGCATCTGGCCCGGGACGGCCGCCGCCTGCGGGGTCATGGGGCGCGGCTGCAGCGGATCCGGCTGTCGGGTCACAGCACAGGTCACCACACCGCCACCCGGGGGTGTGACGTCACATCGCAGACTGTCCCGCACTACAGCACAGGCAAATGCCAGCACCAAACGGGCGCAGCGTCACACTGCAGCCTACCCAGAACCACACGACAGGCAGACAAAGGGTGTCAAGTCACACCACAAGCTGCACCCGACCGGCACACTTACCGATCTAAGTGACAGGCACAGCGAGCGACTCCACACCCGTCACTGGATAGGTGCGACAGCGCGACCACACTCGTGATCGATCTCCCACTACCCTGGCACCCGACAAATCACCCCGCACATCGGTCACGCCGTACAATCGCGCACCACTCCGTTGCGTGCGCACTTGGTCCCCGCACGCAAGGTGGTCACAACCAGCAGTGAGCTGGAACGCAAGATCCGTATAATCCTCAATATACCAACATTGGCGAGGAACAGCCTTAGCTGATCGCCGGTCGGGCATGCAGGTGGTTAGACGCGTCGATGGCAGGCATCGGGAGCACCGCACCACCCACACAGCACCCATTAAGAGGCTTACGTCCCTTACGAGAGCAGAGAATGCAAGAACTATGGAGGACACGAGAAACGGATTTATAAATGGCATGCATTCTCAGCACACACACACTACATATTAGCTGGACTTGAATTGTATACACTATCACGACAAACGTAGACACACTAGCTTTGTCCAGCAAGATTCATTCATGGCTAAAATCCGCTCAGCCAACTGTTGGACGAAAGTTGTCCGCCTTGGCACAGCAATCAAATACCAGCAGGCAAACATAGCATGGTGGAGTTCAAACACCACACAACACTCACCGAATAGCCGACATTGGCCAACGTCGGCGGCGAGAACGGCGGGAACGACTTCACGTTCGGATTCATGGTGAACTCTTTTGCGTTTGGGTTAAGCTTGGACTTGGCCAGCGAGTCAGCCAGCTTGCCGTCGGGCGTGGGCGTGACTCCGCCCGATGAGGTGGGCGTGAGCGACTGGCTGGGCGGGCCGCGCGGCGGCCGCGGGGGCGTGCCACCGCCGCGGGCCGTCTCCGCACTCCTCGTAGGCTCATCGGAGAGCACGAAGTTCTCTTGAAAGTCCTTCAGGCCAGCGAGGGTCGTCTTGGTGGCGGTGGACGCGGCAGTGGCGATGGTGGCGGCGGTGGCGGCGGCGGTGGGGGCAGGGGCAGTAGCAGCGGCAGTACCGGTGGCGGGGGCAGTGGAGGCGTCGGCAACGGCGGCGGCGGTGGTGCCCGTGGCGGGGGCATTGTCGACGGCGGTAACAGCGGTAACGGTAACGGCGGCAGTGACGGTGGCGGCCGTGGCAGGCGGTGTGCGCCCGTCTGGCTGTTGACGCCCACCGGGGCCAGCAGGAGCGGGCTGTCTCGGCTGGGCGGCAGGTGACGACGCGCGCGGTCCGGCCGACTCCAGCTCCGCCGGCGGCCGCTCCTCGGCACACCGGCTGGCCGGCTTTGGCGGAGACGTGCGGAGCTGCGGTGGCAGCGGCGGCCACGACACCCCGGCTCTGACGTGGTGCGGCGGCGGGTGCGGCGGGTGCGGCGGGTGTGGCGGCGGACGCGGCGGCGGGACGCGCTCGGACCGCTGCTCGCGCGTCTCGGCCAGACCGGACCGCGGCCGAGCCGGCGGCGGCGGGCCACGCGAGCCGGCCCGCGGCGCGGCAGCGTCTCTGGGCGGCCTGCGCGCCGGCGGCACGTATCGGTCCGAGCGCGCGTCGCCGGCCGCCGGCCGACTGACCGCCGCGAACGCCGCCTCTTCGTCGCCGTTCTCCACGTCGCTGCGCTGGCGCGAGCTGGCCGACCGCTCGATCTCGTGTGCGATGCGCGCCGCGCGGTCCTGCTGCTCCTGCGGTACCCGCTCCAGCCGAGTCGTGTAGCTGGCCATCGTCTGGTCGAACGTCGAGCGCACGCCATACTTGCGCTCGTTCATGCGGAACATCTCGCGAGCGTCCCAGCCGTTCTGTCCGACATCGCGCGAACATTACCATGTGTGATACAATCGATACATCGTACAGCAATTTCGCTTTTTCTGAACATTTAAAAGACATACACTGCATAGAAAGATTTGTAAAGATCTTCCGGATGTCATATGCCGCAAACCATATGGGAGACAGTTCCAGCAAGGAAACAATTGTTGGGTGCATGCTGGCTTATGGGTCACTTGTAACTTGCAGTAGAAAATAAACTGCCAAAACCAGTGTAATGGACTGTTTTGAACCGCAACAAAATCCCATGCAAGTAAAATCTGCGCAAAACAAAACCATGAATACGGCTGTCACGTTCATGGGTGGGGCACTGCGGGAGAGTCTGCTTCCATGGTGAAATTGCATGTTTGCTCTAGAATTGGTATGCGGGAAAATCAATTAATCAATAGGCGTCTTCAAAGCACTCGTCATTTCCTGAAATATGATGTAAATTTAGAGTGTACTCCTAGCGAGGACAGTGCGTATGAGCAGACATTCCAATTTTCTGATGACACGTCAAATCAATGTATATTCAGTCGCTACACCTGAAACATCACTACAGTGGACTAAGTTAGCAACATCAACATAATTCCCAGGAGCATTTAAGTGTAATGAATTTCCATTCGCCCCTGTGTGTTTCTCAATTTCAAATATATTTCCAACATTGGCAACATCAGGCTGCATCCAGCCCAAAATGCACAGCTGGTTCCTTTGCTCAATGACGCCCACAGAGGGTGTGGCTGTAACGTTGGCATCGGCTGCACACGGCTTGGGCTGTACCGTGGATGCTGTACCATGTATCACGGTACGGGTCCGCTACCGTCATGGATCCAACTGTACTGTGGATGCGGCCAAATGTATCACGGTACGACCCTGCTACCATCATGGATCCAACTGTACTCAGGATGCGGCTATGACCCTGCTACCATCATAAATATAACTGTATTGAAGATGCGGCTAAGGTTATCACGGTACGACCGTCCTGCAATCATGGATCCAACTGTACGTGGATGCAGCTAATGGCATCACGGTACGACACTGCTACCGTCATGGATTCAATTGTACTGTGGATGCGTCTAAAGGAATCACGGTATGACCCTGCTAGGGTCAAGAATCCGACCCCACACATTCTAACCAGATGTATCTGCTGTTAGTTAGTTAGTTAGTTAGTTATTTGGGCTTTAGGGTGCCTAGACTGCTGCAATGATGTTGCAGTTATTTGGGCTTTAGGGTACCTCGACTGCTGCAGTGATGTTGCAGTTATTTGGGCTTTAGGGTGCCTCGACTGCTGCAGTGATGTTGCGCTCAGATATAGCTGCCGTTCTTCGTGTGCAGTAATGCTCCCACCACACATGTACCCAAACTGCCTGGCGATGAAATGTGTTTCATGAAATTTGGCCCCGACTACAGGCCTTCATCTATTCAGTGCACACCCAATAGGCTGCAAAGATCATAGAATTTGACAAATTGTGAAGAGGTATATTATTTAGAAACTTTTCAGAGGTGAGCATTGGTGCCTAGACATCAGTACAATGATGAATGGCAAAGAAAGAAGTCAGTGAATATGGCGCAGCAGAAGGGGACGAAAACAAACGGCACAGCTATAGCACAGCTATAGGATTATACTACTTTATTACTTTTTATTACTAAGGATTATACTTTATTACTCAACGTTTCGGCCAGGGGCCATCGTCAGGAGTGATAAGAAAATGTCAAGCTTAACAATTGAAAAAAAACACGCGGGAAAAAAGCGTGCAAAAAGACACGTGGAATGCAGAAAAGCCTCCTCAGTGGTGCAGACACTTAAAGAAACTCCAAACCAGAAACAAATCATGTCAAGATAGAATCCTCTGAGGAAGCCCGAGCCGATGGTCCATATACATATCGATGCATACACTCACGCACATATATAGACATATATCCAATACAACGCGTAATAAATAAAATATAATTTATGTTTATGTAATTTTATGTGATATACCAAGACGTCGTTTGCGTGTTCAGTTGCGGCCGTAGATTACGTATGTGTAGAGATTCGAGGACCTTCAGATCAGCGTTGTCCCTGGCTGTTGCTAGAATTTCTACTTTGAAGTTTGCGTTAGTGTCGCTGTGTTCCATGTTAGAATGTTTGTCGATCATGTGTTCGCCTAAAGGTGTGTATGCTCTCCGAAGTCTGGCATCTCCCAAGTGCTCATTGTACCTATCCCTGATACTACGTTTGGTTTCACCGACATAAAATATTCCAAGACAGCGGTTGCACGTTATTTTATAAACTACGTTTTTCCGCGTGCATCTACCTTTGAGCACGTTGATACAGGTGTGACACGTTCTTCTACCAGCAGGGCATGGCGGCATTTCCAGGGCTGAGCGGACCAGGTAAGATTTCAGCGTTGGTCCGCTCGTCCAGGCTACCCTAACATGGTTTAGATGAGACGAACGGATGGCTGCGTTTACCCGTCGACATAGTTGGTCATCGACAAAAGGAAGTCTCGTGTAGACATAGTTGGGATTGCTACCCGCTCGATGCCGACGTTTCCCACTTATCCTACTCCTGTTGTGAGGGTGAACAGCACGAGCGGCGTAGTGTACCCGATGTGCTGGGTATCCGTTTTCCAGGAAAAGAGTCGTCCGTCATCTTCGCAAGGCTCCGCTCGCATGAAATAGTATCAGAGGAGACTCGTGCTGCTCTCCTCATTTGGGATGCTAAAACGGCCTTTTTAGTGGCCATCGGGTGGGCCGAATCATAGTGCAAGATGATGGGGGCTGCCATAGGTTTAAAGTACAGTTCGGTGGTGTAGCTCCCATCAGCCTGAACTACAAACAACGTATCAAGGAAAGGAATCGAACTGCTATGACCAGTGTGTTCTAAGGTAAACTTGATGCTGGAGTGTTGTTGGTTAATTTCTGCAAAGAAGTCGAGCAGAGAGGCCAAGCCATGTGTCCAAACACCGAAAATATCGTCTATATACCTCATGTAGAGAGCTGGTTTCAAATCGTACGAAGCTAAGAAGATCGACTCAAGGCGGTGCATAAAAGCAATCGCTAAAGGAGGTGCACATCGGTTACCCATAGCCACTCCTTTTGTTTGCTTGTACATGGATGTGTACCGATGTGCACCTCCTTTGTGCGATTGCTTTTATGCACCGTGTGTGGGTGGTCAGGTGAGGTGAGGTGAGGTGAGGTGAGGTGAGGTGAGGTCAGATCCGATGACTGACCGCCTCCTCCAGTGTGTGGGTGGTCAGGTGAGGTGAGGTGAGGTGAGGTCAGATCACGTCACTGACCGCCTCCTCCAGTGACACCAGCTGGTCGGCGGCGGCGTCTCCCTCGCCCGACACCCACGGCTGCAACTCCTTCTGGCCGGCTGTGCCGTTCGTCCGTCCCGTGATCGAGCTGTCCGTCTGGAAACCGTCTGTAGAAAAACGCCACCACCACGTCACCGCCGGCACCAGTCTGACATGAACCGAGACACAAACACCCACACAGAAGAACGAAAGTGATACCGTGTGCTCAAAGGTGCTCAGCGTAGAGCTTTTTATAAAAAGCAGGCCATTTCGAGTCGTCCCAATGAAAAGTTCTGGAAAGCAAAACAGCTGTATCCTGCCTACATCACATCAGTGGCACGAAGTTTGCTTCACTATGTTAGCAAACATATGGCAAACAGACTGAACGTACATTTCATAGGAAGTGTACGCATGACATACGATATCTGCTTCTGCAACGATAAATGATACATTAGTTCTTCTCCGCATAATTTGGTTAAGTTCGGGATTATTCACCTCGGGAAATGAGCAAAATGTGCGCACACCCTTTTGCCTTGGTACTATGGTAATCTCTCGTGCGGTGACAATACGTTCTATATGGTGGCATCGTTAACCTCATCTACCCAGTGCCCAAGACAATTGCATGAGGCTGGCTCACCACCCAACACCTAATCTTCCATTTGGTGTTATCTACATCTGGAAGGCGATTTGGCATTAAACAGCTAAGCCGCACATCCGCTACAAAAGCAGCAAACGCTTAAATCAAGGCAGATTTTTATATTTTATTCCGTAGCAATATTCTTAGTGTGAGCTACCACGATAATTGAATACAAATATATGGCACAGATTATCTTCACATCTCGAGAGAAAAAGATCTGCCTTCTGGGACAAATCTTTTCAAATGCTGTCGGGGATCCTGCTGAGGCGCAAATGGCGCTCTGAAGGCCATGCATCAGTCTTCCGCATGAAAGCCTACTATGGAAAAAGAGGCAACGGTGGTGTGATGGTTAATGAGTCCATTCCATTCATAACTGAGGGGTTGCTGGTTCGAGGCTCGCTGACCGCACACACTTCCGACTCCAAGGTGGCCATTCAGCAGGGCAGAATGGCCACGCTATACGACATGCGAGCTGAGCGCATCGTAAGAGAACCCGAAAACAGGGTGTATCGAATGGCTAAAGTGGGTTTACCATCATCCAACCGCATCAGCCTTTGAATCCAATAATTTGAGGAACCATACCAGGGATATCCCTGGCACAACCTGCCAACAGCTAACAATAGTCTGTTTTCTCTTATGGGCATTGATTATCTACTTTGGGCATGTCCTCCATGGTTAGAAGAGAAACCTCGTCCTGTATTTTTAATATCCCGAAAATTATTTTACCCTGAAAATTAGCCTTCTCTTTTCCTGCTAGGGGTTCAACGATACTGTTTGACAGTGAACTAACCCAAATGTATTGTTGTTTCACAAATACCACTCGGCCCAATGGATTGGTATTCTTTGGTTCTTGTTCCAGCAATAATTATCTTACACTAATAAAAAGCGAGTACAGTTCTGTATAACTTTGCAAGTAAACTATGACTGCATTTAAAATACTTTCATTAAACTTTCCGATTTCATCCGTGCTAATATTCCCTTAGTATTACTTCTTGAAAAATGAAAAATACAAGTCACATTAGACGCGATTTTGTCTGTTCCTGTGAAAAATCGAGCAGTTGCAAGCATAAATCCAGTTCGAGGTCTCTCTGCGTCCTCATACACAGATCAGGCTTCTGGTGACCCGCGCCGACAATTAGTTAGTTGTCGGGTTATAACTACGTGGCAAACTAACCCTTTGTGGCGTACTCCATGTCGACATTTTGAGTGACGATGGTGACGATTTGGTCGGTCCTGAAGATGATCTTGTCGCGGACTTCGGCCGGCTCGATCCGGTCCGGGTTGATGCGGTCCACCGGGTTCGCCATGCCCAGCACGAAGCAGTTGTCCTCGGACACACACTCCAGGACGCCCTCGTACACCATGTCAGAGCGGGTCGACACCTGGCGACAGAGACCACGTGACTCAGGACGCCCCCACACACCATGTCAGAGCGGGTCGACACCTGGCGACAGAGACCATGTGACTCGGGACCAGGGTGGGAATTTTGGGCTTCTCCTGGAGTATGGAGACCTAAGGACATTTTATTCTCCAGGATTGTGACTGCAAATGAATGCAAATGTGATTATGACTGCAAATGAACTTTTTATTCTCCGAATGAAACGTGCCAATAATGGATGACATTTTGTTTACAGGATCTCAGTCCAGCTCCAACAATGCAGTTGCAGTTTCCAGTCCATCATACAAATTAGAAGCCTGGACAACAGAACAGAAGAGCATGGCATAGCAGGCCATAAGGCATGAAATGCAGATTGCAGTCAATTGCCCAGGAAGCATATCATGTTATATCAGAATGCCTACAAGTTTGTGGTGGTTGTTTGGATTGCATTGTGCATGTGTCAAACCTATTGCATATTATGCATGTGACCTATTGCATGTGTATATGAATCAGCAAATATGCTTGGAATAAATACATTCAACTCTGGCTATACCTATACATTTATTTTGCCTGGAAGAACTGATATTGAAGGTGCAAGGAAATGTGGCTGCAAAATCCCACACATTTGTGGTGGAGCCCTTGGTTATATCAGATAGCTACGGATCGCACAGTTACAAACTATGTCCTGGCCCAGTTTGGGCCCCAATCAAGGCCGAACTCGGGGGGGGCTACTCAGGTCAATCGTTGGTGTGCACGATGCCCACAAATCCGAACGAAACAAAAGCATCAACATAGCATAAAAGCAATAGAGAACAAAATAATGTAAATTTCTGAGCTAGTTATTACCTCAGCCTATTACTCTCCAGGATATTTTCACACTGGCAGGACGGCGGCCAAGCGCAAGCACTAACCCAGATGAATCGTCATTCGGCTTGCGCCAATCTCGTCTCATTATGAATAACAAAGATATGAGGGATTAGTTTTTCGTATGTCTTCAGAATTCTGTCGAAATGACACTTTAGAAGGAAAGATTGGAAAATACCACGATTCTTCTTGATAATTCCGGGAGATACTGGCATTACACCATAAAAAAACTCCATTACAAAACCTCTCGTATTGCTGCCATAATTTCCTGCCATATCTTGCCAACATAGTTGGAACTCGAAATATATACAATGACGTCAAATGTTCGCATATCGGACCCGAGGCAAGGCTATAGAACACCACCCGAGGTCCGTTCTCCAGCCGCATTCCAATCGGAGACTACCGGAGAACGTAATTCTGGACATCTCAGGCAGTTTTCAGTAATTCTGTTAATTTCATGAAATAGAGCATTCAATTTCGAATTGAAATGCATAAAATAGCATCAGCTAGCGAACTTCATTGATGGCAGAAGACCTATTTTTGTGAGCCATGTAAATGCTAAAAAAATGCAAAAAACCTTGGGTTACTTTGGTATGAATTCCACCTCAATTCGCAAAACTACAGTAACCCATCAAGAGAAAAGCATCTGAATAGTAGTTTTATCACTTCAGCAACTACAGTAACTGAGCATGTACGGAGTTTAAACGTTCTCCGGGCTATTTATGGCCACAATTAGACGTCATTTAAAATAGTTACGAAAATCTGTCATTTGATACGACCACCCTTGGATCCGTCGCCGTAAGGCGCACAATATCCGTACTAGAGTAGGAGAATTAGCAAATTATTGGGACGGTCTCGCCCGATTCATGTTTTGATCTAGGATAAAGACAACGTAATTTCACGATCATGAACATATATCTTCAGTGTATTGATTCCCACATAACTGAAGGAAAAAGGTAATACCGTATTGACGTATGAAATCCTATTAAAGGCGACAGGAATTGAGGTCAAGCAGCGGTCTTGAAATTGTGTAAATACTGCAGTCATGTTTACACAGCGACCACGCTTTGATCGCGCGTATCGCCTCGCTGCTTCGTCCCCTTCCCTTTGTGCGAAGATCTTTGTCTCGATTGGTTGTGTATACTCGGGTTGAGACAAAGTTTTGAGGGCTTTCCGGAAAAAACCTAGTAAGTGCGGGTGAATTAAGTGGGCGTGATTGAAGTGACTTAGGGTCCAGTAAAGGGGTGTAAGTTTATATACTGTTTGGGGGCGAGGCATCCATAACTGCATATTTTAACGTCAGGCCTAAGGTGGTGCGTGATATGAATGGCACATTTTTTTTTTGGGTGGTCAGGCCAATTTTTTTATTCTCCGACTCCATGGACAGGAATATCTTCTTTTTGGAGGGCTCCGATAAATTTTTTTATTCTCCGACTCCAGGTCAGCGAACCACTTTTCCCACGCTGCTCGGCACGCCCCCACACACCATGTCAGAGCGGGTCGACACCTGGCGACAGAGACCACGTGACTCGGGACGCCCCCACACACCATGTCAGAGCGGGTCGACACCTGGCGACAGAGACCACGTGACTCAGGACGCCCCCACACACCAGGTCAGAGCGGGTCGACACCTGGCGACAGAGACCACGTGACTCGGGATGCCCCCACACACCAGGTCAGAGCGGGTCGACACCTGGCGACAGAGACCACGTGACTCGGGACGCCCCCACACACCAGGTCAGAGCGGGTCGACACCTGGCGACAGAGACCACGTGACTCGGGACGCCCCCACACACCAGGTCAGAGCGGGTCGACACCTGGCGACAGAGACCACGTGACTCGGGACGCCCCCACACACCAGGTCAGAGCGGGTCGACACCTGGCGACAGAGACCATGTGACTCGGGACGCCCCCACACACCAGGTCAGAGCGGGTCGACACCTGGCGACAGAGACCACGTGACTCGGGATGCCCCCACACACCATGTCAGAGCGGGTCGACACCTGGCGACAGAGACCACGTGACTCGGGACGCCCCCACACACCAGGTCAGAGCGGGTCGACACCTGGCGACACAGGCCACGTGGCTCAGGACGCCCCCGTATGCCGTAATGGGCTCAGGATCATCCGCTACACGTTATCTTCTCCACTTGTGATCCAAGGCCGGTGGAGGCTCAACGCATCCAGCCCTGGAGACCCGCAGATCCAACACACCCGAACGTAGTCTCCACTGATCCAACACACCCCAACGTAGTTTCCACTGATCCAACACACCCGATCGTAGTCTCCACCGATCCAACACACCCGAACGTAGTCCCCACTGATCCAACACACCCGAACGTAGTCCCCACTGATCCAACACACCCGAACGTAGTCTCCACCGATCCAACACACCCGAACGTAGTCCCCACTGATCCAATATACTCAACCCTGCAGTCCCCACTGTTCCAATACACCAAATTACCCCCCCCCCCCTCCACTCCTTACCCCATACTCCTAACCATACAGCCACACTTATCCGGCGTAACAGATACTCAGTCCATATTGTTCTAAAATGCCTGACCCTGCAGTCCCCACCAGGGTTGGCAAGAAGTTCGCTGAAACTAATTTTTGCCATATCAGAGGCCAGAACTTGCTTCAATCAGTTAAAACCAGCTGAAACGGGCTGAAACTTGTTATTCGTGGAGTAACATGTGACTAACTATGTGCATGTAAGATGCATACAATGAGAGCACTACGTACATGGGTAGTGTTTTAAGAACACCATTTAATTCCCTCTGAAATGCGTAGTAGCTAATATGTGAATACAGGTACAAAGGTCTTCTCTTCCTTTTTCACTTGACCAAAACAATCAAAGAATAATACAAATTTCGTCCATGGAATAACCGAATTATACCTATAAATTTCTACTTACAAACACGTCGATGAATACCTATACGATATTTTTGTAGTTCTCATCCAAGCACTAAGCATTACGTGCTGATTTTTCTGCTTGATCATATTGATCTGCCATGTGTACTTTGCAGACTTAGCTGGAATTAGCTATAATGATGGTTGGTTGGTGGCACTTGTGTGGTAGCCCTGGTCCACACTGATCCAATACTCGCGACACCACAGTCGCCACCGACACCACACACACCCCAATCTTGCAAGTTTACACGTGACTTAACACATCCGACTACTTTCTCACTGACCCGATGCATGCTGACCCCATCTGTCCCTTAATGACACTCAACACAGCCCAGCTCCAGTCCTGCCCTGATCCAGCACACCCGAGTCCGGCCAGCCCCACCGACCTTGACCGTGCAGCCCAGCACAGAGGTGAGCACGTGCGCGTACTTGGGGTCGGCGTACACACCAGACGCCTCTGCCGGAGGTCGGTGCTGGTGAGGGCGCGGCTCGCGCGGCCGGCCGTACCTGTCACGTCAGGTCAGGTCAGGTCGGGTCAGCTCGCTGTGTGGTGTCGTATGGTGTGGTGTGGTGTGATGGAATGTGATAGCTGATGGGATGTGATACCTGATGGGATGTGAGTAAGTGTGGTGGGGTGGGGTGGGGTGGGGTGGGGTGGGGTGGGGTGGGATGAGATGTGGTGTGGCGTGGTGTAGAATGGTGTGGTGCAGTGTGATGTGATGTGTGTGTGATGTGGGATGGTTGGTTGGTTATTTGAGTTTTAGGGAGCATCGACCAGGTTTGGTCATTTAGCGCCCATAACTAATAGTTTGCTACCTGCTAAACGTCATCAGGCCTTCTTCCGAAGTGCACATGTACACAGTTTCACACGCCTAAGTCACATCCTTAAGTATACATGCACGATAAAAGCACACTACAGTGATGGACAGATGACATGGAGCTTGATGTCTGAGATATATTCAAATAATTTGCTAGTGTGGATAAAACGCGAATCGTCACCTAAAATGTCAGAAAGCGTAAGCGAGTCTACTCGTCGTCCAAAATGCCGTCTTCGCTGCACTCGAAAGCGGGGACATGACAACAGCGCATGGCGCACTGTGAGGGGTACATCACAATGGTCGCAGATCGGCCTGGACTCATTCATCAGCAAGTAAACGTGGGTGGCGTATGTGTGCCCGATCCTCAGCCTAGACAGTACTATTTCTTGCCTCCGGAATTTTCTCACTGATGATTTCCATAACACTAGGCGGCTTTTCAATGTTTTGAGCTTGTTATTATCGATGGAGTCCCACGCTTTCTGCGATTTGAGCTCGAAGAATGCGTTGATGGCCTGGTTGAGATTTGTGGCAGGGAGGGGAAGTACATGGCTTACCGGCTGCCCTCTTTGCCGCCGCATCAGCCATGTCGTTTCCGGTAATGCCCACATGGCTAGGGACTCAGCACAACGTGACGCTTTTTCCAGACTGGCTGAGAGTATTAAGACGAATTGCGATGTCCTGTAAAAGGGGATCATGCGGATAAAAGGACTTCAGAGCCAAAAGACTGCTTAACGAATCTGAGACCACAACATGAGTACTTTCATGCCCCACTTCAATGAAGCATAGCGCTTTTTGAATGGCTATCAATTCCGCGGTATACACGGACGCGTGTGCAGGCAGTGTAAATGTCCTTCTGTTGGAGCCACTCACAAAAGCACAGCCCAGACCACTTGCTGTCCTTGAACCGTCGGCATAAGTAAAAACACACTCACGATAAGTTTCCAGGTGCTGTAGGGCTTTCATGCGAAATAATTATGGTATCACCTTAGCTTTGCGAATGTCCGCCAAGTAGATGTCTATCATAGGAGGAGTCAGTTCCCAAGGTGGAGTTGGTATTAATTCCACCCGCATGATGCTGCACAGGCGAATGCTGTTCTCCTGCAGCAACTCCAGCACGCGGAGGAAAAATGGGTTCGAACTGATGCCTCGTCGCTGCTGGAATATCTCTTGTATGCGAAAAGAAAACACGGACTCGTAAGCTGGGTGTGTAGGGAATTGCTTTAACCTCCAAGCGTAGCGCAGTCCGAGTTTGGCTCTTCTCATTGATAATGGCGGCTCATGAGCTTCCGCCAAGAGACTCGCGATTGGCGAACTACGGAATCCTCCTGTAGCTATTCTCAAGGCTGCATGGTGGATGGTGTCCAGTATGTGTTTGTTGGAGGTGCTGGCCGAGTCGTAGACAAATCAGCAGTAATCAAATTTGGATCGTATAAGTCATCCGCATAGCCGTAAAAGGGTAGTTTTGTCTGATCCGTATGTAGTACGTTTAAGGAACTACTGCACGATTCGCGCAGAACTTGTAGGTGGTGTCTATACGTGATGCGACTATCGAAGAGGACACCAAAGAATCTTGCTGTCGGTCGGCAAGGTATTTCTTGCCCGTAAAGCTGGATTTTGGGATTGCAGCAGTTTCGACGACGGCAAAAGTGCATAGCTGCTGTCTTTGTCTTGGAGAAACGGAAACCATTTACAATACTCCACCTTTCCAGATGCGAAACCGCAATCTGCATCTGTCTCGACAGGGATGATGTACGTGAGCTGAGGACCAAATTCCAACGTCATCAACAAACAGTGATTTACCAATTCCACGTGGCAGACCATCTCCAATGTCATTGATCATGAATGCGAACAACGCGACACTCAAAATACTTCCCTGAGGAACACCGTCCACATGCATAAAAGTATCAGACAAGACATGCCCAATCCGTACACGAAACGTCCTATCGGCCAGAAAATTATTCAAAAAGGTTCCCATATGGCCGCGAACGCCAGCTTTCCAAAGTTTCAGAAGTATACCGTGCTTCCATGTGGTATCGTAGGCACCCTCGATGTCGAAAAAGATAGCACCTACGTGACGCTTTTGTTTAAAACTGGCTCGGATTTCCGTATCCAGTCTTAAAACATGGTCAATTGTAGAGCGGTATTTTCTAAAACCACACTGTGCATTCGTAAAAAAAAGTTTCGTTCCTCCAAGAGCCATGTAAGACGCAGGTTTACAAGTTGGTTGGTTATTGGTTTTCCGACACGTCGACCGTTGAGTCATGTAGCGTCGCCAATCTCTCACGCCGATTGGTCGCGGGCGAAGAGTAGCGACAGGTGAGACTCGAACACACAACCTTTCGATTGTGAGACGAGCATCTTACCCCTAGACCACTCGTCCCCAGGTTTACAAGTCTTTCCACCAATTTACATAGACATCAGGTGAGCGAAATCGGTAGATAATGTAAGGGTTCAAAACCGCTCTTGCCCGGTTTCAACAATGGGATAACAGTAGCTTCTCTCGCCAAGCGGGAGGAAACTCACCTTCTTTCCAAACAGCATTAAAAGTCCCGAGGAGTATTTCAAGCGTATTTGCGGGCAGGTGACGAAGCATATCATTGTGCACATTGTCCGGTCCCTCAGACACACAGCGTAAAGAATCAGTTGTTGAAATCAACTCAGTCATTGCAAAGGGCAAGTTGTACGAGTGCTGGTCCGGGGTTTCAAAATAAATAGGCGTAGCTTCGCAGTAGGCTTGATGCCGCTTAAAATTGGAGCTACTGTTGCGATTCATACTGCGTTCTGCAAGGGCGCCAGCGATTTTATTTGCGACATGAAGTGGTTCCACAACGACGCGGCCATCCACGTCGTTGGCAGTGGAGGTGACCGAAATTTCCCCGAGATATGCTTTATTTGCGACCACACTTGCGACGATGGCACAGAGCCGTTCGGTTTGCTGACGTACGCCCTCCATGAGGCCTTCTTTTCCTCCCGGATAGTGCGACGTGCAGCCGCCCTCGCTTTCTGAAAAGCTAATAGGTTATCGTTGGTGCTATTTCGGCTAAATTGCTTCAGGGCACGGCGCCGCTTCCTAATCGCTACTCCGCACTCCTCAGTCCACCACGGAACGGGTGCACGTCGAGGAGAGCCAGTAGTACGAGGTATGCATTCGAAAGCGCACTGCAAAAGTATGGAGGTAAAAGTCTGTACAGACATTGCACACGAAGTGTTGTATTCGCTAAAACATGCTTGCAGCCGAGCTGTAAAAACCGACCACTCAATCTGTCTAAAATTCCACCGCTGTGGCCTCGACCCCAGAACTGCTCCTTACAGGGGGGAAGTGGTCGCTACCGTGGAGATCGTCGTCAGCGAACCAGTAAAAATATTTTGCTACCTGCGGGCTAACGATACTTAGGTCTAGCGCAGAAGTATTTCCAGATGGCAGTGATAAATAATGTGTGCGCCAGTGTTCAAAATACATAGACTCCTCTAACACGAAAGTGTCAAGGCTTCGTCCACGTAGGTTGGTGGCTACACATCCTCATACGGTGTGGTGGGCGTTAAAATCGCCCAAAAGCAAAATTGGTGGAGGGAGCTCGGCTAGCAATCGTCGGAGTGCTGCAGAAGGCAACGCGGATCCAGGAGGGAGATATAATGAGCATATGCTGATCGAGAGGTGACAAAAGACGACTTTTGCGGCTACCGCCTGGAGAGACGTACTTAGAGCAAGAGGTTGGGCGGGAGCACTGTTGTGCACCGCCAACATGACGCCTCCATGTGCAACAGTATTAGTGTTGCAGTCCTTGCGAAAAATATGGTAGCTACTTAAATATAGCAGTGTCGGGTGACAGCTTCGTCTCCTGTATACATGCGACAACGGGATTCTTGTTATGTAGTAAAATCTGTAGCTCCTGGAGACTGGTCCTGATGCCTCTACAGTTCCATTATAAAACAAAGGATATGTTGACTAGTAGTGACTAGAGAAGTGTGTGTGTGTGGAGGGGGGGGGGGCACGGTCTAAAAGTCGGTACGACCGGGCGCAGAATCGAGGCGACCAAACGGCCCTGTCCCAAGTGAATGGGTTCTCGAGCGAGAGCGTGGTGACGCTTCTCCATCCGGCGGGGAGCTGGCCCAAGGTGATACCCGTTTTGAGGGAGGAGGGGGGGGCGGCTCATTACTCCTCACGCGGGGAGGAGGGGGCGGGCGCATTTTGGGTGGGCTATTCCCTACAGCTGAGGGCTCGGAAGGGCTTTCCACCCGCCGTCGTAGCGAGGGAGTAGCTGATCTTGGAGTGACTGGCTTGTCCACTCCTTGGCGGCTTGCTGCCCGGACTCTCTCCATTTCCGCAAGTCGCATTCTCTTCGCCTCACGGGCGCGTCTCTCGGACTCCTGCCTCTGGAGGCTCGCGTCCGGTATCGGAAGTGGCCTAATAGTGTTGGCAGCCGGCAACGTTGGTGCAGAGGTCGTGCTTCTCGGCAAGTTAGACGGAGGTGGAGGGCATCTTGAGCGGGGGGGGAGGGTGAGAAGGGATGACATGGGGGAACTGGAGACTGGGGGCGAGGGGGAGTTGGCCTTGGTTGGAGTGGACTTCGCTGGTTTCTTAATCCTTTGTGCCTGCGTCCACTCACCCTTCGAGGTGACACTTTCGGCTGCTGCCTGCACCACTTCTGATGCCACCGAGGGAATGCCATCCCTGCGCGGGGTGTCCGGTCGTCTCACCTGATCTGGTGAACGACATTGGCCAGAGGCCGGACTTCCTGTATATGTCGCTGGTATGCAGATGATGCCGAATGTGTTAAGTAGGGCACTGAGCTGTGCAAGTAGCTGGGTGGCGTTCGTATGCTGCCTTATTGTGGTGGTCCTGGGAATATCTCTCACTACCGCTGTATACGAGAGTTTTGGGTGGGTTTCTTCCTACGCCTCCCGGGCTTGACGAAAAAAGGTGTCTGGTGCTCTTGATGACTAGTATTTCTTTCTCTCTAACATATGCTGGACAAGAACGATCGTATGATGGATGCGGCACCTGGCGATTATCACAGTTAACGCACCTCGTGTCTCTCGAACTACAATTGTCGCAAGTATGCTCTGGCGAACCGCATTTCCCACACGCTGGGCGACCTCTACAGTGCTGTGTGGTGTGGCCGTACCGCTGGCATCGGTAGCAGCGCATGAGGTTGGGGACAAACATCCTCACCTTAACTCGTATGTAGCCAACAGATATGGTGGCTGGCAGGTCTGTCGAGTTAAAAGTTAAAATGATGCTGTTAGTTGGTGTCAAAACGCTTCCACGACGTGCCTTCATCCTGTGGGCCTCTACTACACCGTACTCAGACAAACCATCCACTATTTCCTCTTCGGAGACATCCCTCAGGTCATAACAGTTAATCACACCCTTCAATTGGTTTTTGGTCCGGTGTGGTTGCACTACGATCGGAATAGCAATTTCGTGTCGTCCACTCTGGTCTCTAGTGGTATACTTAAATTCACTAATCCCTGGAGCATTCCTTGCCTGCTCCACGTTCCGGAACTCAACTTCCAATCCTCCATCACGCAAAGGTTCGCATCTTACGATATCTCCAAGGAGGTCACAACCGCGTTTGCGTTGAAAAGGTGACAGTGAGGAGAACGTCTTCCCAGGTTCCTTTGAAGTCAAGACCAGAACCCGAGGAGATTGTGGCCTCGGTTCTGCAGTATTAAACTGGAAATTTGGCTGGTTCTGGGTGTTCCGACCATGCGTTGTTGTGGTACAGGATGGTGGAGGAGCAGGGCGGTACATCTCCACGGGTGTCGGATCGGTGTTCCGACTATCTCTAGGGTAGCCGGGGCTTGGGTCACTGGTCAAGGACCCAGGGGGAGATTGAGTGTTAGAAGAATCCATGAAGTTTGCTTGGTTTCTGCCCCGCGGAAGTCCCACCACACTGGGCCCTACTTGGGGACCCCTGTGTCCCGAAAGCAGGAGGACGCCAAACGTCCGTGGAGCTATGCGGGGCAGGCGACGCCATCACCCGGCCGGGAGAGAGAGAGACTCACCACCCCGACCGGGATCCAGTGCCTACCACCCCTTGACCCCAGCCGGCCGGGCCGGTAGACACTGGGGATAAACTCAGGTCACCAGCCCGAGGCGACCGGCCACTTGACCCGCGTGAGGCCCCACGGGCCCGGCCGCCCCTCCGGGATATCGGGACCAAAGAGGCGTGATGGTCCCCGTCACAACTAGCACCGTGCGACGGGGGACCTCAGCCTCCAGGACTCCGTCAACCCCGGGGGACGGGCCGAGGGGGCGCGACTACCCTGATAAAACTGAGCTGGAGGGCAGGACCGGGGAAGTTGTCCTACCTGCTCTTAGTGGGGAGAGTTGGTGTTGCCGGGCCAGGTGGAGGACATGGATGTTGAGATGGGATGGGCATTGGAATGGGAGCGTATGGATGGAAGGACGAGTGAGGCACTCCTAGTCTGACCTCTCGCCGGCTCACCGGTGGGCTGGGACTCCGGATCCTTGGGGCACGCGATCCCCTCACCACGGAAAGGCGGTGCCTCGTCGGGGGATGTGGGATGGAATGGAATCAGATGTGATGTGATGTGGGATGGAATGGAATAAGATGTGGTGTGCTGTAATGAGATGAAATAGAACGGGATGGGATGGGACGAGATGGGATGGGATTGGATGGGATGGGATGGGATGGGATGGGATGGGATGGGATGGGATGGGATGGGATGGGATGGGATGGAACGGGATGTGACGCGACGGGATGTGACGCGACGGGATGGGACGGGTTTGGGACGGGTTTTGGACGGGTTTGGCACGGGATAGGACGGGATGGGACGGGGTGGGATTTGGATTGGATAGGATTGCATGGGATGGGATGGGATTGGATTGGATTGGATGGGATGGGATGGGATGGGATGGGATGGGATGGGATGGGATGGGATGGGATGGGATGGGATGGGATGGGATGGGATGGGATGGGATGGGATGGGATGGGATGGGATGGGATGGGGAGATGTGGAGTAGACCGTTACAAAATCGACGGATTTAAAAAAAAAAGTTGAAAATGTTATGCTCCTCAAGGCTGCCGCTATTATATGCATCAAAACAACTTATCAGAGCACAAAACCAAGCTTCTGCGATGCTCACACTGTTGGCAACTTTTCGCAAATTTTGCATGCGAATTCATAATGTGTTGGTAATGGGACCTTCGTGAGGCAGTGTCCGTACGTAGATATACACTTGTTTGGTCGGGTTTATTTGACATGACATTGACGTGTTACTTTTGTGTCTTCCTCAGGGCCAAAGTCCTGCCGCCTTCCTCTCGCCAACTCCCGTTGCACTCTCCAACTTCTAGTCACGACTCAGCAATCTTCAGTCTCTTCTGGCCTACCCGCATTAACTGCAACGTAGCGATGCCTAAGTGCAAGGCGAATACGCGAGGTGCGACCAAGGCGTGGCTTATTGGACAGCCAAAGAAGGATATCACGACAGCCCGTCTGCCATCCACGCGCCAAGTGTTCAGAAGTTCCTGTTTCATCACCAAACGGAAAAGCAGACAGTGGCACAGGCTATCAAGATGACGATTTCTGCAGTTCTAGAATACTGGGAGAAAGCCAGAGTTCCCGCCCAACGGATCGACAACGCAGAAAGAAAGCTGAGGAAATTGCATAAGGAATACGCTGGCCTCAGAAAGGCGATGACGTCAAAATGTGAAAAGAGGAAAACCATTGCCGCCATGTTCGAGAGCGACCTGGATGACATTTTTGACATCGCTAAGGCGGACGCCATGACAGTAATGCCTGATCAAGAGGACAGAGAATTCCTCCGCACGCAAAGAGAGGACCTATCAAGTTCCAGCTTCGGACCTGTTGACCCCTTGTCATGCGTGAGGCGCGTAAGAGTCAGCGGGTAGCTGCTGAAGACAACTGCAGACAACGTGCGCTGAAGCAAGCTACAGCTGAAGCTGAACATGTGTCATCCGAAGTCGTCATGAGTAATTCCTCGTCCGATGGCGATCCTTCGGATTCTGACGACGAGTACAAATCACCAAAGCGCACTAGACCAAAGCCAAAGCGCACTAAGATGTTGGCTACCATCTCACCTGAAGTTGCCAGCTCACTAGACCGTGCCAACATCAGCAGCCGAAGTGCAGCACTCGTCGTTGGTGCCACTGTCAAAGCCATGGGACAAGACCAGAACGTGATCCCAGTGTCCCACGTGACCATCTGGCGGAAGAGGAAGACTTCCCGCCAAGCTCTCGCTGAGAGCGATCGTGCTGAGTTCAAGGTGGACGGGCCAGTCTGTCTCCACTGGGATGGAAAACTTCTGCCCACCATCACCGATGGCCGAGAGAAGGTCGACAGGGTGGCCATCATCGTCACCAGCGGCGAGCAGGAACAGCTGCTTGGCGTGCCCGGCATTCCACATGGAACTGGAAAAGCACAAGTTGACGTCTGTCTCAAGATGCTGGATGAATGGGGCCTTCGTGATCAGCTGACAGGACTGGTCTTCGACACAACTTCTTCAAACACTGGATTGACCAGGGGAGCCTGCGTCATCGTGGAAAACGCTGTAAACCGGCCTCTGCTGTGGATTGCCTGTCGGCATCATGTGCTTGAAGTAGTGATGTCCAGCGTATTCTCCTCTGAAATGGGCAAGTCCACCGGTCCAGAGAATCTACTGTTCAAGCAGTTCCGGAACGTCTGGTCTTCGATTGATCAGACGCGGGCGTCTCCAGCTCCAACAGATGTCCTCAGGGAGTTCAGCAACCTCAGCGAGGAGAAGGCCTTCATCGTCAACGCCCTGCAGACAGGCTCATTCCCACGCAGTGATTACAGGGAGCTCCTCCAGCTTTGCGCCGTATTCCTCGGCGCAGTGAGCCCCTCGGATGTCACATTCAAGGCACCCGGCGCGCTCCACAACGCAAGGTGGATGGCCAAGGCCATCTACTGTCTCAAAATGTTCATCTTCAGAGATCAACACTCCCTGGGCAGCAAAGAGGATGGGGTACGCCAAGTGGGCCTCTTCGTCGCCTGCTGCTACACCCGGTTCTGGCATGAGGCGCCTCTGGCCGTACGGGCACCGCTGAACGACCTCAGCTTCATCAGAGCCCTGACTACCTTCCCGAACAGCAACGTTGCCACCGCTGGAGTGAAGGCGATGAAGCGCCATCTGTGGTTCCTGAGCGAGGAGCTCATCGGCCTTGCTCTGTTCGACGACAGAGTGAGCCACCAGCAGAAACAGAAAATCGTCGACAACCTGAAGCGGCCATCAAGCAGCCCAAAAGTGCTGAAGCGCCTGGACAGCAAGACCTTCGACCCAGCGCTACCTCTGGAGGACTACGTCACCGAGAAGACGACCCATCTGTTCGACGCTCTGGCGACCGACGGGAAGGCGGTGGCTGAAATCTTCAGGTCGAAGGCCCCAGCGACATGGTCAGAAGACCCAGGGGCTATCTGCGTCTGAAACAGCGAGCCCAGATGTTGAGAGTTACCAACGACTGCGCGGAGCGCGGAATAGCCTTGATCCAGCGATACAACTCCACGATCACGCGAGATGTGGATCAGAAGCAGTACCTGCTTCGCGTGGTGTACAAACACAGGAAGGAGGAGCCGACGCCGTCTTAGATCAACATCAGGAAGTGTACGAGAGGAAAGGTCGCAACTAGCTTGGCGGTGGCGCTGAGATGTTCTCAGGCCTTGGAGACACCTGTGTAATGTGTATGATTTATACGGTACCGACTGTACAAGTGTACACTGACTGCTGTACAAGAATCAGGATAGGTATGTTTGTATTTGTGTTTGAATATATCCCTGGCCGGTAATGCACTTATTTCCTTTCAGAAGCGTGCTTCACATTTTTTTACGGTGATAAGAAAAGTACCAATAGTATGCTAATGGCGATTTAGTGTATTCGATCCGTCCAAAACGTTCAAAAAGTTGCCAAGTCTGGTAAGAGCCAGAGAGTTGAAATTTGGTCTCCAGACGTCTTTCATGATGGGTAATCGGGGCAACCTTGAGGAGCATGAAAATTGCGACCTCGATTTTTTTTGTAACGGTCTAATGTGGAGTCTGGTCTGGTTTGGTCGGGTCGGGTCGTGTATTAACTCTGGTAGTTATAAACTATTTTGGGTCGTCGTTCTCGTTCATAATAATTTGAAAATTTACTTAGTACTTATCACAAACTATCACATTGGGTCAAGCGACCGGAATCTCACCTGGCACTGCTGTTGGCGTGCGACATGTTTGCGTTTCGCGTCTTTCTGGGTCGGTTGCTCTGGCCGCCCGAGTCCATGTGCTATTTTTGTAGTTCTGCGTGGGTATCTGAAACAGTCGACACACAATGACAACGACTATAGCAGCAACGTCGCGCGTCCAGCCAACATCATCTGTCATCTGCCAACATCATCTGTTTGCCGCCCCGGTAGCTCAGTTGGTTAGAGCGCTGGCCTGCTCTGGTCTCCCCTGTCCTGGCAACGCAGGGTTCGAGTCGCTTCGCGCGCTCGCATTTAGCCCCCGGCTGGGAGGGTCAGTTGGCAGCTGGCCCGATAAGGCCGGTGAAGAGCTACCGGGCGGCCGTGCCGATGCATTGACGGCACGTTAAACTTTCGGTCAAAATTCTGCCGTTGAACTGGAATTCATGGATCGAGTGGTGGGGCCAGGGTTCACGCAACAAGCTCTGCTTAGCAATAGGATCCTGGTTCACAAAGCCACTCCAACAAGAACTCGGATTAAATTTATTAATTAAAAAAAAATAAAAAATTAAAAATTAAAAAATTTAAAAAAAGAACCTTGGGTTCTTTTACGACGCATTCAACCGCTAGGTCATATAGCGTCGCCAACCTCTCACGCCGATTGGTCTCGGTGATGCCGTCGGTTGTGAGATTCGAACCCACAATCTTGACACATCTGTCAAATGTCGCGCAGGTACCCAGTATCGCGCGCTCGTGCACATACAATAGCAACCAATCACCTGATCACATTAACACTTCCTTTATGTGGTGTAGGCACGCTTACGTGTGTCGATGACGTGGTCACAAATCAGATGACATTCGCCAAGAGGGAGTGCGCAATTACATTTTCATTCTCATTCCGTCTTCATTCACTCATTTGGCTTTCATTTTCAGAATACAAAGGTGTCCATGAGTGAGTGCTTCACAATAGGACATTTTTATGAGCTTGCATGTACTGTCTTAATCTTGGTACTTTGGTTAATATATGGCGATGGCGTAGCAACACTTGGAACCGACAGGTCTGGGACGGACTTGAACGTTAATACAATACAAAGGCTGCGAGACCGCGACAATAAACGATAGGAAGGTTGTGACGTAGGCGAGAGGAAAAAGAGCTGACATCTGAAACGTGATTCGCCGAAACCGCCTCGCATTGCACCTACTAACCTACTAGAAGCCAGAGAGCGGAGGTCAGTACAATTAGGTTAGGCTAAGCTGTTTTGTTCCATTCATGTGTTCATACGCTTATGTCATTAAAGTAGAACTCCAGATTCCACCACCTTCCACTCTTCTGCTACACAATATTTGGTAGCTTCAGCAGCTGACAATTGCTGCGTGCCTGACAGCTCCTACCAATACGTGGCGTCGCGGCAGTTTCACATCATTATACCGGTGGAGCTTTTTAACGTGAACGTAGGAACTCCGACGGGACTTACCCACTTTGGACGAGCTTAATATTGACGACATGGACATTGCATGGAAAGAATCGACTACAGAATGGCTCGGCTACCGCTGGCTTGGCGCCAGCCTCCGCGCCATGCGCCTATGTTGTCACCACCCGAGTGCGTGACCACCGGCGGCCGCCCCCCCCCGTGAACCACCGGCGGACGCCCTCCCCCCCACCCCCCCGTGAACCACCGGCGGCCGCCCTCCCCCCCGTGAACCACCGGCGGCCCCCCCCCGTGAACCACCGGCGACTGCCCCCCCCGTGAACCACCGCCTCCCCCCGTGAACCACCGGCGGCCGACCACCCCCCTGTGAACCACACAGTGAAAATTGTGTACAAAATGTGAACATAGGAGAGACTGGTAGTAGTGATCACAACATTATACGCTTCTCATTGTATGTTGGAAGTGTAGGAACGAATAAGCCATTGATTCCAAATTTTGCTGAAGGGAATTACAATGAGTTCAGCATCTTCCTGAATGAAATTAATTGGGAAGACTTATTGAAGGGCTTAGATGCTTATGAAATGTGGAGAATGATAAAAGATTAAACTATTTCAAGGTCAGGATAGGTGCATTCCCAATAGGCAAATTAGATTAACCAGGGTTAAGCACCCTTCATGGCTGACCAGGGAAGTAAAGCATTTACTGGAGTCAAAGAAACAGGCATTCAAGAAACTAAGATGCTAACTCTGAGGTAAACCTCGAATCATAAAACAAGTAATGCTAAGAGATTCTTTAGCTTCTACAAATTTAAGGCTAAAAAATGTAGTGTAAGACCACTGGAGGTAGATGGGGAAATAGTGGTTGATGATTGTGATATTGTGGAATCCCTAAGCAAGCAATTCTCATCAGTCTCTACTGAAGATAATTCTGGTGCAATAGAAAACAACTGAAGCTTATGACATGACAGGTGATAGGCTGGAGCATCTTACAATAACTACAGAAGCTCTGGAAAAGCAGTTGCAGAACATAAAACCTAATAAAGCTTCTGGACCAGATGATATATATACCAGGGTCTTAGTAGAATGTGCTAAAGCTTTAGCGGTTCCCCTAGGTATAATTTTCAGGCAGTCTATGGAATATTCTGAAGTACCTGAAGATTGGAGAAATGCAAACGTAGTACCAATTTTCAAAAAGGGAAGTATGAAGTGTGTAAGAAACTACAGGCCAGTCAGTTTGACCTCAATAGTTTGCAAGGTACTAGAAAATCTGGTTAAACAGAATGTTTAGATTCATCTTGATAGGCACAACCTTTTAAGGGATACTCAACATGGATTTCGATCTCGAAGGTCTTGTTTAACTAACCTATTGGAGTTCATGGAGTATGTTACTAAAGAAGTAGACAATCAAAGCAGGATGGATGTTGTGTACTTGGACTTTAGCAAAGCTTTTGATAAAGTTCCACATGGAAGGCTAATTCATCAACTACAGCAACATGGGATTGTTGGAAAAGTTTTAGGTTGGATTGAAGCATGGTTGAGGGGAAGGAAACAAAGGATAGTGTTAAATGGATGTAAAGCTGATTGGAAGGATGTTCTGAGTGGAGTACCACAAGGCTCTGTTCTAGGGCCACTTCTCTTTTCATCTTTGTGAACAACATTGAGGTAGGGCTGAGGAATAGTGTTCAAATTTGCTGATGACATCAAGCTGGTAGGAGTGGCAAATAGTACTGATAAAGCTAGTAATATTCAACTAGACTTGGAGGACCTAAAAAAGTGGGCTGATCAATGGCAGATGTCCTTCAACTATGGTAATTGTAAGGATATGCATCTGGGGTCTGGAGGTGAGACTTTCAGATATACAATGGAAGTGAGGGACCTGGATGTTATTAAAGAGGAAAGGGATTAGGTGTGTTGGTTTCAAGACCTTAAAGCAGAAAAACAATGTATCTCAGCTAGGAACAGGGCACTCAGAATGCTGGGACTCATTAATAGGAGTGTGATATATAAGAGCAGGGAAGTCATGAAGAAAAAAAACTGTACTTAGCATATGTGCGACCCCACTTGGAACATCCTGCATAAGCATGGAGCCCTTACCTAGAAATAGATATAGACATGTTTGAAAGAGTGCAGTGCAGAGCAACTAGACTCATCAGTAGAATAGGTAACTTAGAATATGGAGAAAGGCTTGTGGCATTAGATATGTACTCACTCAAGTATAGGAGATTAAGGGAGAACATAATTGAAATGCACAAAATTGCTAAAGGGCTAGATCAGGTTAATTTGAATGACGCTCTTCAGTTTAGAGTATCACATAGGGGTCATCAATTAAGGTTAGACAAGTTGGGGTGTAGGACAGTTAAGCAACAACAGGTTTTCGGTCAAAGGGTTGTTGATCAGTGGAATAGGCTGCCTGCTCATGTTGTGGGGAGTTCCTCATTGAATGTATTTAAGAGTAGGGTAGACAAAATATTTAGACAGGAAAATCTTATTTTTTAGTTCTAATTTGTGATGGATGGGGTGAGATTTATGCTAAGTAAGTGTGCACAGCATGGACCCCTTTAAGCAGGCATGGATGCAGTTTGAAAATTATTGGTAAGGCATTCAATCCACATGTGTTAAGAGGGGTCAAGGGGATAGGGCTGGATAGCTAGGGTAGATAGGCATTGATAAGTGTGTGGGATGTTGGTGGATGGTTTCTTTAGGATGTGGTGATGGTTGGGATTGGTCTTTTTACCAGGCTTATAGTGTCTGCCATGTACAGACTTAACTGGATGGGCCCTTGGGTCTCTTATTAAGTAACACTTTATAACTTTATATAGGGTGTACCTAGCAGTGGATTCAGCACCTTCCTTCAGGATGTGATACTGATGAGATTGGCTATGGTAGCACCATGGGTATGATTGGAGGAGTTTGTAATTGTTGAGGAGTGTGTTATGCTATATCAGGTGAATGGTGCTAGATAGGCTGGGATATATAGCTCCCTAGGAACTTAGATAATGGATTGATTGGGGTGAGAGCATGTACTTTTCTAATATCTTTTCTAGATAGGCTTAACCCAGATGGGCCCCTGTGGCTCTTACTGAGCCTTAACACTTTGTGACTTTATTTGATTGTCTACGCAAATTGCCAGCCAACCTTTCAGTGGAATTTATTGGTACATATACAGAAGAAACCCACAGGCCATTTTTTGGTCACAAATGTTTTAATGGTGCTTTCTGATGTGATCTGGATCTGTTTGATATTAATTTATTTGGTAAATAACAACTTTTCAAGATATATGCAGTTCAAATTGAAGTACATTTATTGCAAGAAGTAGTCAGTTCACCAAGAAAAGAAGTTAAATTCATAAGAATAGCATTCAAAAACAACAACAAAAACATTTTTAATAATGCAGATACATGCCATTCCCTTTCTCTCCAATACAAAATGGGAAAAGTGTGGGGTTGGATATGGAGTTTGGGTGGGGTAATATATTATGAAGAATAATGCAACATCCTAAAATAAAAAGACCCAGTCTGACCTACTGATGATCACCTAGAACCTACCAATGTTAAATCACCAATAACCCACTGATGTTGGATCCCAAAAACCTACTGATGTTGGATTGCCTAAAACCTACTGTGTTAGATTGTGCAATATTGTCACCAAAGAAGTATGCATCATCCTGGTCCAATGTGTGAATGCTATGTGGTATGATATAAAATAGTGGAGATCTTGCTTACATATGATTTCCCAAAGAAATGGCAGAGGAAAAGCCTTCATGCAAGCTTCAGCAAGCCCAGTCCATACATTTTTATCCAATTTGTGCTCATAAATTCATAAAGTCATAAAATAAAGTGTTAAGGCTTAATAAGAGCCACAGGGGCCCATCTGGGTTAAGCCTATCTAGAAAAGGTACTAGAAATGTTCATATGCTCACCCCAATCAATCCCTTATCTCAAGTTCCTAGGAGCTATATATCCCACCCTATCTAACACCGTTCACTTGCTATTGCATAACACACTCAACAAATACAAACTCCTCCAATCATACCCATTGTGCTACCCTAGCCAATCTCATCAGCATCACATCCCGAAGGAAGGTGCTGAATCCACTGCTAGGTAAACCCTATATAAAGTTATAAAGCATTCAGACTTAATAAGAGACCCACGGGCCCATCCTGTTAAGTCTGTAAATGGAAGATACCATAAGCCTGGTAAAAAGACCCACGCCAACCATCCCACATCCTGAAGAAACCAGTCCACCAATATCCCACACACCTATCAATGCCTATCAACCCTAGCTATCCAGCCCTAATCCCTTGATCCCTCTTAACACATGTGGCTTGAATGCCTTATCAATAATTTTCAAACTGCATCCATGCCTTTAAGGGGTCTGTGCCATGCACACTTACTTAACATAAATCTCACCCCTTCCATCACAAATTAGAACTCAAAACAAGGTTTTCCTGTCTAAAAAATTCGTCCACCCTTTTCGTTGGTTGGTTATTTGGGCTTAGGGGCGCATCGACTGCGATGGTCATTCAGCACCCACCCACCCTTTTCGTGATATAATTGAAAACAACATTACTATCAATGTAATCAACATCATTTATCTGATCACCTGTCACTGAACTGTGGTGTACGGTTGGCAGATTAGTCACATCTTCCAATGTAAACACTGATTTAAACTGCTTGCTCAGCTCCTCAACCATCTCACCATCCTCACTCAATATAGTCCCATTTACTTCCAGTGGACCAATTGTGTTTGAAACTTTACTTAGCTTGTAGAAACTAAAGAACTTTTTACTGTCCCCATTACAGTTCCTAGCCAAATCCAATTCTTTTGCTCACTTTGCTGCTCTGATTTTCTGCTTCACAGCATCTCTAGCTTTTTTATACGACCTTAGATTTACGATATTTGAAGCTTCCTTAAATACTCTAAATGCATCTTGCTTAGCCTTAATTGCTTTTATCAAATCTGGCATAAGCCATGCTGGCTTATTCCTACCCTTCTTTTACACCTTTGCTTTTGGGGGACATGTCTAATCTGAATTTCCCTCAAGTAAGATTTGAACTTTTCCTACATTTCACAGGCATTTAAATTGGAGAATTCTTCTTCCCATTCTATGGGACTTAAAGCTGCTCTCGTGCAGTCAAAGTCTGTCCTGTTAAAATTTGGAACCTTTGCCAAATTATCCTTGTTTGTGCCCTCCACTGGTGTCTTGAATCTCACTATGTTATGGTCACTTCTTCCCAGAGTTTCTCCTACAGTCAAGTCTTGAACTAAATCACTTAAATCTGAGAAGACAAGGTCCAAGAATGAGCCCAGCCTAGTTGGTTCCATGACAAACTGGTGTAAGAACAGGTCCTCTTCAAGGCATTTCCTAAACAGTTTACATGATGGGGAGCCAACACCAACATTTTCGTATCCTTTTAGATTAAAGTCACCAAGAATAAGGCATTTCCTCCAAAAGTTTCTACTAATTTCCTTGCAAATCACCTTATCAAGCTCCAGTTGCTGAGAATGTGGCAAGGTTCCTGATCAATGCAAAGCTCCTATCCTCAGTTATTTGCTGTTGCCTTTTCCCACAGCAACATCAAGCCAAATGGACTCCACAGACACATTTTTTACCCCATCTGCTACTTTTTGAGAACTGAACAGGCTATCCACATAGAGCATTACACCACCCCCTTTCACTGCTGGACCCCTATTGCATGAAAACATGTTGTATCCATGGATTTCATAGTCCTGCAAGTTACCCTTAAAATACCCCTCACTAACCCATGCCTCAATAATGCAAACAAAATCTGTTTCCTCCTCAGCAACATAACACTTGAACTCATCAAATTTGGATGGAATACTCTGAGCATTAAGCATTATACACTTAACAAATGTTCCATGACAAATGTTCCATAACAAATGTTTTATGAATTCTTGGAATTTATCATTCCATATAATGTTTATGAATGTGACTAAGATGATACCACTCATTTTCTGTCCAAATGCCTACCTTTCAGGTTGTGAGCAAAATAATTCAAAAAATGGGCTTTGAGTTAGGTAACATAGCATAAAAAGTGTATAACAAATAAAACAAAATGCAACATAACCAAACCTAGCCTATCCTCCCTTTGGAGAACAATAAATCTGAAAAACAATTATAAAAATATCAAGCAATTTATTTTCTGAAAATTTTCAACATAAAAAAACTAACTCAACCTAGCCTAACATAACATCAGCTGCCTTTGAAGAAAAAATTCCCAATTTTTTAAAGAAATTTTGTTTTTCAAAAATGTTTAACCTAAAAACCGGTAACCGGTTACCGGTAAATTTGGTAAACTAACCTGTAAATTTGGAGATCAAGGTAAATTTTAAATTTTAGGAATCTTTGTATGTAATAGTATGCTTTCTGACGTGATGAAGATGAAGTGATCACTCATTTTCACAGCAAATGATTACTTTTAATTCAATGGCAGTCGATACAATTGATGATATCATAGGCACAAGTAACCTAACCTAGCCTAACCTAAACTAAGATAATGTAGCATAATATACAAAACGTATCATAGCATAATATAATCTAACCTAACCCAACCAGAATCCTCCAAAGCAAATTTTTGGTCATGACGTCATGAAATATATGCGACACTGTATAGGCAACTTTAGTCACAATACCTACTAAACTTCCAGAAACTGAGTAAATATTCTTACTACACACTTCCCTCTTAGTAAATATACATACTAAACCTTCGAGGATGTGTTGGACAGCACTGCCCTTAACGATTACAGCATCGCAAGGGGAATTTCCAGCCTTGGTCGCGTTGTGGATGCATCGGTTTGGGAGTATGTATTCTCGGAAGTAAATGGCAAATTAAAGCAGAAACATCGGGGTTTTTTATGTCAAAGAATATTAAATTGAGTGCATGAAGTGTTGAACTTCTCCTTTATCATGTCTATGACACACCAGGAACGGATAATTATACGAGATGTGGTATACTTGTGGAGTGAAGATTTTGATCGTTTATTTCTTTGCCAACTGAAAAGTAATCATTTGCTGAGAAAATGAGTGGTCACATAGTCATTTTTACTTAAAATACCGTGTATTCAAAATAAGAATTCCAAAGAATCAAAATTTACCTTGATCTCCAATTATACCCACTAACCTAACCTAACCCATTTGTTTTACAGAGGCAAATGCATGTAAAAACTTGTCTTGTTACCACCTTAAAGCACAATAATACCCATGCAAGTAGGTACCTAGGTACATAACAAGGTGATCATGAGACACCTGCTTCTGTTCTAATAAAACAGTGACATTTCAGAAAGGCATGAGTGGAGTTGTGCAGTATTATTGTGCTTTAAGATGGGAACTCAACAAGTGTTTATATATGCTTGCCTCCATAAAGCAAACAAATGGTTTAAGTAGGTTCGGTTTCTTGCAAAAAAATTGAAGAAAAAGAATGGTACCTAAATTGTTTTTTGTTTTTTCAAAAGCAGCTTATGCTAGGTTGGGCTAGGTTGGGTTAGGTTTTTTAATGACAATTTTCAGAAAACAAATTGCTTGATATTTTTATACTTATATTTTTCATATTTTTGTTTTCCAATGGAAGGTTAGGCTAGGTTTTGTTAGGTTGCATATTATGTTATTACGGTAATCTTTACCTTTTGGCCGACACATTATGCCAAGGTTAGTGATTTGTAAAGAGGTGTACCGTGGGGAACAGTGACGTCACAGGAGTCAGGGAAGTGACGTCACAGGAGTCGGGTGTCAGTAAAGATTACCACCTAACCTAGACTAAGATAATGTAGCATAATATACAAAATGTATCATAGCATAATATAATATAATATAATCTAACCTAACCTAACCTAACCTAACCGGAAACCAGAATCCTCCGAAGCCAATTTTTTGGCCATGACGTCATGAAATATATGCGACATTGTATAGGCAACTCTTCACAAATCACTAACCTTGGCAGTATGTGTCGGCTGAAAGGTAAAGATTACCATTATTACCAGGTGAGAACCTGAAAAGTAAGCATTTGCACAGAAAATGAGTGGTCCATCATCTTGGTCACATTCATAACCATTGCATTGGAATGATAAATTCCAAGAATTCATAAAACACCTCAAAGCACAAATTTAGTGGGTTGGACATGATCCCTGCATGTCAAGAAGAAAATTTTGAGCAATCAAATATGGAAGCATATTTTCTTTCAAACGCATAACATCAGAATCTCAGCTTACATCTTCCAGTAAATATTGAGCACTCTATCATAGAGCAGTTAATTGCTAAACTGCACCATTGCACCTTCAAATGAGAAAACAAATGAGAGGGTAATTCTCTGAAGAGGAAATGTTCCAGGCGCGAAAATAAATCCCAAAACCACCAGCTTTCCAACCCTGGACATAGAGGAACCCCAACCTGTTAATATATGTATTCCGCAGCCCGTATATAGTACGTTGATTTAGGCTTCCGGCACCTACTTGATGTAATGCAACCTCCTGGAATCCAACCGCAAGTTTCCTCAAATGGCATAGCTCTCTTGTGACTGCTTCGATTTCTTGATCTCCATCCAAAGTTACATTGTGTTATATCAATTATCATCCGCCTCCCTCACATCCACGCGACTCTTCAGGCAGGATTCCGTGATGGTTCCCTTTATGGCGCAAATAACTCTATCAAGGTGTGCTATAAAGGTTGGTATAATGTTGTGTATAATACTTTCGACGACGTCATCAAGGTTTATTCTTTATGTGTTATTTAACCCTTTGCCTGCCGGAGTCCAGTCCTGGGTTCTGATTACTTCGCCGGTCCCGTTCTGAGTCGAAATCCACAACCGCCATGCATTACTCCACATATGCTGCACGGGCGAACCCGGCGTGGCGATGCTCATGGGGACGCATTCCAAAACACCGCGCACTCTTAGCAAAATGATCGGTTGAAGGGGTATATATGAAGGTAATTTTGAGGATCGTGGGGGACCTATTCACTGGCGGATCCAAAGGACGGTTAACTAAGTCTTGCCCCCCCCCCCCTCCCCCAGAGGCCAATTTTGTCGTAATTGCGCACTCAAATGTCATTTTGTCTAAATCTAAGAACATTTGATGGCATAAATATTGGCTCAGAGACTCGGCGACTTTAGCTGTTCAAATCTGATGACTTTTATTTCGATATGGGAGAAACGTTTTTAATTCCCCCACGCCCGGCTGTTGGATGCCTCCCTGGATCCATTTCATGTGATCCCATGCTAAACGCACAAATTATTAGGGGGCCTTTCTGGATACTCAACACCTCCCCAAAAGTATGCAAAGTCGCACGCCTGCCCGTGCACATCACGACAATTTGAGTTGATTTACACAGGCAGCGCCACCAGCTTAAATCGACTGCGAGTTGTTTTACACCAAACGGCACTTCAATACAAATCACGATGCATCGTCGTTTACCCAATATAGCATATCTGTGTAAATCACGATAGATCTGAGTTGAAATACACAGGCAGCGCTCCCTGCTTAAATCGACTCGTGGGTGGATTTACACCAAAAAACAATTCAGTGTAAATCACGACGGATCGTCATTTACGCAGAAGAGCATCTCTGTGTAAGTCACGACAGATCTGAGTGGATATACACAGCCGACGGTCCATGTGTAAATCGACTCATGAGTGGCTTTACACAGAGAAGCAGGCATGTGTAAATCGACCCTCATGAGTCGATATACACGCGTCCATATATATCTATCTATATATATATATATATATATATATATATATATATATATATATATATATATATATATATATATATATATATATATATATATATATATATATATATATATATATATATATATATATATATATATATATATATATATAGATATATATATATATATATATATATATATATATATATATATATATATATATATATATATATATATATATATATTATATATATACATATATATATATATATTTATAGTATATATATATATATATATATATATATATATATATATATATATATATTTATATAAGTATATAGTACATAGTATATAATATATAGTGTAAGTATATATGGGGTCTTCAGTACTATTTTCGTACGCACCACCAGCTACAACATGGAGTATTCAGTACTATCCGCTCGCACCTGACCAGAGCTCGCTGACTACTCCGCTGTGCCATATTTTTTGGCGCGACTGACTGTTAATGCAGTTCTTTATTTTTCATTTTCGTGGGGCGACACCCGTCGCTCTTTTTCTCATTTCGTTCTCTTGTGGGGTGACACCCGTCGCCCCACTCGGTTTACATCGTCGTAGTATTTCCGTTCCCTTTGTTCGGCGTGGTTATTTAGGTTTCGTTCGGTAGGGTTTTTCCCCGTGATGGGGAAAAGAGGAAAAAAGACAATGAGCTCAGCTCGCCACAGGACTCCGAGTTCGAGTTTCCCCCGCTGACCACACTAGATGACCATCGCGCGACCCTGATGATGGGGCCCCTGATGCCCAACCTCTCGACACAACCATTCATGACCCACGCCGGACAATTCCCCTTGATGACGCCATGGAAGCCCTTTGCGCCTCGCCGACCCCTGCTCGTTCCAAGAGCACGAACCCGTCTCGCAATCCGGACCAAGCCATCACGATCCACGCCGCTGACCAACGCCCGACCCATACCACGCCCTTCCAACCTGAACCAATCCAACCCATCGAACCCTACCTCGACAGCGCTGGCTCGTACATCGTCGTCAAGCCTGTCGAGGAGTCCGTTTCCTTTCGCCGTATCAACGTTTTCTGGCCGACCAAACAATTCCTTGCCATCTGCTCCCTAGCCAATCCCGACATTGGAGCCCCTGCGAACGGAACCTTGGTCATTACAACCCAATCCCGAGCCCAAACCAAAGCCCTCCTCCGCACTACCACATTTTGTGGAAAATCCGTCACCATCACTCTCCATTCAAACCGCAACACCACCAAGGGCACCGTTTTCGCGCCGGAGCTCCGCTTCATATCTGAGGAAGATATTCAGGCGGAGCTCAGGCCGGAGGGGGTGACCCACGTCCGACGCATCACTTCCTTTAAAGACGGCCAGAAACGTGATACGAGTCTCCTTGTCATTTCCTTCAATTCTACCACTCTTCCCAAGACCCTCCTCGCCGGCTACATCCGATACCAAGTCCGTGTCTTTATCAGTGGTTTCCGCATGCGATAGGATGAGCGATAAACGATAAACGATAATTATCGCTGTTAAGTAAATCGGTTATCGTTATCGTTTATCGCTAAATTTTCAAAATTATCGCTCATCCACTTATCGCAAGTTCCAAAAATTATGAACGATAAACGATAAAATGTAAAACGGGATGATGGAAAAATGGAAGACGATCGACAGTGTATGCCGCGCGACAGTGTGTGTGCGCAACCTGTTGCCATCTGCTAAGTGTACAGATCTGTCAGACGGCCGACGGGTGGTATAAATTTGCGCGGCGGGCCGGGCAGAGGTCAGTCACAGGGGGGTCCACTCCCGCATATCTGGCAACTATCCAAATCTTCAGGTTAAAATAAGCCTATTTTCAAAGTTAATCGTCATTGCGATGATTGGATTATTTCATTATCATTTGAAAATAGCATTCTGTACTCAGTGTAAAGAACTTGAAATAACATGTAGTTATTGATTGAGGCTTATTTTCAAAAAACCTTTAAGAACTGGCATTGTTCTACACTCCCGCATATCTGGCAACTATGCATATCTTCAAGTTAATATTAGCATATCTTCAAAGTTAATCATAATTGAGATAATTTTATTATTTCATTATCGTTTGAAAATAAAATTGTTTACTCAGTATAAAGAATTTGAAATAAGATTTTGTAGTTATTGATTGAGGCTTATTTACATAAAACCTTTAAGAACTGGTAGGGACGATGGACATACGAGGGTTTGTCAAAAGCATATTCCTCGCGCCGCAAAACAGACGACGTTACGCATGACGTACGAGGGTTTATCGAAAGTGGTTGCGTCGAAAATATAATTACTTCTGCCGGTATGTCGGTACTTACGGAGTGACAGAATATATGTACTTCCACTGTGCTAAGCGTTGTCTTGGACATTGGCGAATATTGGGATATACAATAAGTAGGTACCTATTGAAGACAATGTGTTAAAGTAGCCTATAATTGGTCTGTAGCTGGGCCAGATGTCTCAAGCACCGAACCATCATTCTCAAGCACCGAACCATCGTTATCGCTGTTAAAAAAAAACAATTATCGTTATCGTTTTATCGCTATCGCTGTTAATTTTGTGAACATTTTTTATCGTTTATCGTTTATCGTTATCGCAAACCTTTCTTATCGTTTTATCGTTATCGCAGGTCCGAAAATTAGTTATCGCGGAAAGCACTGGTCTTTATTCCCAATCCTCTCCGCTGTTTTAATTGCCAGCGCTTCGACCGTGGCAGCAAAACATGCCGCCAACGAGCCCGCTGCTCCAAGTGTGGCGAACCACCTCACCCTGACTTCACCTGCTCAAAGCCTGCCCACTGCCTCAACTGCAACACATCCGACCACCTCATTACTTCCAATCTCTGTCCAGTCTGGCGACGGGAAAAAGAGGTTTGCGCCGTCAAGGCGACGACCGGAGTCTCCTACCCGCCGGCCCGGCGGACCGTCGAGGCCACCTCTCCAACCACAAAAACTTACGTCCAGGCGGCCACCATTGCTCCCTCTACACCTAGCGTCAAAAAAAATTCCACGTCCACACAAACAGAACTTATACCAGGCCTGGCACCACTCACCAAGCTAAAACCAATCACTATCACGACACAAACAACTCCGGTTCCCAATATACAGACCATTCCGGCTCCCAACAAGCGGACCACTCCAGGGAGGAGTGACAGGCCCCGCAGTCATTCGGCTGTGGGAGGAAATTCACGTTCCCCGTCAGCGAGCCGCCGATCGAGCCCTGCGCGTCCAGCGCCGGCCGGCGCCCACGTGACACGACCGACTCCAAGCCGGCGGGCATCCCCGCGGCAGTGGTCGGCCGCCGTGACCTTACCAAGGTCACCGGTCGGCCGGACGGCTCGGGCGGATCCACCGCCGCCGTCCGCACCCAACCCACATGTCCGCCAGAACTGCACTCCTGGCTCCGACATGCACCGAAAGGTGCAGACAAACACTAAAACCTTTCTTCCCAATGTCTACACTTTTACAATGGAATTGCCCCAGCCTGATCTGCAAATGGGCCGAAATGAAAGCTTTTTTCAGTATTCTCGCACCTATTCTCATAGCACTCCAAGAAACATGGTTTTTCCCTAATGATACATACAACTTCAATCTTTTCAATTATTCCCTGTATCGCCACGACGAGGTCCGTGGATCACATCGCAGTGGCGGTACAGCACTTGACATCAACAATTATTTTACGCATACACAAATTACACTTAAATCACCTTTACAAGCCGTAGCTTGTACTTTACGTTTCCATGGTAGGAATATAGATGTATGTTCCATTTATATTCTGCCACACACAGACAACACAAATATTTTGACACAATTAGAAAACCTTATAGCACATTTCAAGAACCCTTTCATACTACTCGGAGACTTTAATGCACATAGTCCAGCCTGGGATCAAACACGTACACATAGACACTCGAGGCCACATCATTGAACAAATTTTAGACCGACATGATTTAGTACTACTTAACACCGGAGAACCAATACTTTTCACCTTGGACATAATACAGAAACAGCTATTGAATTATCAATATGCTCTCCGACCCTGGCCAACGATTTTGACTGGACCATTGATACCGACATTCATGACAGCGACCACTACCCCATCAAATTAACACCAATATTTTCAACTGCGACCGATACCACACCCAGTTTCATCCCCCGCTGGAAAATTTCGAAGGCCGATTGGAAAATATTTCAGGAACTTTCACATATTCAATACAACCCCAACATCTCTCCCGTCGAAAACATCAACTCCATTACAAATACACTTTTTGAGGAAGCTTCTGCGACTATTCCACTGACAAAACTTTTCGCAAAAAGAACACCAGTACCTTGGTGGTGTCTGGAAATTTCACAAGCCATTGCGGTCAGAAAAAGAGCATTTAGGAAGTATTTACGACATCCCGATCAAGAAAATTTAATCACCCGTAACCGTGAACGAGCGAAGACCCGCCGTATCATTCGTGAAGCTAGGCGTCGTTCATGGTCCTTATATTTACAGCAGCTCAGTTTTCAAACTCCTTTAAGTAAAATATGGCAATTAATCAGACGTTTGTCCGGACGCTTCCCATTTAAATCTCTCCCGGCCTTCAAAGTCCACAATCTCACCATTACAAACCCACAAACCATTGTAAATACCATAGCTGATACCATAGCCCATAATAGCTCCAATGAGAACTACCGATCTTATTTCTTACAAATTGCACGGCACACTTTTCACACCAATCTTGACCTCTTTGATTTCGACAACACCGAGTACTACAACGCGTCTTTTCAACTTTCTGAACTGCAGAATGCCATTTCCTCCGCCGGCAACACTTCAGTAGGTCCCGACAAATTACATTATTCCTTCTTTCGACATTTATCTAACCACACCAAACAATGCATCTTAACCACATTTAATTCATTATGGTCAAATTACATCTTTCCTGAAACATGGAAAAGGCAATCATCATTCCCATTCCAAAACATGGCAAAGATCACAGTAACCCCAATAATTTTCGGCCAATTGCTCTTACCAGTTGCTTGGGGAAACTTCTTGAAAGAATGATTAGCAAAAGACTGACCTGGCACCTGGACACAAATTCTCTCTTATCTCCATTCCAATATGGTTTTCGTCATGGACGCAGCCCAGTCGATCATCTCATCAGATTAAAAACAGACATCCGCCTTGGTTACAAAAAGCACGAACACACAGTGACAGTATTTTTAGACATTAACAAAGCTTACGATATTGTCTACAAACCCGCATTACTTTTCAAAATTCATCAACTCGGTTTCAAAGGACACTTAGCTCATTATTTAATAGGTTTTATATCTGGTAGTCGCTCTTTCCACCTCAGATGTCGATCATCAATCTCCACTCAGCATATTATGCACAACGGACTATCACAGGGAAGCTGCATATCATCAGTTTTATTTAACATCATCATTAATGACCTTTTCGCTGACATGCCTGCAAATGTATCATTTTCTATTTTCGCGGACGATAGTGCAATTTGGTGCTCAGACAAAAATTACGAAAATAGTTTGATTCGGCTTCAAAACGCCCTTGACAGAGTACATCAATGGTCCATCAAATACGGTTTCAATTTTTCGGCCCCCAAATCTGCAACCATGTTTTTTAGCAAATGCACTCCCTGCCCAAACCCAGATACACAGCTTCACCTTGGACAAAATGACATACCTTTTGTACATTCATTTAAATTTTCGGTGTAATTTTTGATCGTAAGCTTTCCATGCATCAACAAACATTACAATTACCAAACATCATAGAAATCCCACCACATTTTGACACCATTAAATCAACAATACGACAGAACATTCGGTACTTTTGGGACCAAACCCGGACACAAAGCACAAACCACACCCAATTACGGCAAATTAAACCAGTCATCGATATTCGGACGCCGTCATTTCTAATCAACCGCCACGAAGAAAAAGTCCTATCGCGCATCCGCATAGGACATACTTACCTCACACATCGATTTATTTATTCTGCTTCACCTCGGCCTTCATGCCCATCATGTAACACTCATGTAACACTCATATTACAGTCCCATATATATTACTACACTGCCATGGCCCTAGAATGCCATATACCATGTACCATACATATACCATGGCCCTAGAAAACCACTTACCGATTACTGCCACACACACAACATTCCATTCTCTTTGCCCTCATTGTTGGGGGATGATCACCCGTTTCTTATCAAGCTAATTTTCATTTTTCTTCGACAAACCAACTTGTTCCAGGAATTATAGACTGACTTTTGCGATCTAATACATTCTTCCTTTTATATCAACGGCGCGAAATGGCCTGAGGAGGCCGAAGCGCCTAATTCAACAAAATTTCAAAATGCCTGTTTCGGGTGAAGTGCCTAACTCAACAAAATGTAAAAAAATGCCTGTTTGGGGCAGGGTAAACAAATTAGTGAAGTGATAAAATAAATTATTGGAGAGACCAGTGGGCCCCGTTAGCGCATATAAACTGACACCAAGTTTGGTACCCTGGTAAGGTTTTTTTTTGTCATTTTCCCTATTCAATCTGAAAATAAGGACCTGGACCCCCTGGCTCGGTAGGAGATCTCCAGTCTTCCTTTGGAATATTTACATGTGCATAAAAGAAGAAAAGTGGGCTAGGTCTCTGAGGTAGAATACGAAGCATGACGCGGGAAGAGACGCTGGCGGATCCTGAAGCATCGGCAACTACGCGGGCTGATTTTCAGAGAAGTACCAACACATCGCAAAATACATTTGTCACAGCAGGAAGCCACTGGGGCTTATCATAGTTGGGCAGAATAAACACCGCGGAATACCGACGAGAAACCCCATGCGACGAGAGCATGGAGAAACAGAGACATGAACAAACCACCGCCCGCAACCGTAAGAAAACCGGCAAGAACATAAGACCCACGAGAGCATGAGGAGAGATGCGAGCACAGGTGGTGTGTGAAGACCGACGTACATGAGGATATCGATAGCGACTAGAAAAATAATCTGACGAACGCGCGAGGAGGCTGACAGGATGAAAATACCGATGAATACACATGCACACTTGACGAGAGCATGAAGAGATCGACGGCACATCAGAAGACCATCGCCAACATAACAATACCGGCAGGAACATCAGAAGACCCACGAGAGCATGAGGAGACCGCCGGCACATCAGAAGACCATCGCCAACATAACAATACCGACAGGAACATCAGAAGACCCACGAGAGCATGAGGAGACCGCCGGCACATCAGAAGACCATCGCCAACATAACAATACCGGCAGGAACATAAGAAGACCCACGAGAGCATGAGGAGACCGCCGGCACATCAGAAGACCATCGCCAACATAACAATACCGACAGGAACATAAGAAGACCCACGAGAGCATGAGGAGACCGCCGGCACATCAGAAGACCATCGCCAACATAACAATACCGACAGGAACATCAGAAGACCCACGAGAGCATGAGGAGACCGCCGGCACATCAGAAGACCATCGCCAACATAACAATACCGACAGGAACATAAGAAGACCCACGAGAGCATGAGGAGACCGCCGGCACATCAGAAGACCATCGCCAACATAACAATGCCGACAGGAACATAAGAAGACACACGAGAGCATGAGGAGACCGCCGGCACATCAGAAGACCATCGCCAACATAACAATACCGGCAGGAACATCAGAAGACCCACGAGAGCATGAGGCGAGAGACGTGAGCATCGGTGAAGCGGGGATGTCGACGAATACGAGGATATTGATAGCGACACAACACACACACAAATCATATGTAATCGTATAGAGCATTTCGCTCCACGTAGTGTGCATCTAACTCAGTTTTGAAGGAATCCAGCGATGGAGAATTTATGACATTTTAAGGCAACCTATGTCAATGGGATATGCCATGAAAAAAATGTTTTAAGCAGATCTATTCGTCGTGAGCCATCCAAAATCAGTCAGGTTACCCTACTTAAAAAAAACATATTCATGGAATGGAATGGATCAAGGAATTCAATTAACATGAAAGTTAAGTATTTAATATTGATCATATCGCACATACAATCTCAAAGAATACATTAATATGATGAATGCATATGGGAACCATGGTCAGTGTCGGCAGCCGATAGATAGCAGTGGTCATATACATTTGGTATCTGCTCCTATTTTATCAAAATAGGTTTTATGACTACGATTTCTTCATGTTTTCTGGACTAAACCCAAAAAGATATGATTGTCTTTAGCCAGCTGTTTAATCTAGAATGCAAGCTAAGCATATCAGCATATGATACACCATGAACCATTTGGGGAAAATACAAATACCAGCGAATGCTTCCCTGTCGGGACATACAACAAATGCACCCACATACCTGCACAAGATTAAACAAGAACCGACCCTACCAGTCTGCAGTCCTGGACACCGATATGTGACTTACACAATTAAACGAGCAACAATGAAGATCCTCAACATTATGATGAACAAGAGCACTATAATACTAATAAACAACAACCAACACAAACAATGAAGATCCCCAACATTATGATGAACAAGAGCACTATAATACTAATAAACAACAACCAACACAAACTACAACGAGCAACAATGAAGATCCCCAACATTATGATGAACAAGAGCACTATAATACTAATAAACAACAACCAACACAAACTACAACGAGCAACAATGAAGATCCTCAACATTATGATGAACAAGAGCACTATAATACTAATAAACAACAACCAACACAAACAATGAAGATCCCAACATTATGATGAACAAGAGCACTATAATACTAATAAACAACAACCAACACAAACTACAACGAGCAACAATGAAGATCCCCAACATTATGATGAACAAGAGCACTATAATACTAATAAACAACAAACAACACAAACAATGAAGATCCCCAACATTATGATGAACAAGAGCTCTATAATACTAATAAACAACAACCAACACAAACTACATTTTTATATAACAAAGTCACCTCATGGCCACCACGTGACCTAAACAATATATAAATGATTCATCGCTGTATATGATTGTCATGACAATGTCAGCCAATTTTGATCCCTGTTTCTAGCAGCATAACTTAATGCCATACAAACATTGGACACTGCTGGTTTGAAAACAACACAAGCTTGCCCAGTACATGTCATTTGTGAGCATTGAAAAGCGCTCTTTGTGTTGCTGTTTTACCATAATCATGCTGCCGAACTCTGATATATCGGGATGAAATGAGCTTGATCAGCTGAACAGCATGACAAGCATCGCCTTGGTGATGATGATTATGAATTGGAAGTTTCGGTGCGCGTAGACTACCAGGGTCATTTTGCGTCCATAACTGTGTTATGCACGATCTACAATGCTGCTATAGAAGCCAGTTATTAATGTTCACAGGTGGCGGTATATCACCTCAAAGCATGCTTGTCGAAGGAAGGTAGAAATATTTCCAGACGCCACGACCTCTGTGGCTGATGGTGTGGCTGTTGGTCTCTAACTGTGGCTGATGGTGAGATAAAATTATGCAGGGTGAGACGTCGCATGGCTTGGCGCAGCTATTCGGCGTTGGGGTTGTTGTTCTAGCCACCCACATAGTTATGGGTAATTTACCAGTAAAACACCTACAGATGAAACGAAATCTGGTTCCCAGAATCGCTTTGGTGACCATGACGCTTGGTGCAACCCCATGTACAGCACGATTTCACCATTTTTTCGCCTCTAACTGTCCGACACGCAGAACGAGATGGGACCTCTAAGGCGTAAAGCACCGGGAAGGCTCGGGCGATGCCCCTGTGTGGCACCGTCATGGGAATTTTGTGAGAAGTCTGGAAGTATGTCTAGATAATATATGTAGGTCAATTATATATATATATATGTTTGTGTGTGTGTTTGTGTGTATATATATGTGTGCATATGTGTGCCTGTGTGTGTGTGTGTGTGTGTGTGTGTGTGTGTGTGTGTGTGTGTGTGTGTGTGTGTGTGTGTGTGTGTGTATAGCCAAAAATGGTTAAATACGTTCCAAGATAAGATACTACACGCTGGCATGACTAATGCCACATGCATAAAGTTTGCAGGAGTTCGATATTAATTTTCAGCTGAAATTAACGACCCCTTCGATTTCAACTAAATCTTGCCCATTAACACAGGGTAGGCTTCTGAACCCATACACCATATCGTCTTTCATGGGGCATAACATTGTGTGACCTCCATAGGTCAAAATGTTAAGGTATGTACAATGACGTAGACAATCACACAAATGATACACCAATACAACGGATAGCATTTATTGTTCCTTGAGGAACATAAACCTGACCTAAACTCGAACACAACCTCTTGGCCGATATTGTGATACAATTAGTCGTTAGGCATGTATCGACAGTGTGTGTATACCGTGCATGTCAAGTATGTTATGCTCCAGGAACGAGATGTGCGTGTGCCGATTGTGGTAGCTTCGGGATTGTTTTTGTTTTCTCCGTCCTGGTGCAGCAATGCAGGGTGTTTACAAAAAAAGAGCAGATGGATGCGATAGGGATGAAAGGAGCCCCCCCCCCCCCCCCCCCCCCGCCCCTAAATGACTAGTTTACTTTAGCTAACTTTAGTGCTTTCGATAAATATTTTTACAGTAGGTACCGCCGTGTGTGAACAAGGTATACAAATGTGCAGAAATGTATGTCTTGTCTTGTACGTATTGAAGGCGTCTCCGGAATCAAAAAGACTATGCCTAGCAAGGCACGACATCGACATAGATAATACAATATGGCAGTGAGAATTCGACCGTTAGTTGGAATTCTTACTTTTTTTGTGGTTTGACGAAGGGTTGTACCCGAATATACACCATCTAAGTAACTTTGGACTATTTTCATAATCATCGAGGAAAGGTCATCGTGTGATTTTGATACAATCTCACTTCTTCCACTCTGATTATAATCCAGAACTAATAACATGGTACCCGAAGCAAAAACTGATTGGCAGGTAAAAGAGCACCACGGAATTGCCTTTTTCATTTCATAGTTAATTTCCCATAGGCACCACAAAATTGCACAAACTTGCAAACAAACAAACTTGATTTTCCACAAACTTGCACAATGTGTGCCTCCTTAAGTGTTACATATGTGATGTCAAGAATCCTGCGGGGCATAGCAAGCTGTGATATACAGAGGTCGCGATGTGGTCAACGAATACCAACTTAGGGAAATTATGCGAAATATTTGAATAAATACCGATACCATATACATAACAGGGTTTTCTATGCAAGCATCCGACACCTGATCATAACAAGGAGCTAATAACACGGTATCCCTGGGAAGAACTGGTTGACAGGTAGAAGGGCATCACGAATTTCACTTTTTCACTGACTGGTTAGTTTCTCATAAGCTTTAACATGAAACCCTACGAAGAACGAAACCACGACGCAGTCCATTTTATTTTCAATGACACAGTATCTTCTGCTGACGGTCGCTGATGCCTGTAGCTATTTCCCGGGGCATTAGAAACTACAGCGCGCAGGGCCTACTATGTTTTAATATTTCCTTTTTGCACATAACGTTTAACTTCCCATCACCTTTAACATGGCACCCTACGGATGACGAACTCCACGACCCATTCGATTTTCTTTTTCGTCACACAGTGTCTTAATGGTCGTACGCACATGTTTGCAGCCATTTCCCAGGGCATCAGGAAGTACAGCATCCAGGGCCCACTATATATTGATATCTTCGGTTTTTCACATAAGGCTTAGTATCCAAATAGGTTTTAACATAGGACCCTATGGAGGACAAAAACCATGACCACTTATATTTTCCCCAAACTTGCACCACGTGTGCCTGATTAGATGTTACAGATGTGAAGCATAATGCGGGGCATAGGAAGCTGTGACCTACACAGGTCCCCGAGTGGTCACTGAATATCAAGTTAGAGGAATTAATGGAATATTTGAATAAACAACGATACCATATACATACATGGATGATTATCCGCTTAATTCCCTTAGCTTGATAATCGGTGACCACACGGCGACCTTGGTAGGTTACAGCTTGCGATGCCCCGCAGAATACTTGTCATTACAAATGTAGCACCTAATAAGGCGCATACGGTGCAAGTTTAGGGAGCATCTAAGGAGTCGTGGTGTTCATCCTCCATAGGGTAGCATGCTAAAGCCTACGGGAATTATGCATGATGTGGAAAATTGGAAATGTGAATGCATAGTGGCCCTGGACACAGTAGTTCCCAATGCCTCGTGGAAGGGCTGCATGGATCAGCGTACGACCGCCAGGGGAAGGTGTGTGAGTTAAAAGAAAATAGAGGGGGTCGTGGTTTTCGTCCTCCGTAGGGTCCCATGTTAAAGCCGATAGGGAATTAACCGTTAATTGAAAAATGAAATTTTTGATGATATTTTACCTGTCCACCAGTGCTTGCTTGGGGTACCGTGTTATTAGTTATGTGTTATGATCAAACGTGTCGGATGTTTGCATAGAACACACATTTACGTACATGGTATCGTTGTGTATTCAAATATTCCGCTTGTCTAATACACAGACATTGGCTTTTGCTCATGAATGCAGCACATTCAAACGTCTGATGTACAATCTCAAAGTTTGACCTATGTTCACAAAATGTAATTTCAACCTTGCGCTATTCTCATCTGCCGGGTACTGAATAATATTTTCCTGTATTTCCCTACATTCATCGGATGGACAGTCTAGCTCCCTCGGGGGAAGTTCATCTCTAAGATGGGCCCTCACTAGTCATGTTCAGCTCCTAGGGCTCCTGTACATCCAGCAGGGGCCCTTTGAAATCCGAAGAGCATTCCAGCCCTCTCTGGCACTCAGGTGCCTTGTCTATCCTCAGCTGTTAGGGGTCAATTCCAGGTGAGACTGCTCTTTACAGCTCTCGGGAGGGCCCTTTCGTGTCTTTACGGCCCTTGCCAGCCCTCGAGGTGCACGTCTTTAGGTCTCAAGGGCCCTTTCCACACAAGCTGATAGGTGCGTTAACATTGCTCCTCGCTTAAATATCTTCCCCTCAAAGGGGTCGCCTGGAGGACCCCATCGGACTCGCCAGGGAGCGGGTGCCCCTTCACCTCGTGAAAACGCCACTGCTTTTCAACAGGCTGGGCCCCTCCATGGGCTCATAGGCCCTATACGTAGCATCGGAAACCCTCCGCCTCGGCCTGGATCGTCTCCGTAGCCCGGGGACCTCTTTATGGGCCTTAGGCCCACTGTCCGCTCCGGGTTTCTCTCCATCAGCGTGAGCCAAAGCCATAGACTCTGCACGTCTGGCCCTGGGCCCCCTCCGTCGGCTCAGGGGCCCTCTTGCACGGCTCAGGACACTCTCCGTCCGGCCGGAGTACCCTCTTCAAAAGCTTGGATCTCCTCTATCATGCAAGGGGCTCCCTGTGCAGTTTCAGCATCCGTCGGCCCAGTGACCCTTTTCACCGGCTCTGGATCCTCCCCAACGGCCCGAGATCCCTCCGCGGGAGGGGTTCTCTCCGGTGGCGTAGGGGCCCTCCTTAGCCACCCAGAGCCTCCTCTGTCAGGCCGGAGGCCCTCTTTCCACTGGTTGGGCGCCCTCCATCAGGCCAGGGGCTCTTGTACCGCTTGGGTACCATCTGTTGGCCCATGTGCTCTTTCTGACATCCCGAGGTCCTCTTCGGCAACTAGAGCCCCTCCGTTGTCTCCGGGGCCTTCTTTGACGACCCAGGGCCTTTTCCGGCAAGCCGGAGGATCCCTTTCAAACGTTTGGGCCATATCGATTAGGTCAGGGGTCCTTTCCTCGGCTTGAGCCTCGCCGTTAGTCCAGGGGCCCTTCCAACGTTCCGGGGCCCCTCCGCTCATCTAGAAGCCCTTCGCGTTAGCCCAGTCAAGGGTCCTCAACATTTTCATGAGTACACTCTATTTTCATACATTTGGGCCCTGTCCATCAGGTCACATGCCCTTGCTTCAGCTTGGACTCCGCCGACAGCCCAGGGACCCTCCATATTGACTCGGGGCTCTCTCAGTTAGCCCGGGGGCCCTTCCAACTATCCGGGGGGCCCTCCATCGATCTAGAATCCCTTCATCTTATCCCAGCCAAGGGCCCTCAACATCTCCCTGAGGGCACTCCCCGTTGACTCTGGGCCCTCTTCATATAATACCCTCAAGGCGTATTAGCGTCAAGGCGCCAAGGCATCGTCACTGACCCCTTGAGGAATCCCTCCGACCCTCCAAGGGCTGTCCCCTTCGCCCCTTTGGCTACGCCACAGCCCCCAATAATGTTCAGATTCAGATCCCGTATACACACACACACACACACATATATATATATATATATATCTATATATATATATATATATATATATATATATATATATATATATATATATATTTATTAATATATAGGTATACATATATATATATATATATATATATATATATATATATATATATATATATATATATATATATATATATATATATATATATATTTATTAATATATAGGTATACATATATATATATATATATATATATATATATATATATATATATATATATATATATATATATATATATATATATATATTGTAAACATTTCGCTGCATTGCATTGGTTCAGTACGTATCACGTATGATCATTATTCACACATTGTATTTGCGAAGTTCTGGCAACCATTGGCTCAGTACCTATAACAAGCATCGTCACAACATACGATATATATTATGTTTGTACAAGGGTCACAAAAAGAGTGCCTACAGTGTTGTTCTGATAGCAATATTACCGCACCATATCTCAACTTAGCAAAATAGCACCGGATTTCCATCATTTTATTTTGAGAAGAGCCCGCTTTTATTCTTAGAAAAATGAACATATTTGCTTTAAATCCTTATCGAGGTGCCTGGATCGTCGGTTCGCCTCCCTCCTGAAATTGTAGGTGAACATGGCACTGTTATGAACAAGAAATGCAAACTATCTAAACATGCACCTATGATACAGGATGTCAAAGCTCTATTGGAAAAGACGTTGATTCAATATTATGTAGGTGGTAAGAGGTGCGATGCTGCTCCACGAAAAAAAAAATATAGCGCAAAATTATGACCTCGTCTCGAGTTCTGAAGACATCTCAGTAATATAATGCTTCCATTTAACGTTGGTAAGGACCTGTGGACGTTCGTAGGGGCCCGTGGACGTTCGAAATGGCTCGTAGACTTTCGTGAGGGTCCACTGACACATCTCAGGGGGGGGGGACTGGGCCACGACCCCCCCAGAGGCCGATTTTTGGCGAAGTCTTGCACTAAGATAGCATTTTCTTCAAATATAAGAACATTTTATCACATGTCTTAAACAGACCGGATGACTGTTCATATCCGACAAGTTTTTTTATAAGTAGGATTTTTAATATCCCCTCCCCATCCCCACCAAGCCAAGCTTTTGGATTCGTCTATCTTCAGGGATCCGTGAACTTTCTCGAAGGTCTGTATATATTCGTAAGGGTCAATGGAGGTTCGAAGGGCTCGTAGACGTTCATAAGGGCCCGTGTGAAATTCGCAAGGTCCGATAGACGTTCTTGGCGGTCCGACAACAGACTCAGCGGCCATAGAAAGCCCTCTCAGCTTTCTTATCGTCTCGGTGGCGATCTCATACACCCAAACCCGTAAGCAGAGGCGAAACTAAAGGGGATCGCCCCTTTAGCAACCAAAATGCACTACATCAAGCAAGAAATTTGGAGATTTTCACCACACAAACCCATACATTTTCTGCTCTCGAAGCGCGCCGAAAGCGGTTTCTATTCCCTGACATCTTTTTTTCGTCGACTCCCCCCCCCCCCCTTACGCAAATCCTGGCTGCACCCTTGTCCGTAAGCCCGTAGAAGTAAGAAATCGTCTAGTGACCCAAAGAAACACAAGGTGGGCAACCTTCCTGGCTACGTCCATGGCCTCCATTAACTTTGAGACGATTCTCGCGTCACCGGCTACTGGCTTTGGGGTTCCAAAGAGTGAATGGGATTAGACCCGTCCCTCGAAGGGGGATACAATGGGGAACTGGGGGCATGTTAACCCACTCCCATGGGAAGGTGGTGCCCCTTCGGGGAGGTTCGAGTACACTCCACCCCCGCCTCTCACATTTTTTAGCCGGAGGCGCCCTTCTGAGTGGAAAAGTTTCCCCTCGGAAGGAAAGGCGCCCCTCCGGGATGGCTCGAGTGCACACATTCCCTGGAATTTGTCCGCCGGAGGCTCTCCTCGGAAGGCAAATGTGCCCCTACAGGTGCTTTCGAAATAGCGCCCTCCGGACATGTGTCCCCCATGACAATTCCTGGATCCGCCCCTGGTCCCTGAGGCGTCTACGTGCCTCGCGCGCCAATTGGTTACCGACCAGCTGCCGAGTCACATCACGAGAATAACTCCGTAGAAAGAAAAATTAATCGGTAGCCGAGTAAAAACCAAGAGACTTGTTGTCTGGAGACAAACTATGCCTACAACCATTGCCATCCCGACCGCTTTGAGCTGGTGTGCAAGTCAAGTCAGCGCAACACGCGCAGCTTGGGTGTGACGTCACGTCATCAGCTGAGATGTGACTGTTTACATGCGCCATTGTAGCGCACGCCGCTGCAGCACAGCCGCGGCCTTGGATCGAATAGGCAGGGGAGCTGCTGCCGAGTCACGAGAGGGGGTCGGAAGGGGCTGGGGAGGTAGCGGGGAGGCTGGTTGCGAGCCATGTAGGTACTGGGGTCTTCATCTAGCCAAGCTATAATGCACTGCAACGGCAGACATCGGTCTGAGGTAAGCTCTTCTTTGTGAGAGGCGGACATCAATCAATAGTCTTTGTTATGGTCAGTGGTCGGCCGAATACAAGTGTTTTCTTTCGAACAGCTGATCAGCCTGAATCACGTATTTGTAATCAAATGTCACACCATAAGTTCGGATATGCGTATTTTCTCCTGCAGCGCCTCCCCATACTAAGATCATGCTTGGAGACATTAGGATCATTTCTTTTTGGGGTGTAATATCTCTATCAGTAGGAGGTAAACACTATCTTGGAGCTGCTTCATTTCATGCAACAGCCCAATGGCTTAATGTTAAGCTGATGAAAAATGAGACCTCCCTACATAGGCTAAGGATGATACCTCCCTGCATGCTACTGGTTCTTCTACACCATGTCTTTGTCTTGAACCCACTGAAGAAGTGGTAATAAAGTAAAGCTTGCAGTGACCTTGACCTCTTTGTTCACAGTTTTAATGTCCATGCCCTCTGTAATTTGGCATGGCTTTACCTTTGTCCAAATTGTTGCCAGCGAAACCAGCATTGGATGAATGACAATCTCCATGGAGCATGTGATCCCTGAGCCATGCTCTTTGTCTGTCTAGCATAGTGCACAAATCAATGTGCTGACATCCAATGATTAGGATTAGGTAGGTACCTAAATATGTTTGTTGCATGAAACTTAAGGTAGATGCCTATGTACAGATGAGCCCTTGGGCTTTAGGGTGCTTCAAACAGAATTGATCATTCGCGACAAGTGAGCCCAAATCATAATGTGTGTTGGCTGATTGGCAGGATTGGAAGCTGGTCATAAAAGCAACATAGGATTATACAAGATAAAAGATATAACCTACTCTAGCAAACAATATCATTCTTCTTGGAAGGCCAGCTTTTTATCCTTCCCTTAACCTTGCATTATGTTTGTATTCAAGAAGTGCATACTCAATAAATCCTAGGGTTTTCATTACCCAGAACACTCCTCTCTGCAAAATTATCATCTTGTCTTTGTGCTGGAGGGTTTAATAGTGCCATTATCACAATAAAATGGAGTGAATTTGCAGTTTGGTTGGTTATTGGTTTTTACGACACGTCGACCGTTCAGTCATATAGCGTCGCCAATCTCTCACGCCGAGTGGTCGCGGGCGAAGAGTAGCGACAGGTGAGACTCGAACCCACAATCTTTCGATTGTGAGATGATTATCTTACCCCTAGACCACTTGTCCCCGATTTTGCAGTTTAAGGTAATTTCTGATTTCTTTGAATTTATTTTTATAATGCAATGTTTATGAATGTGCTGAACATGATGTGACCGATTATTTCTTCTGCATATGCATACTTTTCAGTTGGGAGGCAAAATAGCACTCAAAAAGGGGCTTTGAGTTAGGTACCATAGAATTGGGTACCATAAAAAGTCATCAGTCAGTCAAAAATAAAAATTATGTAAACCTAACCTAACCTAGCTTAACCTTCCATGCAAGAAAGCAAATTATTTTTTTATTTAATGAAAAACTTCCCAACAATTTTTTTCTCTCAAATATTTCCAAATTAAAAAACCTAACCTAACCTAAGCTAGCCTGAACTTTTTTGAGGACAAAACTCAAATCTATTTTGTGACCAATTTCCCAAAAAAGAGAATTTTTATAGCTTACAACAAAACCCTAACATAACCTAACCTAACCTAACCAAACACATTTGTATGCTTCATGGAGGTAAAATTTTTGGATGACTTGTCTTGTGGTTATCTCAAACTGCAATAATACCTAAAATAGTGCATGTTTACTTGTTATTTTTGTACAGTAGACAAGTCACAGATGAATGTATGACTATAAATGTACTCCATGGCATGGATTTTGTTTCAGTCCATGCTTGTTGCTGGAAGCAGTGCATGCAACAGCAACAAGCATGGACTGTAAAACAATTTTTATAACGGAGTAAATTTATATAGTCATGCATCCATCTGTGACTTGTTTTTACATGCCTTATCACATCTAATCTATAATCTAATCTGCCTAATTAAATGTGCCACATAACATTAATTTAGCTGGCATAGTTGCAAGTTACTGGAGGTGTCTGTTGGAGCCATTTGCCATGGCTGTTGCTAACTTCATGGACAGCCACAGCTATGGATCCTTAGACCCAGACTTTCATTCCAGTAATGGTAGGGAGGAGGGTATGGTTTCCAAGCACACCTAAACCTGTGTACCATCTGCAATGTCCCATGTGAAAGCACCAGTGATAGCTATATCTATAAGCAGCCAAGTTAAAATTGAGAAGATTGAACACTGGTGCTCTACTCAGTGATTATTACTCCACAAAATTGTGTTGTTGGAGATTATGTCTATACCTTTGGTAGGTCTAAGAAAAAACATTAAGATTTGGACCTTTGTTATTTTAGTCACAATTTTTAAACAATGGGCACTATATGATCATTATGGTTTGTGCATCCCCAAGCCCAAATAGCTAACATAGACAGCAACTAAGTAGACTGGAATGGCTGTAGTGAAGCCTTTTAATTGCTCTTGGGTATATTTTATGATGGTTTTGTTATGCTTGTGATGTTTCATTTACATTGTAAAAGTGCTTTGTAAATTGTATACGCAAATTTACATGTGAATGGGAATCTCAATAGGAGTGTATATTAACAGGTACCTAGACTTGTTAATGAACCAGGTTCCGATTTTCAGACATACTGAAATCTGGGCAGAATAAAGCACTTTATTCCTGATATGTGCTTGAACACATTTATTCAGTCAAAAAGAAAGTAACCAAACTTGCAATTGTATTTTCATGCATACCCAGAGAAGTACAACCTAAGCAGCTTGTAAATGGAGGGCATGCCCTGGTATGTATAGATGCTGATCAAAGTGATGGACTGGTGCTTTTTTATGTAGGACTGATTGTTAAGACTATGAAAAGGGACATGCCTCCTTGCTCCCTCATATCCTATGCCTATACATATGTTAGAAGAGGTAAAAGAGGAAAGCATTCCCTGGCTCCTCTGCAGGAGCTTGAAAGTCTGTTTGGCGGGTCGAACAAGGCTAAGGCTGATGAAGAACACATTAGTTAGTTATTTGGGCTTTAGGGCGCTTCGACCAGAATTGATCATTCGCACCCAGATGAAGAACACATTGACAGAGGTCATCTATGGTACCTGGTCCCATATGAAAATTGTGCATTATTGGATGGACTTAGCCATTGATATTACTGAAGACGAAATGGATGCATTCTCAAGCTCGGTGAAGCTCAACATGAGGTTCAACAACATGTGCTATGGAAGTACTGATTTGGCTATGCCAATGTAGTTGTTCAGCCATCTATTGCATGGTGTCTGAGTGCTCATCACAGGCAGTGGTGGATCCGTGGGCAACTAGGCAGTGTTAAAATCCTACTTTTTTGTCAGGTGTGCAATGTCATAACAAGTATAGTATAATATCAAAATGGGTCATGAAACCATGCCAGTTGAAATGTTGTTTCAGTCCTTCAAACACAATTTTGAGCCAATAGTGTACTGATAAGTGCATGTTCTCCATTTAATTTTAGGCGACACTTAATCTAGGGATACCTGTGCTAATAATAACAATTGCAATACCATGGTATCAACAGATGGCATTGCTTAACAGGTCATAGATCGTAGATAATCTATGTACCTGGAATTGTGTGACAAGATGCTTGTGTACCACAATCCATAATGGTGAGCAGGCACATGATACCTATGCACGAAATACTTTTAGAAACAAGTCATGGAGACCTTCATAAGCCCACATCAACAAGCACAATGTCGATTATTTCTTGGCGCAAGGATGTCTATTCAGTGCTCAGAAAGTAGCATATTCCACCCTATTTCACGAATAATTGATCACTTCAACAAGGGATATGTGCACCTGCCTCCTGATGAAGATGTGACTCACCTTCAGGACTCTCGAGTACACTCCACCCCTCCCTCTGCTTAGCGAGTTTTTTTTGGTAACTGATGGCGCCTCAGAGTAGAATTGGCGCTCCTCCGAAACAAGTGCTTCCCCCCCAATCAAATTTCCTGATCCGGTCCTGATCGTAAGGCATGTCGATGAAAACAACGATGGATAATAGAGATAAAAGTCTTGCACATACCCTTCAAAGTGCCAATTATCCTTAAATCCTGAATTATCCTTAAAGCACAAAGAAAATAAAGCATCCTCCAAATTATCCTTTAAGCATGCTTACTTTCCCTTCGAGCATAAGTGCCCTAGTGCATTCAGTGCACACAATTATGGCCGTTACATGGGCGAGCTCACAATTGCATGCGTTCAATAATAGCATGCGCTGGCGTACCGACCTTTTGGGAGCACGACTGGGTGGCATCATAATACATCGTCCATCATAAATCAACCGTACGGAATTCACGTAGGAGAGCCTTATTCCAAAAATAAGTTACAAATTCCACTAGATGTCGGATGTCAGCTGCCAGTCGGCCACGCCGTATTACGCCATGGTGCGCAGACAGCGCAATACCAAACCGCATCCCTCGACGGCAACGCAATATCACACCGCATCCCTCGACGGCAACGCAATATCACACCGCATCCCTCGACGGCAACGCAATATCAAACCGCATCCCTCGACGGCAACGCAATATCAAACCGCATCCCTCGACGGCAAGCTTTTATATTTGTGCGGGTGCTTGCTTGTAATGATGACGACGAAAGACAACGCAAGATAAACATATCTCACCTTTCAACTTCACAATGCACGATAACTTCATGACGAGGACGATGCGCCTTACCATTATGCTTCCCCACTGTGCCACACCACAGCAGTTACAAGTGCGCGGTAACGCGGGCGCGACGCTTGGCTTGGTCTGTTTTTGTCACGTTCGAGATTCGTATGCAAATATACGGGTTCAGCAGACTAGGTTTGACCCTAGGGGTGAAAACACCACGTTTTAGGCAGTACCTATAAACTTAAGGGTTGGCAAAGGGATCGGGACAGGCAATTAGAGGACGGGGGATTTGACGCAGCCACAGCATTGGTACCAGAGTTTCACGAAATCCTTTGTAGTGTGCTGGCTTGGTGTGTTGTAATCCATGTTGTGTTTTGGTGAAACATGACATGGCAGAGATCATGAAGGAATGGCACAGAAAACTTTGCTTTGACCAACGATATGATCTTTGGGACAGCGTATTATAACCTCCACAGCTCATAACCTCCATAGTTCATAACCTCCACAAATTCGACACACCCGAAGTGGTCGTAATATCCACAGGTCATAACCTCCACAGTCACATCCTCCACAACTCCAAGCGGTCATAACCTCCACAACTCCGAAGCGCTCATAACCCTCACAGCTCATAACCTCCGCAAATCCGAAGCGCTCATAACCTCCACAGCTCACAACCTCCACAACTCCGAAGTGGTCATAACTTCCACAACTCCGAAGCGCTCATAACCTCCACAGCTCACAACCTCCACAGTTTCAAGGACTCCATTATTTTTTAGAAGCATCACTTCAGATAGCTATCGCTAAGTAGCAGCACGGTCTAGATATTATAGCAACGAATATTGAATGAATGTCATGCGATTGAACGTTGAAGTATGGGTCAAAATATTTATCGCTGGATGGCAGGATGTGTCATTCAATACGCATTTGTTGTGTGCCGGCATTGTTAGCTCTCCAGAGCTCGGCAACCGGCAGTCGTCTCGTGGGAAGCTGATATGCGGCGCAGTGGCGGATTGTGAGCACGAACACACTGCTCAGATCTGTTTGTATCCGATTTCATGGTTAGCTTAAAATGTGTATTACATTGTGATTCTCGCGCAATATTTGCATTTTCCGCCCGGAATATGCCGACTAGTCATACCCTGGTGACGCCATTAATCAGCTGTCTGGGGAAGGGACGGAGAAAGCGCAGCGTCTGTGGCGCAGAAGTGGACGGTTCGCGTCGCGAAACCGTGACGGTGCCGCTGATGAAAATGTACATTTAACCTGCGAGAACTGGTTACCCATAGTTCAGTTATAACCTGCCTCTTGTCCACCAAAGTTGCACACCAGAGTGCAGTTCGTATGCATTACGAGTTGGCTCTCTTTTACGTGCACGGTGTCGGGATCTTTTTATCTCGGGATGGCGCTTGCTGGACAAAGTAACTGCTTTTATAGGTCAGTGACCATCAGGCCAGACCACCGTTCCGAACTCTCAAGGAAAGAATCACTCATGTATTACTCATCATGTACGATTGTGTGTGCGTACATCTAAAGCACCTCGGTTCAATTAGTTCAGCAGTGGTGAAGTTCTGCAGAATGCAGCCACGCTTTTTGTCTTGTTACACTTTATGCGTTAAAGTTAAAAGCTCCGAGCTATTTTCGTATAGTATCATTTCATTTTGTGGTTGGAAATTGGAGCTGAAGTTCAGATTTTTCCTGTCTTAATTCTGTCTTGTAATTATAGTGTCGGAGCTTATTGGTGACATAATCCGGCAACATGGCATTGCACATAGGGTTATATTCCGGTCATAATGTTCGATGTTTCGGCTTTCATGTAGCAGGGTAATAATCGTAGACAACCTTACGCATGTACGCTAGGTAGTTTCAAACATGGTGCGACGGCCCGGGGAAAGTTTGTTAAGGGTGGATTGCTGTAAAATAGTGGTGCATACAGTGGCTCCGACACGTCATTTTAATATGGGTGGGGTATAGCAAAGGCGACCCCAAAAACCTTGCCTGAGATGCAGGCTTTAAAAAAATCAAAAATTCCATTATCTTATCGGGTTCACATTATCACCTATGCGGGGCCAGTTTTCATATATTATAGTGAGGCATTGAAAAAATAATAACCTGTGTCAGTTTTTTAAGAAAAGTGAATTTAATTTACCTTTTGCTTACACATCACACATGGTGGCCAAGAGCGGGAGCTGGCCACAGCCGTCCCGTGATTCCGACATCATTGGACACGGAAATTAAACCAGAGCGCGTAGCCCTCCAGTAAAGGTGGGGATCCCGGGGAGGAGCGTCAGGACCCTCCCTGTGTTCGTTGGACCCTCATTGAACCCTCCGTGGAAAAATGTGCTCTATAAGAAGAATCAACCTAAATGCAACGCAATTAAGAGGAGGGGCTGAGACAACGCCCGAACCGATGTATTTTTCATTCTAAGTTGGATTTGTTGCCTGTGGGAGGGCAATTCTTGCTGCTGCCCCACCCTCCGGAATCTCGAGAGCTCTCCACCTATGCCTTCCAGTATTAAATTTTAAGCTTAAATGTATTCTTATATAGATTACTTAAATGAGCTCGCTATGATCCAGGTAATTTGCACGTTCGTCCTGCATCATTTTTACAACTGAAGTTATATATAATCGAACTCTTGATGTTCGCGTCATGTAGCATCGATTTATAAAACGACTCGTAGCTATTCAAAACACTCGTTACTATTTCGTGCCGTTTTTATCGGAGCTTTCACGACGCTCAAACTCATTCCAGGCTATACGGGCAATTGCTCACCTGGATGTTTAGCGGCAGCGAGAAGCACCAGAACGACACACAGCCTTTCGGTTGAAAGACCAGCGCTCTACCCCTGGGCTATGGGCGCAATATGACCATAGTTGTCGACGCGCCCTAAAGTCCAAATAACTAACTAACTAACTACCACTGGGCTAACTTGTCTCCTTTTCGGGTCATATTCACTCGTATATTTCCAACACAGTCATGGCACAACCTTGGTGAATACACCCGACAGGCCACATTCGTCATGCACGGCCGCCCCGCTTCGCGGTGGTGCCTGCTGGGTGCAGCCGTGGTACCCGCTTGGTGCAGCCGTGGTACTCGCTTGGTGCCGCACTGTGCCCGCTTGGTGCGGCACTTGCGATTGGGTGATCGAGATTATCCCTTCAAGCTTTCGGCCCATCTCGCGTCTGTCACACTTTAAAAAATCGAAACATTTTGTGCGGCGAACTCGCTGCGTACCTCTCACCAAACAACATTCTGTCTGCTCACCAATATGCCTACAGGCCTAGCCACTGCACGGAGGATACCGTGCTCGACGCTGTGTCCTTCGATGCCTCTAACGAATCAGCTTCAACACCGACGGAGGCGAACTTTCAACTATCATATCAGCAGATTTGAGTAAAGCCTTTGACAGCATCGACCACGGTGTCCTCATTAACTCCGTTGGTGCTGTCTCAACCCCACCTGGATTCGCAGTTACCCGGGTGACTAGGGCAGATGGTGAGAGGGGCTCGGAGACCCGTCCCGTCACCCATGGTGTACCAGAGAATTCCATAGCATGCTTGCTTTTCAGCCTCTTCACCAACGACCTTCCGCTACTTTCCCGAACATCACCTTATCTCGCACGCTGACGACACTCAGCTGCTTGACCATGCCGTTCGGATGAAGCAAATCTGCAGAAACACAAATCCCTCCAAGAGCATTCACTCGAAATTCTTCAGATATGGTTTAGGTTCAACTAGCTCCAGATGAAAACGGACTTCATGCTCATTGGCTCTCAGCGAAAGAAAAAAAACTGTAGATTTCCAGTTTCAAATTTCAAATGTCAAATCAACACAGGCCTTCAAGCTGCTGGGTGTCTTCATAGCTCCCGTTCGGGAAGGGTGTGGGGGGCTCCTCACACAGGTCGCCCGGAACCACAACGGCTTCCTCATCTACCTCTACTGGCTCCGTCCCCACTTCACCAAGGACACTCAAATTACTTATTCAAACTCACGTCTTTCCGCATATCACTTATCGCATTTCTGTCTGGGGAGGAGCATCCAAGGGTCAGCTACAGAGTACAAAAAACTTGTCAACTCCGCAGCCAGGATTGCCACTGGAACACATCGGTCCGGCTTTGGAGCTCTGGGGAGGCATAGAATCAAATATAATGATGGAAAGATTAATACGTATGGCTCAGAAGCCTATTGTGAAAGGCGGACCAATGGAAATGGCGCACGGTGTATGGAATACGGGGCATGTATGGCTCAGAGGCCCAATCGATGCGTATGGCCGGCCCAATATCAACTATTATCATCCGGTTCTCACCAATGTACAGTGGGCTAGATCGCCTTCAAACCCGCTTTTTTTTAATCAACTTTCAACTTTGCTACTTCTGATCACGGATACATATGTAAAAATGAACGGTGCATTCGATGGTTGCATTCATTTTCACCGTCGACATCATCTTGGTGGTGCAATATGCTGTTAAAGTCGGCCAATGCCGCGATGTTTAAGCCGGTTTCCGAGCGGCGCTGTACACTAGCTATGTTTATGAAGTCCTGATTTAGTCATGGCATCATAAAAGTAAGCATAGCATGGGGCTGTTTGGTTCATCTGCTTATGAAAGCCATCGCAAATATAATGTTAACGGAAAATTTCGGACCTGTTTCGTACAATTAAGCCTCGGAGAGTGATACCATCATTTATTGAATACTTCCGTAGACAATTCCCTGGATCCTTAATATAGAGTTATAAAGTGAGTTCCACCGAATTCCACGGATATTTTGCACACAGCGATAACCCAATGCCTTCAGATCGTGGATCCAATGTCCAAAATTGCGCGTTTTTTGCGCTGAATCCGTATATTTCAGTTTTAATGTGTATGTTACTGGAGCGGCGCGGCACCTCAGTCAGCTGACGGCCCTGCGCGGCGGCCGTCCACTGCCGCCCCGGTGCATGCGATGGGTGTCAAATTAACGGAGAGCGAGGCTCTGATCAATATGACACGGATAGGTCGGGTGACGATATCCAGTATCCAGAAAGGTATGGTATCCAGGTCACTGTCGCACACCGGTGAGCTTCGTCAGTTTGAAGCCACGGGTAGAAAAGAGAGCATTATCTGCGCGGCGCTACACAAGTGCCGATCGTGTCGATCTGAGTAATATCGTGGTTGGTTCAGGCGTGATTAAAAGCTCTATGAGGCTAGAAATTTAGGAAACATGTTGAGAAGGGAACTCTTTGAGCGTATTGAACAGCATGAGGGTATTATCAAGACAACAGTTGATAGCTAAATTCCGTTTTTGGACTGTAAAGAGGATAACAACTACCTGGTGATAAATTGAAATAGTGCAAATGATGCCTGCATAACTTCATAAGACACGAGCTGATTGTCCCACTCATCAATGACGTCAATGACAATGATGTCCCACTCATCTTAACTTCAATGACGTCCTACTCGTACTCGGCTGAAAGCCTTGTCGACTCGGACTGAAGTGAAGAGGGCTAAGTCACACACGCACACACACACACACCACACACCAGACAATATAAGTTGAATATAGTGTCGGCGAGCTCGGTGGAATCGGTTGACAGGTAACGTGACTAATTAGGTATGTAGGTCATGTGTGATTTGCATGTTCACATACACACCTGTAAGCACACATACCTGCTAATGTTGACATGAGTAGTGTTGCACGATGTGTGCGCAATATAGATGAGGCCTTGCACGAATTGTCTGCTAAATTTAGGTATGATATTGATGTTGGGATAATTTATTTATACTATAGTACTGTTGGCTTCACTGTATTAAGCGAGCCTTGACAAGTACAGCAATAACGTATTCATAGCCGCGATCAGCAGCTGCTAGAATCGACATCCGTCCGTGTATTAATTCACCAACAACCCTAATGCGATGAATTAGCCCCCCCCCCCCTTCTCACGGGCTACCAGTACTCAGTACGCCAAAATGGACCACATAATCGAACTCAGCGAACAAGAGAATCCCAGGAAACACTATATTGTCCCATCTGGCAGGTGCTTCGAATTAAAAGCGATTTTGAAGACGATCTGACACACTGCAATACATTGACAGTAACAACATCAAGAACGGTGGAAATACATTGACAGTAGCAACATCAAGAACGGTGGAAATACATTGACAGTAACAACATCAAGAACGGTGGAAATACATTGACAGTAACAACATCAAGAACGGTGGAAATACATTGACAGTAACAACATCAAGAACAGTGGAAATACATTGACAGTAACAACATCAAGAACGGTGGAAATACATTGACAGTAGCAACATCAAGAACAGTGCAAATACATTGACAGTAACAACATCAAGAACAGTGGAAATACATTGACAGTAACAACATCAAGAACAGTGGAAATACATTGACAATAACAAAATCACGAACGGTGGAAATACATTGACAGTAGCAACATCAAGAACAGTGGAAATACATTGACAGTAACAACATCAAGAACAGTGGAAATACATTGACAGTAACAACATCAAGAACAGTGGAAATACATTGACAGTAACAACATCAAGAACAGTGGAAATACATTGACAGTAACAACATCAAGAACAGTGGGAATCATTATTGACCATTTCTCTCTGTAAACACACCTTGGTTCCTTGAAATTATTGGTGCAGAACTACGGGGAGCAGTTGATATTTGGTGAAGTGGTAGGGGAGGTCAATTAAGGGTGTTGCTAGGCAAACAATAGTTGTTGATAGAAGTTGAAGTCTGTACCGCAAACGTTTTGTTCTTGCACATAAAGCGTAGCATGTACACCTTTTATAAGTTACGGTTTTAAGCGCTATTGATATTAATCATTTATTTGTGCTATCAACAGATATTATTATCATGTATGAACAGAAATGAATTTGCATCCTACAATAACATGACATATGCTTATGCTGACTTATAATATTAGTGGAACAGATGTAATCCATCGGCAGGGTAATATTTGAACGCCGTGAATGCTGTAATGTCCCTTAGTGGAGGCCGAGTCCCACCTCCTATATATGTTTTACGTTAGGAAAAAGCTACCAAGACGTTTATATTACATCCGGTATCTGGCAAGCACGATATAGGAGGTGAGAGACGGCGGCCGGCAGACAAAGAAAGTGGTTTACCGAACAGGCATACAGAGGACATACCCATATGACACGTGACAGTACATTTGGAGGGTGCTCTTTGAGGTCCTGGCCTCCGGACACCACTCGCAACGTGAAGGCGAAGCGGAGGCACTGGCGTCCAGGGCGAGCCGTCGGTATCCGGGCTCCACCTTGTTTGTGTATGTAAATCGTGAAGTTAAAAGCTTCGAAAAACCAGAAGGAAGAAAAACCAGGCTGCTTGTAGACCTTGAAGGTGAAAAAAACAAGCGCAATCCAAAGGGCAGCCATCCTTTTTTTCCAACTTCGATCGGTCCCTGTGTGCCTATTGTATGATAACCGATATGTTTGGGTCAGGCGAGAGCTGAGAGGAAATTTGGCGTTTGACTTGACCAAATTCCACTTCAACTGGCATTTTCGTGACTAACGCTTAGTGTGCCGGCAACGCGTCGACGGGCAACACGGCTGAGGTTAAAGGTGGCTCCTCCTGGCCGCTTTCTATAACTTTTATGGATATGTCACATATCGACTGCGTTCCAGGTGATATCGACAGGGCAATGCACACCATGGTCTCATCCTAAAGTTCTGTCCTAGGTGCGATCTATGGCTGGGATTTTTGATTCTCCATTTTCAGCTTGATTTTTACTAAAGAAAGGTAAAGATTCTTTTTCTTTAAAAAAATTAACTAAAGATTTAATTATCTTGAAGGTAAAGAGCTTCTCATCTTTCTATAACTAAGCTCCCGATTGTAAAATGTATGGTGTAGTAACTCGTACTACAATGGCATATTGGTAAGTATCATGTGCGAGTGCAGCTTCATACACTTCGATTTTACCGAACTGTTTGATTGTTATAAATGAGACCTCGTGACCTAGCTTTGAGGTCAAAGTTGATAAATGTGGCTAGTGATTCAGATCGAAGTTACCAATAAATGAAATGTGTTAATATAATTATATAGGTAAAGATAATCATTACTTGAATATCAGAATGCTACACTGGGGCCCACTCATATTTTGGGGAAACGTCTTCTTCGGGCATTGTCGGAGGAGATTGGCAGACACACACAAAACATGAACATTATTGTTTCATGTTGATATGTCAGTGTCAGTCTACAGTTTTTACTTTTTATAAATAAAATAATTGGCATCATTGCCACCATTACCATCACTATGATTGTCCGACTCAAAAGAACTCTTGTAAATTCCAAATCGGTACAGATTTATACCCATCTAGAATCCTGTGCCAGTACCCGTGTTCTGCACCTGTGCGAACTTGCATGGTAACGTCAAGCGTCATGGTAACGAGTTTTATGTGACGTGAAGCATGGTAGCATTCATGGGTGTCGATGCGTTGGAAAAAAAGTTGTGGGGGCAAAGGAGATTCAGACCAAGATAACCCACCTAAATCCAAACCTGACTGGATTTGGGAATCGCAGTATTTTTGTTTCGGAAAGTTCTTTTTTGTGTGGGACTCGTACAAATGCATCGAACGTTAAGAGCAGAGGCATTGGTCCACCAACTTGAAATTGAGTAGCATAGGGGCCGATGTTAACACTCGCATTACGACGTTTATGTGGTAACGCCGTTCACGAAGGGGCCGAACCCACTCCATGATCCTCGGAACTAAGCGTGCTAGGGTAAATTATAACGGCGTTGGAAAGCCTGTTCAACTTAAGGTTCGATAATGTTTTACAAACATCCACAGGTTCCATATACGGTTAGATTTGTACTTTCTAATTATGGCTGTGGAGAGGACAATTCTTGAATAATCGAATATGGAAATAATATTTTCTTTCAAGTCTATATCAGGAGTTAAGTTTTCACTTTTCAATAAATCTAGAGCACTTTGTCACAGAGCAATCCATTGTCAAACAGTACCATGCAATCACCAAATGAGAAAAAATAGATCATAATTGTCTGGAGAGGATACAGTTATCGATGGCAAACATTCGAAAACCGGCTGTTATTCCAACCCTGGTCCCATACATGATCTGCTAGAATTGACACTTGGTTACGGTGACAAGGAAGTCATGCTTAACGGAACAAGGTTTGTGATTTTCGGCGGTATCCGAGATGCCGTTAACTTGTGCGGTATGCATATATATACATGAAATATAAGGCTCAGAAGTGTGCCAGTTTGTCGAGCACGATGCTTACAAGCCGTTGCCACCCGGTGACATGTCATATCAGCTCATTTTCCGTCCAAGGTATGTACCTAGCCGTCGGAGTGAAACAATATGGGCACACAAATACAACGAAAAAGTCTGGTGAAGGAAATAAGGAAATAAGGAATTTAGCTCACTGCAATTAGACAGACTGCAATCCAAGCTTTCTTTTCACTAGGGAGAGAAAAGGTGTCTTTTCATATTTACAAGTGGAGAACATGAAGCATGGTGCACAGCATGATGTGGGAGGGAAGCACGAGAGTGACAACCTTCAATTGCCCAGATCTGCGACACCTCGGCATTTATTAAACTGGCTTAGGAATCAACACCAACCTAGTACCAGCGAGTCAGATAGCACAGGGCAGACTATAGCATGGGGCTCACTGCTAGCGAGTTTCTTGATTTCGGAATGTGGGTGTGGAAGTACGAACAAAGTGTCATCTTAGGTAAGATATCCAATTGTGAGGCGCAAAGATTCATGCAGAAATAGGTTGAAGCATTCCTACTTAGGTCGACCAACAAATAATGAAATTTTCCTTGTAAAAATTGTGTTATTTAATATTCCCGTGATTTGTTAGACTCGTCTGATGCACTGAAACGTCAGCGGTCTGATGATACCAGCCACAGCTCCCTGGGTCCTCACTGGCCAATTTTATTAGCATTTCTTTGCAAGCACCTTTAGGTGAGCGGCGCACATCAAGCTGTTTAAATGACGTTAAAAGCTGGAAAACAACAGAAAATTGTCCACTTCTTTGATTCATTCGGCTTTCAATTTAATTTCGAACACTATTTCTTGGCCGATATTATGATATGGTTAGTCGATAGGCATCTATCCACAGCGTGTGCATAGCGTGCATGTCGTGTATGTTATGTGTCACGAACGGGGTGTGCGTATGCATTTTACGGAGAACAGTAGCTTCCGGATTGTTTGTTGTTTTTTCTTTATCCTGGTGCTGCGATGCTCGAGTGTACATGCCTACCAGGTAATAACAGAGATATGCGATATGCACGAAAGGAGGCCCAATTTTGACTGACATTTACTTTAGTGCTTTCGTTTGCTTAATTTATTTTAGTGCTTTTGATAAGATACTTTTACAACAGATACCGTTGTGTGTTGACAGAGTAAGCAATTGTGCATAAATGTTTGCCTTGTGCGTAGTACCATTTAAGGCGTCTCCGGAATTATCAAGTCTTTGTTTATCAAGACCTGACATGGCACAGCTGAAAAGTATGGCAGTGAGAATTCGCCCGATAGATGCAATCGCTTAATTTTTTGTGTGCGGTTTGACGAAGGGTTGCACTCGAATATACACCAAGAGCTAAGTAACTTTGACTGCATTTTCTAACCATTGAGGAACGGTCATCGCATAATATTGATGAAATGAAATGTTCCTCGCAAGAGCGTTGAATGATTTATATAAGCCGATCTACCCTAAACTCTACTCCAATGACACCAATCCCCTAACTTGGACACGGGTTACTGATTGTGCGTTGGTAGACGCATACCATCAGGTGTTCGCCGCAAGGTCAGTAGCGACACCAACATTGGAGGGCAGTGAGTCCTGAGCGAGCTCTCAGCCGGCGCGCTGTTTTTTTTCTTCCCGTGTAGCGATTTGTAGAACCTCAGTGCAATTTTCCGAACATTGCTTGATATTTCGAGGAACCTCTTGGTTTTTATTGGTCCAGTCTGATCCACCCAGACCCCCCCCCGCCCCCAGCAATCTGTGAGGTCACGGTAAAATTTTTGCTGATTCCGGCGCGATTTTTCGAGGGCTTGGCACGATTTGTGGCCCTGGCACCACTTTTGGACACCCCGGCACGATTTGTTTGGTGGTGCAGCACGCTTTGTTCGGGACCCTATCGCGGTCGTTGGGGTCGGGCGCTAATTGGTTTGGAAACCCAACGTTTTTTTGCGGGGACACGGGACGATTTTTCGAGGAATTGCCCACATTTTGTTTGGTCAAAGGCTAAATACCAGCTAGGACATGAATGGTCCACTCAACCTAACCACAAGATGCCGTCCCAATCATGGGCGGAAAATGCTGTATGACAGGTATGGGCATGGTCATACCAACTTCAAAGTTCGTGGCATTGCCACACCAACTTTCTGTGACATTAATTTTGTAATGCAATTGGAACAATATTACAATTTAAAAGGTAAAATTCGAACTGGGCAGGATAGGGACGTCGCCAAGTTTTGTATGGAGGGTGTCCGGTTCACCCCCACGATTTGTAAACTCCCCGGATGTCGAACGGTCTATTTCGAAAAGATTCGCTTATCGCGTATAAAATAAGGCAATATTTCTTCATTGTATGGCGTATGTGCCTAACCAAATGTACGTAACGTAAAGGTACGTATGCGTAAACGTGCGCACATCGGGTGATGCGTACATTTACGCTTACGTACATTTGCGTTTACATACTTTTGCGTTCACGTACATTTACGCTTACGTACATCTGCTCATACGCATATTTGCGCTTGCGTACATTTACGCATACGTACAATTGCACATACGTACATTTGCGCTTACGTACATCTGCGCATATGTACATTTACGCATACGCAATTTGCGCATACGTACACTTGCGCATACGTACATTTGCACATACGTACTTTTGCGTGTATGTACATTTGCACTTACGTACTTTTGCACATACGCACATTTGCCATACGTACATTTGCGCTTACGTACATCTGCGCTTACGTACATTTGTCCGGTTGCCTCGCGCTCGGGCAGGACCGGACCGGGCCGCTCAAATCGAAGCCCTCGCTCGTCATCAAAGTACACAGAATATGCACAGGCTTGCGCCTGTTGGTTAGTATAATTGTTATATAACCCGCTGTGCGCACACCCCCTTGGTAGAATGTGTCGCTCAAAGGGAAAGTTGGCCGCTTCGTAGGTGCATTTCACTACTGTGGCTCATGTCGGCGATACAAAGTTTGATATGAAGGCATAGGAGCAGCTTCCATTTCTTTCTCAATAAATCCATGATCGAAGTCACCGTGCACCAACCAGAATTTGCTGCGGCCCCTGCGGGGCAGATTTTCCCCCATGGTTGACCAGCCTGCTGAGGCCTCATTTGTTGACTTGCCGAAGGAGATGGAACGTCCGCCCAGCCAAAATCCAGCATGGCCCCGCAGGCTGCGTGAACATGCGCATCCTCACTATTGCAATCGGTGCCCGGCGCCTGTCCAGCCCACGCTGGTCACGATATCTGCTCGGGCGGTGCCCAGCTGGAGTACGATAAAAAAAGCCGGCCGGAGCAGTGCCGGAGCCCGCTAAATATATGTTGTACGGGTCATCTTGGGCCCCACTGTGGTTATGATACAATGTCGACTGGGCAGCTCCGTTGGTACTGCGCGAGGAAGTTATCTTGTAATGCAGTTATAAGAAAGGTTATATTAATTACTGTAGGTACGTGTGCTCTCCTCTCTTCTTCTGTCTCTTCTCCTCCGCTTCTGTCATCTTCTTCACGTAGGTAAAGTCGTCGCATGTATAAATGCGACTTCCCCGTCTCCTCCCTTCCACAACTTGGAAGTCCATGCTCAGCTCGTAGCGCAAGCTATGAGAGCACTACGTCACCGTGGGATGTGAACTGGATATGCGTTCCCCAAATGCTGCGACATGACACTCTTCTCCGCCCATCCCCAAGTCAGCCATCTGTGTTGTGCGTCTGTTCATAGGCGTGACGAGGGCATGAACAGCTATCATATTGCAGGCGGATATCATGCAAATGTTATGCGATCATCCGCCACTGCGTGTCGCATTATTTTCCCGCGCGTCGATGTATTACAGGCGGAAATCGTGTATATGTTATACGATCATCCGCTACTGCGCAACGCATTACTTTCCCACGCGTCGATGCGCGGGCTACCGAGCTCTCGAACAATAGTAAAGCTGCACGCAATGAGCACGTACTCAATAATGTCATCCTGCCGTCTGGTGAGAAATATTGCTACCTATGCTTCAACATTCAATCTCATGGTGTTCATTGCTTGTTCGTTGCTATAATATCTAGACCGTGCTGCTACCTAGCGATTGTTATCTGAAGTGATGCTTCTAGAAAATTATGGAGTTCTTGAATCCGTGGAGGTTTTGAGCGCTTTGGAGTTGTGGAGGTTATGACCTGTGGAGGTTATGACCGCTTCGGAGTTGTGAAGGTTGTGAGCTGTGGAGGTTATGAGCGCTTCGGAGTTGTGGAATTTGTGAGCTGTGGAGGTTATAAGCGCTTCGGAGTTGTGGAGGCTATGGCCTGTGGAGGTTATGACCGCTTCGTAGTTGTGGAGGTTGTGAGCTGTGGAGGTTATGAGCGCTTCGGAGTTGTGGAGTTTGTGAGCTGTGGATGTTATAAACGCTTCGGAGTTGTGGAGGTTATGGCCTGTGGAGGTTATGACCGCTTGGAGTTGTGGAGGTTGTGAACTGTGAAGGTTGTGACCTGTGAATGTTACGACCGCTTCGGGTGTGTTGATTTGTGGAGGATATGATACCTCTCTGATCTTAGGTCAAATGTTCTGCCAGCAAGAATGGATTGGATGAATTGCTTACAAAAAGTTCACTCGAATCTGTGCAATGGTCGCTGCGATCGCAAATATCCAATCTGAGTGGCAATTAAAGCTGGCAGCCTTGGGTTCTAAGATCTCTGCTAACGAAGGCATTCCCATTGCAACCCAGAGAAGAGTGGAGTAGCTGGCGAATGACTGCCACACACGATGGCTGGGGGCAGGAAGACAGCCAAAATCAAGGCGAGAAGGTACTTCAGCGCTGTCGTTGGGACGGTAGCTTGGTCAGTTAATTGGATGTAGCCATCTGCAGATGCTTGCACAACTAATGCAAATGTTCCAAAGGACATGAAGTACCAGTCATTGAAGTCCCTTTTCTAACCGACCAGCGAGGACCAGACTGGTGTGTATCGGTGGAGCAGATTTGTTCAAAGGACTCCGAAAGGATGAAAGGCAGCAACAGGCAGCAAGACGAGCTCAGTGCGAATCTCCAGAAACGTTGTTGTTGTGCTCATATTCTCCAAGAACGGAAGACGGCAACTCAGTGCGAATCTCCAGAAACGTCCGAGTTGTAATTACTTTTTCAAGGCGGCATCGCCGGGATGGCTACTTGGTGCAACAATGTCATTTTGGAGCAGTCCGAGGTCTCGTTGGGCAAGAGCCTCGCTGGCTACGATATGAAACAGTGGAGCCCTGACACAAACCGCCTTGGTATCTGACCGATATGCAGTGTCAAAATAATGGGTTTTCGTTAGGTGTGAGATGCCGTAACGATTACAGGATGTCGAAATTATCAATGAGAACGATCTCACTTCAAATGTCGTTATAATTCTTCAAGCTCAATTTTGAGCCAATACCTAACTCACATGGAACGTTTTTGGCTTGTTTTTGTACACACCTTATATATGGATGTCTCTATTAATGAAAACGATAATAATACCATACTTTGAACCCAGTGTGGAATAAACTACCACATCATAGATAATCCCTTTACTTAGAATTGTACGACAATATATTTGTGTATCACAATACACAATGGTGAGCATGGGCATGAAACTTACGCATGAGATGCTGTTCAAAGCGAGCCATAGATACTTTATAAACACCCATCAAAAAGCAACATGCCAATGATTCTCTGGGAGGGATATCTGTTCAGTGTTCAGAAGGTGTATATTTCACCCTAGTTCACGAAAAAATGTATAACTACCGATATGGGAAATCGAATCGACCAGCAGCTGCATTGATCATTGCAGTCCAGGTTGATGTAGGGAGAGGAACCGCTAATGGCTCATCTGAGGACTTTAAACTCACCGGTAATGCATTTATGGACTCGCCTCTAATGCATAATGCATTTCATCATTCCATTCAACTCGCCTGTAATGCGTAATACTTTCAACATTGCGTGATAGTGGCTAAAGACCGCACCGGAATATGACGATGCACCAGCTGTCCATCCTTTTTTAAAATTTAATTCCTTAGATCGGGCATTCCTCTTGCGTGATGCATGCCGTGAGTGAAGATGTTTGAAAATGATTAGTGGGGCTCAGTGCATGGAAACAATGGGTGCTGCGAATTTGGTTTTTTGTCTCTCGGCATGGGAGGGTCCCATGCTAAGAGATCAAGAAGTAGATGGGGTGCAAAGGCAAAAATGGTTGGGCCGAGGCCCAGCCGAAAAGGGAACTCCACCTCTGATACACACGGACGAGGATTTGAAGACAAATATGTTATTGTGCATTGGCACCACCACGGGCTTTAGGTGTATATGAGTATCGCCATAGACGTGATGATAAATTCCACGAAGCTTGGTGGGATGCTTCCCCTTCCCCCGTGTTGGCGAAGCTCACATGATTGGGGTGGGAACCTAGCAATGTCAAAACTGGTGAGATGGGAAAACATTGGGGACGAAGGCTTCCTCTCGTAGAGTATCATTTTAATATCAGAAATTATTGGAGGCTCTGCGAACATTGTGTTCAGGGTAACGCAAACTTTCATTACGATTAACCCTTTCCCTTACCTTGTTGCGAATTTATTAAGTTATACCATCCCCATTGTATGTGTAGTCCATAATATAAGCTCTCAATGCGTCTATAGTCGAGGGATACCGCGCAAAAGAACATTTGTTTTTCTAACTTTACGTCGGAAGTTCCCTGTGTTTAATAAAAAGGTCGTGTTGTTTTCCGCGCTACGTCGAATCATGAATGAAGTATTTGCTTCGTATGCGGTGCATGTGCTTCACCGTAGTAAGCATCTACATCGTGCGCGCTCAAGGACGAGCATGCCATTATGGCACTGGGATGTGACCGACCTTAGCCAAGCCACAATCTATTGATGCGCTATCCACGTGCATTACAGGAGCGGGGTGGCCGAATCGTTAATCAGATGCTGTGCTCTGGATACCGAGGCCCCCCGGTTCAACACTGGCGCCACTCGGGACACTTGCCAATCCCTCAGCCCACCGACGAAACAACGTGGACGGCGCCATTGTCCGTGGTCGTGCATAAAGTGCGTCGTAAGCCATCAAATAAATAAATATGCAAACCACGTACATTGCACTGTGTGCAATGTATGCGTTTTATACAAAATATTCCATGTACAACGAGTTTAGATGTGGAGTAACGTGTGCCATGTATCGGTGGGTTTGGTGGATGGCATACAGACGCGACTAGTTATGGCTGCTGGTTTGTGTTGCAGCCTCCCAGAATTTTCCAAGAAGACGAGGCACTCATCAACAAAAAACTTCCCAAGGAGGTACTGATCAGGTAAGAATAGACACGATAATAGGCCCGACGCAGGGCGGGGTTGATGTGGCAAAAGCATGTATTTGGGGAGGATAATGTTGGGGCCATTATCTTGGGAGAGGATAATTGTATTTTCTTTGACATCGAAAGCTGATTTCAGTACGCACGGAAGTTGTGTGCTTTAAGTTTAAAAAAAGAAAAAAGAAATACTAGGAATAAGAATAAGTGCACCAGAACAAGTCCAGATACGTAATATGTAGTCTCATTTTTGTATTTCATTGCTATTTATTGCATTGCTATTATTGGAACTAAATCCAGGATTAAAAAGCCAATGCCTACGTTTTTCTCGACGAGCAGAAAGTTTGCACCATTGCATTGCCAAACAATACCATTCAGCTCTCCAGAAGGGATGGAAATATTGTCTTTCTGGGGAGCATAATGTTCGGGATGATTGTCTTTCTGGGGAGCATAATGTTCGGGATGATTGTCTTTCTGGGGAGCATAATGTTCGGGATGATTGTCTTTCTGGGGAGCACAATGTTCGGGATGATTGTCTTTCTGGGGAGCATAATGTTCGGGATGATTGTCTTTCTGGGGAGCACTATGTTCGGGATGATTGTCTTTCTGGGGGGCATAATGTTCGGGATGTCGAACCCAGGACAAGGTTGTTTCTTTATCCACGGCCCGAAGCATTCGCCAAGTTACCAGATGACAGCCTCCTGCTGGCCTAGGAGGGTGAGATGACGACGGCCTCCTGCTGGCCTAGGAGGGTGGGATGACGACGGCCTCCTGCTGGCCTGGGAGGGTGGTATGACGACGGCCTCCTGCTGGCCTAGGAGGGTGGGATGACGACGGCCTCCTGCTGGCCTGGGAGGGTGGGATGACGGCCTCCTGCTGGCCTGGGAGGGTGGTATGACGACGGCCTCATGCTGGCCTGGGAGGGTGGGATGACGACCTCCTGCTGGCCTAGGACGGTAGGATGACGACGGCCTCCTGCTGGCCTGGGAGGGTGGGATGACGTCCTGCTGGCCTGGGAGGGTGGGATGATGATGGCCTCCTGCTGGCCTGGGAGGGTGGTATGACGACGGCCTCATGCTGGCCTGGGAGGGTGGGATGACGACCTCCTGTTGGCCTGGGAGGGTGGGATGACGAACTCCTGCTGGCCTGGGAGGGTGGGATGACGACCTCCTGCTGGCCTAGGAGGGTGGGATGACGACGGCATCCTGCTGGCCTGGGAGAGTGGGATGATGATGGCCTCCTGCTGGCCTGTGGGGGTGGGATGATGATGGCCTCCTGCTGGCCTGGGAGGGTGGGATGACGACCTCCTGCTGGCCTGGGAGGGTGGGATGACGACGGCCTCCTGCTGGCCTGGGAGGGTGGGATGACGACGGCCTCCTGCTGGCCTGGGAGGGTGGGATGACGACCTCCTGCTGGCCTGGGAGGGTGGGATGACGACGGCATCCTGCTGGCCTGGGAGGGTGGGATGACGACCTCCTGTGGGCCTGGGAGGGTGGGATGACGACCTCCTGCTGGCCTGGGAGGGTGGGATGACGACCTCCTGCTGGCCTGGGAGGGTGGGATGACGACCTCCTGCTGGCCTGGGAGGGTGGGATGACGACGGCCTCCTGCTGGCCTGGGAGGGTGGGATGATGACGGCCTCCTGCTGGCCTGGGAGGGTGGGATGACGGCCTCCTGCTGGCCTGGGAGGGTGGGATGATGACGGCCTCCTGCTGGCCTGGGAGGGTGGGATGACGACCTCCTGCTGGCCTATGAGGGTGGGATGACGACGGCCTCCTGCTGGCCTGAGAGGGTGGTATGATGATCGCCTGCTCCTGGACTGGGAGGGTGGGATGGTGATGGCCTCCTGCTTGCCCGGGAGGGTGGGATAATGCCATCCTGTTGTTGACCTGGGAGGATGGGATGCCTGGTGCAATGGGAAACGCCGAAATTGGAAATGTGTTGTGGATAGGTTTGTGTTCTGCTGTTATGGACGTGTGCGATTATAGCGGCCTGATACGCCTGTGTCGTCAAAACTGGCTCCCATATTGGCAACACGGCAATGTCAGTGGCTCCCATATTGGCAACACGGCACTGTCAGTGGTTCCCATATTGGCAACACGGCAATGTCAGTGGCTCCCATATTGGCAACACGGCAATGTCAGTGGCTCCCATATTGGCAACACTGCAATGTCAGTGGCTCCCATATTGGCAACACGGCAATGTCAGTGGCTCCCATATTGGCAACACGGCAATGTCAGTGGCTCCCATATTGGCAACACGGCAATGTCAGTGGCTCCCATATTGGCAACACGGCAATGTCGGTGGCTCCCATATTGGCAACACGGCAATGTCAGTGGCTCCCATATTAGCAACATGGCAATGTCAGTGGCTCTCATATTGGCAACACAGCATTGTCAGTGGCTCCCATATTGGCAACACTGTAATGGAAGTTGTGCCCAACTCAAATGTGCTGTCGCGCCATTACCCCAATGCATCCCCTGCGTTCTTCCTTTGTCAACAATACTCCCGAATGTGTCACCGATGCCTTCAATGTTCCAATCCGAACGAGGGGGATGAAGAGGGGTGTGCTGTGAAGGAATGAGCGCCGCCTCCAGCGAAGGTAGACGGGAGCAGGGCAGTGTCGAAAATGTCAAGCTATGGGTGGAAAACGTTACCCAGATTGGAATGTTTAACTATTCTTTCCCAATATCAGTCAAATGTTTACTGCGATCCTCTCTTAGTCGTACACTTTAGATATCGATCAAACTTAGAACTTCGAGCACCAGGGGATGGCACGTTAAGAATTGTTGTTGCCACCATTGTTTTAAGGTATAGGTAGAAAACCATGGTTTTCTCTCTGAAAACCATGGCGTTGAGATTGTACGGGCAATATGTGCCTACAGCATCAGTGGCTCGTTTTCTTGGTGTGCAGTTCGATCATCGTCTTACATACAGAGAACATATCAAAACACTCCGAGACAAATGTTTTAAAGCACTTGCGATATTGAAGTGTGTATCTCGTACGTCATATGGCGCAGATAGAAAGACACTACACCTGCTGTATCGTAGTCTGATCCGCTCGAAGCTCGACTACGCTTGTTTCGTATACGATGGCGCGTGTGTTACTACAAAGCGAACGCTTGACGCAGTACATCATGCTGCGGTGCGAATAATTACAGGTGCATTCCGCACCTCTCCCACGGTTAGCGTGCTAGCAGATGCGCGTGAGCCTCCACTGTCTATGAGACGCGACATGCTGGGTCTGCGATACGCCTGCAACATGCGACAGTTCCCGACACACCCGTCATATCCGGCGGTCTTTGCTCATGACTTATATGCTGTCCTTCGAAATCACATTAGGAGAGGAACTCCTTACTGTGTGCGAATGAGGACGCTCCTGGGACGAATGGAAATACGACTACAAGGAATTCGGCAATATGAAGAACTGTCTACTCCTCCGTGGGAGCTGATCTCCCCCTCTATCGATATTTCCCTCGCGGACATGAAAAAACAAGATGTCACAAAAGAGGAGCTACACTCACACTCGCTAGAACATATGTCCACAACGTATCACAAACACCTCATCACCTACACGGATGGCTCGAAGATAAACACCGGAGTGGGTAGTGCCTTCGTGAGAGGATCCGTCACAAGATCATTCTCCCTACCGTCACACGCCACGGTCTTCACTGCCGAGTTGATCGCCATCAACAAAGCACTAGCGTTCATCGAAGTTGATGACGAGGTCTTACATATTATCCTGACTGACTCTCTCAGTAGTCTCTTGGCACTGCGTAGTTTTTATCCCCAAAACGTCATTGTACGAGACATTTTATTGCAACTCACTTCGCTCCATCGTATGGGAAAGCAGGTCTCACTTTGCTGGATTCCAGCACATGTAGGAATCCGTGGAAATGAGCTGGCAGATCAGGCTGTAGGGCGTGCGGCACACGCCCCATGTCGCCGTGCGCTTCCACTTCCTGCTAGTGACTACTACCCTACTATATCATCATTTCTATTCAGGCAGTGGCAGGAAAGCTGGGACCGAATAGACCTAAACAAATTAAAGCGAATCAAACCACACTTGGAGCTGTGGCCCTCGTCATTCAGTCGAACTAGAAGGGACGAAGTGGCCATTTGTCGCCTCAGAATTGGTCACACTCTAGCAACACATAGATACTTACTGTGCGGGGACGACAGACCGGAATGTGTGAAGTGTAATGCCGCGCTGACTGTGCACCATGTGCTGGTGGCGTGCACAGCATATGCAGAAGAACGCAGGAGGCACTTCGGATATGAAGCGCATACTTTGGGACTAGTGGACTTACTTGGAAACGATTCCCGATTTATATATAACAGAGCAGTTTTGGCCTTCCTCGTGGAGATACGATTTCAAGTAATATATGCTTCTGCCTAGGTGACAACTCACTCCCCAGACATAATTTAATTCGAACGTGACAATCTGACGCGTGTCTAAGCAAGTTTGTTATGGGTGCAATATAACCCGCATGGGTTGACGCACCCTAAAACCCCAATAATCATCATGGTTTTCTCTCAGGTCCCGTATTCCACTTTCCGTTACTTTAACTTTTTACTTTTATACTACGTTCGAAGAGAAATGTAACCCTGACACCCGAGTTCAAATTGCATGTTGGGGCATTTTGAGTAGAGGACATCTTTTGCAAAAATTTAACCTCAGCATCACGACTATTGCGATTTTGTGAAGAAAAAAAACTGCATGCTTATTTCATCCCCATCCTTAGGTTATTTTTGTCGGCGTAGGCAGTGGGCTGTGGTAGTCGGCGAACTGATGTCCGTAACTGTGGCCGTCTGTTCCAGAGTGTTCTCGTTCCTGGACATTGTCTCGCTGTGCCGGTGCTCTCAAGTTTGCAAGTACTGGAACATTCTCGCTCTCGATGGCAGTAACTGGAAACGCATCGACCTGTTCTCTTTCCAGCTGGGCGTCCAGGTAAGTTAGGAGATTTGGTATGCCAGGCGGGACGTAGACGGTGTATTTATTGTTGACGGGTGATCAGCAGATGGAAACAGTGGTGATGCCTGGGGAGTATCGGCGATGTCTGCCGAATATCGATGACGTCTGTCGAAGCCTCGGTTATGAGCAGGGAAGGTCACACATTCGCTCACTGTGCCAGTTTTTAGCGGTATGCCGACATTGAGAATAATTACAGATGTTCCGTTTGTGCGTTGTAGTACGTGCTGGCTCGACGGAAGTATGAGCCAATGTTTTAATACATGCTTGCTCGTTGTTTAATAGTATCCCTGAGGGAATGTCATATTCGTATTCGTAAACTATGGAATCTAGCTTCTGATAACATTTAGTGTTGATGATGAGTGAGATTTATTTGCTAAAATGTCACCAACTCCTTTCATTTCACAAATGATTCCTGGGAATGACACTTATCACACTCTTCTCAAACAAGAAAACCGTCCAAGTACTGATAAAGGTGCATACTTAGGATAGAAGGGATAGTGTTCGCAGTTATATATCATTTACTGATTAAAACCGGCTATGTGTTGCCTCCCTCATTTTTGTTTTATGTATGGAACTATTTTGCCATGCACAGCTGTTGTAAATTATTCGTACGATGAAGAGATAAGTGGGGACGAGGAAAATTCGATCTTGGGGACTCTTAGAATGTATTTCCCATGGACTTGACATCTGGAGAGAAGTAAAATGGTGATGTATGGCTATAGCCATCCTGAGGCCTTAATTGATGTATGGAGTCTCATGAACAGCATTTACTTAAGGATGATTCAGCATCAAATCTTTCTGTTGACTGACTCTTCATAAATTCCACCTGGAAGGGCACTTGAATTATCCACTAAGCTCACGTTTGTCTTAATGTATGTAAATCATGTTGAGTTGTGATAGAGCTTCAGATACCACCATACATTTTCTGGAGATATGCAGAGCAGTATACATGGCTCCTCCATATCAAGGTCTGGTTAGCCAAGGCTATCTTACACGGCTGTGTCACTATTCAACACAAATATGACGCCAGCGCCCTTTGTCGCATATAATGATGTTCATGTTTATTGCACGTGATACTGTTACTCTCCGTAGCCGTCGGATGTGTGTGTATGGGCGCCGACAGGTGAGCTGGTGTGTGTATTGGCTCCGACAGCTGAGCTGGTGTGTATGGGCGCCGACAGCTGAGCTGGTGTGTATGTATTGGCTCCGACAGCTCAGCTGGTATGTATGTATTGGCGCCGACAGCTGAGTTGGTGTATGTATTGGCGCCGACAGCTGAGTTGGTGTATGTATTGGCGCCGACAGCTGAGTTGGTGTATGTATTTGCGCCGACAGCTGAGTTGGTGTATGTATTGGCGCCGACAGCTGAGTTGGTGTATGTATTGGCGCCGACAGCTAAGCTGGTGTGTGTGTGTATGGGCGCCGACAGCTGAGTTGGTGTGTGTATGGGCGCCGACAGCTAAGCTGGTGTGTGTGTATGGGCGCCGACAGATGAGTTATGTGTATGTGTATGGGCGCTGATAGCTAAGCTGGTATATGTGTGTATGGGTGCCAACAGCTGAGTTGTGTTTCTGTGTGTTTGGGCTCCGGCAACTGAACTGGTTGTGCAGTGTCCTGAAATTCCTTTTTGGAACAGTGGGCGTGGCGGTACCGGGCCAGGACGTCAAAACCTCTGATGACGTCGAAGCAACTTACAATATTTTGGACATCAAATGGCGTGAAAATATGGATACAAGGGAATGCGGGTTAAGTTTCTTTTCCGCTCCCGATCACACCTGTAAGCCACTCCAAGTACACAGGAAGTGCTTTAATGACCGCTGTCACGTGTTGCAACAATGCTCGTAATGTTTCGGGTAGGAGTCATTGAACAGGTCAGGTGCTAGCTTCAATGCCACATCGAAGTCATGCAGTGCATGCGTGACATATCAGACAAGCTGTTCAGGGCGCGGAAATATACATTTATTTACCACCTCGAAATACGCATTATATTTATTTACGTGTTCAAACTGTTCTAACGTTCCGTATCTGTGGGTTCGTGGACCGACTTAGACAAATTGCATCAATGATGAACGGGAACGGTTCACCTTGTGTGATCATCCCAGCCCCTGACCAGTCTGCCATTATTGCAGGGGCTGACTGACCTATCGGCTCATGCGATGTCCACCCCGACCCCAAGAAAGCCAGTGAATCCTGAAACTTGAGCCTCATCGTGTTCCTCATCTTCAAATCCTGAATATCGAGTATTGACGAAGATACGTTCGTGTCGTCCGGTGGTGTATATACCTGTTCTTGTAAGTTTTGTTTATAGACAATTCGAAGGCAATAAACAGAGTACTTTGATACTAAGTGAAACGATATATACTGTATCGTGCTAGAAATATATCAATTATGGTTCGCGTTTTTATATCAATCATATTCCTTTCCACTAGTTAATTGTGTCCATGGCAACAACGTGAATGCTTAGTGCCAGCCTAACAATGAGGGGCAATCGACAAGCCTAGCATATGAAGTCTACCTATTTGGTCTAGCAAGTATAGTTATACCGCTATACACAGGGTCAGTGATTCAGATATAATTGGCTGTATGACCAACGCAGTCGATGCGCCTCTAAACCCAAATAACCAACAGATGTCATTGACCCATTATAATATATTGCCGACGCATGTATAGACGTATTTATGTAGGCAGGGACGAAGCTCGCTATTGAACGTCACTGACCAGGCAGTGTGCAAGTTGAACTTTAGATGGTGTTGCATTTGTAGCTCCGATTACACATCAGTCACGTTCGGTTGCTTTGTGAATAGCTGGCGCTACCGATGGGCGAGAGCTGCGGGCCGGGCAGGCCATCGTGACTTCGGCAAGCTTCGTGACATATACCATCGGTTTTTTAGTCGTCACGTGTTGGTGCACCCGGATTAAATTAATCACCCTTCATTTCATTAGGATTATATTGTTGAACATCTCGATGATATAAAACAAAAAGTATGGCCAGCTGTACTCAGCATGCCATACACACACACAGTGTGCCCGCCAGTTCATGAAGATGTGAGCACAAATATCTCAATCACAATATCTGAACTAATTACATTATACGGAGCACACGAGTCATTGAATGCATTTGGTGAGCTACCAAGCCGCCAGAGTTCCACCAGGGTACGACCTGATAATGATGGGAGCAAACCATTATATGAGTATTGCATACCCGTATTGACTCAAAGAAACAGATGAGAACTGGACACGGCAAGGCAGGTTGCGAAAAGCTGGGCGTGCAGCTTCTCGGTGAAACAGAGTAATTTGTTGTGGCGTCAGTTACATGGAGCAACGATCGCCACCCTGCAAGGTAATGCAAATAACACGAGTTTTGGACTGACAAACTAAAACGCCATTAAAAAATGTATTAAAGAAGTGATTTGATCAGAAGGTCCACACAGTTTTAGATTATTGGACAATTTTACCAATTTGGCAGCTTCTAAACTGATTCTGCCAGTTGGCTTTGACAAATTATTGCTGGAAGCCGGTCCCAGTGATAGTTTGTTAGTTTTCAGATGTTTTTTTTTGGGGGGGGAGGAGATGCTCACGTTTACCAGACGTATTTAGTAGGCCGTTTGGTGGAACACGTGATGCGGAAAGGTGAATGCATTAAAGCAGGATTTCGCGCGTTTCAAAGATGTAATATGCGTCCACCATGACAAGTTGTATTGAAAAGCGCGTACGGCTTGCGGCGAAGGGGTTGTACAACAAGAAATGCAGGTGTTTTGCAGGCCTTTGTGTTTTCTGCAACTCTTTCACACCAAATACGGAACTTTGGAAATCCATTAGCTTATTCCCCACCCGACACGCTTCGAGCGCATTCACCCAGCTATGTACTGGTACCATCGAGCGCATTCACCCAGCTATGTACTGGTACCATCGAGCGCATTCACCCAGCTATGTACTGGTACCATCGAGCGCATTCACCCAGCTATGTACTGGTACCATCGAGCGCATTCAACCAGCTATGTACTGGTACCATCGCCAGCCATCGACATGTAAGTGAGGTTGCCCGATATTTTTCTACTTTTTTTATAATGCGATATGTGTAAGATGTGGCCACAGTACCAATGGCCGTTTTCTTGGTGTGCGGTTTGACCATCATCGTTCATACAAAGAACATATGAAAACGCTCCGAGACAAGTGTTTAAAAGCAATGGCGATATTGAAGTGCGAGTCCCGTATGTCATACGGTGCTGATAGACCCTGCACCTGCTGTGCTGTGCTGTCCGATTTGATCTAGGCTCGACTACGCATGTTTTCTATTCGATGGTGCGTGCGCTACCATAAAGCGAACTCTAGTACACTAAGGTAAACGAACTCTAGTGCCTTGTACACAATACTGCGTTGCAAATAATTACCGGAGCATTTCGTACTTCTTCCACGGTTGGCGTACTGACATGCTCACGAGCCCGAATTGTCCATGAGACGCGAAATGTTGGGTCTTCGCTTCCCCTGCAAAACGCGTCGGCTCCCGACTCTCCTATCATATCCAGCCGTTTTCTCTCATGACATGCAAGCGGTCTGTCATGGTCACATTAGGAGACGAACACCTTACTGTCTGAGAATGTGGACCATCATGACAAAATGAAAATTCGATTACAAGCAATTAGACAGTGTGAACAGATGGCTACTCCCCCGTGGGAGCTGATCTCCCCCTCTATCGATATCTCCCTCCCTAACATAGGAAAGTTGTATGTCACAAAAGAGGAGCTATTATCACGCTTGTTAGAACATATTTCCTCAACGTATCATAGTTATCTCATTTCGTACACATATGGCTTGAAGATTGACACTAGGGTGGGTACTGCTTTCGTGAGAAGATCCATCACAAGATTGCCGCAGCATGTTTCGGTATTGCCGCAGCATGTTTCGGTATTGCCGCAGCATGTTCCGGTATTCACTAACGAGTTGATTGTCATCACCTGCATACGACAACGTCTTCCATGTCATCCTGACCGATTCTCTGAGGAGTCTTCTGGCATTGCGTAGCTTTAACCCAAAAAATGTCGTTGTATGAGACGTTTTATTGCAACCTAGTTCGCTCCACAAATTGGAAAACTGGTTTCACTTTGCAGGTTTCCAGCAAATGTCGGAAGCATGGTAATGAGTTCGCAGATCAGGCTTCAGGGCCTGCGGCACACGCACCATGACGTCGCATGCTTCCACTTCCTGCTAGTGTCCACTACCAAATTATATAATCATTCCTTTTCAAGCGGTGACAGGGCAAATTTGACCGAACGGACCTGAACACGTTGAAGCAAATCAAACCACGCTTAGCGCTGTGGCCCTCGTCCTTCAGCCAGACTAGAAGGGACGAGGTGGCCCTCTGTCGTCTCAGAATTGGGCACACAGTAGCTACACATTAGTATTAATTGCGGGGCGAAGTAAGACCAAAATGCGTGAGGCGTGATGCCGCACTGACAGTGCGCCATGTGTTGGTGGCGTGCCCAGAACATGCGGGGAAGAACGCAGGTGTCATTTCAGATATGATGCGAACACTCAGAGGTTGGTAGACTTACTTGGCGATGATTCCCGATTCGTCCACAATAGAGCAGTTTTCCGCTCCTTGCGGAGGTAGGATTGCAGGTAGCATATGCACCTGGCTAGCTAATAACTTCTTTCCCCAAATATCTGCTCTTCGTACGTTAGAATTTGACGCGTTTGTAAGCAAGTTTGTTTTTATGCAATATAACCCACTTGGGTTGACGCACCCTAAAGCCCCACAATAAGTTAACACGGGACACGTTATTTAGTGGCTACTGACGCTCCCCAAGAGAACTGCAAGGCGGAGGGAGGGCAGTGTGTTTATGGGCCTGCCGGACCATAAAGTTCATTTGCACCGCCTTTAAAGCGATTGGGTTTTGCAAGGAAGTCTAATACATTCACGTTAAGGGAGTCATACGTTACAGTGTATGTGACGTTAAGGTGCTGAAGGCGGGGGGGCTGGGCGGGGGACATCTTACGGATGTTTAGTGTTTTTAGTTTACTTCTTCGCTAGATAGTTTGTAGTTGGGGTGCGGGAGGATTGACGAGAAAGTTGTGTTTGCCAGTGTGCCGGCATTAGCCTACTCTAGTCGAAGAACACGGAGGCATTTATGTCGTGCGGGCAAGGAGGTAATGCCTCACACCGCCTGTCACACCGGCTGCTGCGTGCTAATAGTAGTTAGTAGTAATTATTGGCATGCGTTCTGGTGCGGAGGGGCGAAATCATGCCGGGTTGTGTGGGGTTGTTGCGGTGGTTTTGTAATATACGTCCAATGGTATCCCTATCTAACTGTTTTAAGTTATCTAATTTTAAGCAAGTGGACTCATCTACGTCCGACGGCACCGCTAGGCACCGGCGTTCCTCGCCGTAACCCACCGACCATTAGTTGTCTGTTCCTGTGTTGGGCGAGCATGAGCGAGTGATTCAGTGGGATTCGCCCAATGTCATCGAGACGTTGCGACTCCATTCACGGATCCGAATTAAGTGAATCGAATGGTCCACTCGCCTGTTGCCGTGCCACGGCTTAGGCGGCGCCAAGTCACGTCTCGTCGTCTCCAGCCGGCTGTGGCCCTTCTAGTCAACATGCCATTTCTGCGACCTCCCACCACTCACTGTGACCTTCTCCGGCTACTCGTGTTGCTGGTCGTGGTGCAGGCCGTGGTGCGGGGCGTCAGCCTGCCGTTCACCCGCCCTGCCGCCGGGAGGTCGCAGGGACGCTCGTGATCTTGTCCGAGGTCAGCCGCACGGACCGGTCGCTGTCTGGTCTGCCCCGGCCGGCCAACCAGCGGCCGCCGCGGTCAACCCCGCCCACCGACCCCGGCGCGGCAGGCGCGCACCCGGGGCCCGCCGCCGGGGGAGCAAAGGCCTTCTCACTGACTACATAAACATCCAGACTTTCAAGTCCAATATACTCTAGCTCTTCCACGAGGTCTTTCTGGGGCTGATTTGAGTATGGTTTGAGTATGATCTACAACTGTGACTGATAAGTGCAAACATATTGAGGTGCTTGCTCCCATCGTTAACGTTCATGCCCCGTTTTGGTCGATGCGCCTGCGCAACCCTGGTGCCCCTGCAGTGACAGACGGCACCCGTGACCTGATGCAGCGCAGCACGGTCACGGCTCCGACCCCTACAACGCTGGTGCCCCTGCAGTGACAGACGGCACCCGTGACCTGATGCAGCGCAGCACGGTCACGGCTCCGACCCCTACAACCCTGGTGCCCCTGCAGTGACAGACGGCACCCGTGACCTGATGCAGCGCAGCACGGTCACGGCTCCGACCCCTACAACCCTGGTGCCCCTGCAGTGACAGACGGCACCCGTGACCTGATGCAGCGCAGCACGGTCACGGCTCCGACCCCTACAACCCTGGTGCCCCTGCAGTGACAGACGGCACCCGTGACCTGATGCAGCGCCGCCAGCAGGCTCTAGCCGTCACGGCTCCGACCCCTACAACCCTGGTGCCCCTGCAGTGACAGACGGCACCCGTAACCTGATGCAGCGCCGCCAGCAGGCTCCAGCGCAGCACGGTCACGGCTCCGACTCCTGCAGGGAGATGGTCCGAGCTGTGCGCTCGGCGAATGAGAACTAGTAGACCATCTGAAAACAAATATCCACCTAGAAATTCAAGCAAAAACAGAACATAGAAGACGGACCGCTAAAACCAAAGCTGCAGTGGGTGGAAAAGATTGGCCGTGGTATGGTCGAACTATATGTCGGAAGAATCATTGAAATACTATTTCACCCTTTTAACGACGTAGATGGTGAAAAATAATGTAACATGCGATTTCATAATTGTGGTGCTGCATTGCATTGATTACTGCAATTGTTAAATGCCCAAGTTGTTATATGGTACCGTTTGATTGCTTCTTTAGTCGCATGCAGTGTTTGATATTTTATACTACCACAAATCAAGTTATGAACGTGACGTAACTGAACCATTAATATCTTCTTGGACAAACATTATAAGATGGTAATGGATATTTCACTTATGATGCCTACATTTATATTTAGTGCAATGGTATCCATTAATATTCCATCAATCGGCCACAGATTAAGACGAGAGGTTTCATGCAATTTGGTGGATACAATCTTGATTTAATGTATCTAATCACTGAGACGTTTTAGACGATATTTCATGATCGACGGCACAGGTTTTATATTATATTTGGCATCTATAGGCACAGAGACCTGTTTTGTATGCACCACTGATGACAGGAGATGACAGAAGTTACTCAAATGCCCTAGGCACAGTCCTGAGGATCCTGAATCCTGCCTCATTTAATTGCTATGAAGCTAGATAGCTATGTGCTAAAAGTGTATGATTTAAATAACGTATTTCCTATACCGCAAAGCGATGTGGCCGGAATCCGTTTTTGTTTTGTCAGTGGGTATGCTGACCGGGCAAGATTAGTTTACCTGCTGACGAAGGGCCTGAACGATCCTTGATCCAGGTATGTTTCTTCCTACCCTCAACGCAAAGCGTGGTGTTCCTCTGTATACCGGGTTGCGCTAGTGTTCCAATACATATGTTCGTTGATTTCAGTTAGCGAAACAGCACTTTCTAGGATGACTATCCAAGCTGCTCTAGCATTCCGAGAGCATGTCCCCACCAGGGCCTTGCAATCTGCGGATGCTTCTGAGCTCGATCCTTCGGCCCGCCTCAGGGAGGGTGACTGGTTAAACGTAAATAGCACGTCGACCTGTTAACAGGCTGTTAGCGGGTGTAATTTTAAAATTAATATTGATCGAGGAGGACGTCATTTCTCCGCAAGCCTTTTCTACTCTGACGGGTGTCTACGGCTGCGAAGTTCGTTGAGCAGAGGGGGAGTGCACTAGAGGGACGCTATTTTCCGGTCTAAAGGCGCCACTTTTCATCGGAGGGGGAGGGGGTGTACATGCCCCAGTCACCCCCTCTCCGCTCTGAATCCGCCAGCGACTACAGGACAAAACGTTTCTTGGAAAAGTTTCAAACCGAATTTTTCTTCGTTTGGTGTCAGGTTTGTTAAGTGTTGATTTCCGCTTGAATTACACAATATCTGGCCACTGGGCGAGTGGATATGGTCGTCGACAGCTGAACTGATGTGTTTATAGACGCCGACAGCTGAGCTGGTGTGTATGAGCGCCAACAGCTGAATTGATGTGTGTATTGGCTCCGACAGCTGAGCTGGTGTGTGTATGGGCTCCGACAGCTGAGTTGGTGTATGTATGGGCGCCGACAGCTGAGCTGGTGTGTGTTTGGGCGCCGACAGCTGAGCTGGTGTGTATGTATGGGCGCCGACAGCTGAGTTGGTGTGTGTATGAGCGCCGACAGCTGAGTTGGTGTGTGTATGGGCGCCGACAACTGAGTTGGTGTGTGTATGGGCGCCACCAGCTGAGTGCGAACCAGGTCGAGCCGGGTGTGTGCGAACAAGGGCGGGAATGTCATCTGACCATGGTCCGACACACCAGGGTGTGTGCGGACAAGGGCGGGAATGTCCTCTGACCGTGGTCCGACACACCAGGGTGTGTGCGGACAAGGGCGGGAATGTCATCTGACCGTGGTCCGACACACCAGGGTGTGTGCGGACAAGGGCGGGAATGTCATCTGACCGTGGTCCGACACACCAGGGTGCTGTCGTCGAGAACATCAGTCGCCGCTCAGGAGGCTTTCTGAAGGCGCTTAGCCTCAAGGGATGTCAATGGGTCAACGACCCGGCGCTGCGCACGTTTGCGCAGCAGTGCAACAACATAGAGGACCTGAATCTGCAGGAGTGTCGGCGCATTACGGACAGGTACGTGCTGAGGCACCGCTTCTCGGCAGACTCCGCCGCTACATTACGAACAGGTACGTGCTGAGGCACCGCTTCTCGGCAGACTCCGCCGCTACATTACGGACAGGTACGTGCTGAGGCACCGCTTCTCGGCAGACTCCGCCGCTACATTACGGACAGGTACGTGCTGAGGCACCGCTTCTCGGCAGACTCCGCCGCTACATTACGGACAGGTACGTGCTGAGGCACCGCTTCTCGGCAGACTCCGCCGCTATATTTTGGACAGGTACGTGCTGAGGAACCGCTTCTCGGCAGACTCCGCCGCTACATTACGAACAGGTACGTGCTGAGGCACCGCTTCTCGGCAGACTCCGCCGCTACATTACGGACAGGTACGTGCTGAGGAACCTCTTCTCGGCAGACTCCGCCGCTACATTACGGACAGGTACGTGCTGAGGCACCGCTTCTCGGCAGACTCCGCCGCTACAGGCGTATACGCACGTCGCTTCTTACGGATAAATACTACTGCTACAGGCCAATGAACACTACTGCCATACTAGACAAACACTGCTACAATGAGAGGAGCATTGCTGCTAGAGACATTGAAACGTTGTCGCTGCGGACATACTAGCATTGCTGCTCCAGACATGCACACATTTCCGCTACAGACATGTAGGTGTTGCTGCTCCAGATATGCACACATTGCCGCTACAGACATGTAAGGGTTGTTGCTACAGACATGCACACATTGCTGCTACAGACATGTAAGTGTTGCTGCTACAGACATGCACACATTGCTGCTGCAGACATGTTAGTGTTGCTGCTGCAGACATGTAAGTGTGGCTGCTACAGACATGTAAGTGTTGCTGCTAGAGACATGCACAAATTGCTGCTACAGACATGTAAGTGTTGCCGCTACAGACATGCACACATTGCTATTACAGACATGTACGTGTTGCTGCTACAGACAGATAAAGAGTGTACTCACTCACTCAGTGTATGCACTTTTTCTTCGTCGTCGTTGTCGTGCTTACCGCAAACGGTACTAATAGGTACTGCAGCTTGCCTTTCTCGGGACTGAGGCCGATCTAGCATCAGTCCGAGTGGAAGGTTCCATAAACATGTATTGAAGTTTTAACCTCCTGTCTAAGCAGACGAGCCGTTATCACAACTTCTCGGACCCTGTTGGAGATACACATTGGTACTTATATTGATACTTGTTCTCTGGTCGAAGCGCCCTAAAGTCCAAATAACTAGCTAACTTACGATCCTTGTTCTTACGTCAATGCGACATACCGATTTTTAAGTCGCATATATTACCGTGCACGTTAATGGACGGTATTCGCCAAAGAGTGCTCGTTGCATGGGACCTATATTGTTGAATCTGTTTTGGACTTTAGAATGTGGTTTGGGGCGTGAATACTGCACTCCGTGAGAGATCAGGATTGCTGATCGTGCATATTACCTTCATGGCAATACTTATCGGAGTCCTGGTAATGTGAAATGAGAAAGGTGTTGGAGATGCGGGGATTCGAACTCGTGATCCCAGCATTGCAACCACCTGACGGTATGTTCGGTCAATTCGTCAGCAGTCACTGGTATCGCCAGCTGGTGCTATGCTTTCCAGAAACCTTGCAATGATTTCACCAACGTGAGAGAATGCGGCTACATGTGAGTGCTCGCATGTGGTTTTGATATGCATGCTACTTACTCAGTTCCATATTTTTATTCAGGCAATTTCCTCAGGGAGAAAACTGACGTATTCATGATCCAAGCGACGGAACTGTGGAAGTGTGACCGGCTGGTTGAATCGCATGCTACGATTGCAGCACGTGCCACAGCCTGTCTCTGCACTGCGCCAACCTGTACTCGCTGGACCTCAAGTCGACCAACGTCGGCGACCTTTCGCTCAAGTACCTCAGCGATGGCTGTCCAAACCTGCACCGGCTCCAGATCTCGTGGTGTCGCGACATCACCGAGAACGGTGCGTCTCTGCCGCCCGCCGGCGGTTTGTAGCATGGCGCAACCTGTAGCTTGTTGTCTGAGCCACGTGTAGCCGTGTCATTCCTTTTTGCACGCTACTACCCAACCGGCCAGCTGAAGCACGCGACTAAGGCGCCGAGCGGCGACCGTCAATGGCATTCTGTCGGCCGGACCACAACGCGCAAGAAGGGCTTACGTGTTCACTCGTGCTTCCTGGAGCTTCATTCCAGAATGGCACTGTACTTTCAGCGCTGCTACCACATCATCATATGCATTTTGTATTTGAGCCTTATCGGGCGTGCCTTGTGATATGTGTTGTACTGACGGATGCTTCACAGGTGACGCAGTCGCTGTCTGTAGGTTAGTGAACCCTGCTGGTGCCCGCCAGGTGTGGAGGCGCTCGCCCGCGGCTGCCCCAAGCTGTCCCACTTCATCGCCAAGGGCTGCGACCAGCTCAACGACGCTGCCGTGGTGCACCTGGCCAGGAACTGTCCCGGCCTGGAGGTGGTCAACCTCGGCAGGTGTGACGTGAGTGCCATCGGCCGTGGTGCACCAGCCGTGTCGAGAGTTCAGTCGGCGCTGCGAACTGACTGACACGATTTTAGAGCGATTCACGGCGTGTGACGAGAGTTCGGTGAGCCTCAGAAAATCTGTGTCCGGTTTGTGTGACGGTGAGATGTGCCCGTTTGATCGGCTCTGTGTCCGGTTTGTGTGACGGTGAGATGTGCCCGTTTGATCGGATCTGTGTCCGGTTTGTGTGACGGTGAGATGTGCCCGTTTGGTCGGATCTGTGTCCGGTTTGTGTGGCGGCTGGGTCGAATGTGTCCGGTTTGTGTGACGGCTAAGTCGGATCAGTGTCCGGTTTGTGTGACGGTTAGATGTGTCGGTTTGGTTGGATCAGTGTCCGGTTTGTGTGCCTGTTTGGTCGGCTCAGTGTCCGGCCTTTGTGACGGTGAGATGTGCCGGTTTGGTCGACTCAGTGTCCGGTCTGTGTGACGGCTGGGTCGGCTCAGTGTCCGGTTTGTGTGACGGTTTGGTCGGCTCAGTGTCCGGTTTGTGTGACGGTGAGATGTGACGGCTGGGTCGGCTCAGTGTCCGGTTTGTGTGACGGTGAGATGTGACGGCTGGGTCGGCTCAGTGTCGGTTTGTGTGACGATGAGATGTGTCGGTTTGGTCAGCCCAGTGTCCGGTTTGTGTAACGGTGAGCTGTGACGGCTGGGTCGGCTCAGTGTCCGGTTTGTGTGCCGGTTTGGTCGGCTCAGTGTCCGGTTTGTGTGACGGTGAGCTGTGACGGCTGGGTCGGCTCAGTGTCCGGTTTGTGTGACGGTGGGATGTACCGGTCTGGTCGGCTCAGTGTCCGGCCTGTGTGACGGCTGGGTCGGCTCAGTGTCCGGTTTGTGTGACGGTGAGATGTGCCGGTCTGGTCGGCTCAGTGTCCGGTTTGTGTGACGGTGAGATGTACCGGTCTGGTCGGCTCAGTGTCCGGTTTGTGTGACGGTGAGATGTACCGGTCTGGTCGGCTCAGTGTCCGGCCTGTGTGACGGCTGGGTCGGCTCATTGTCCGGTTTGTGTGACGGTGAGATGTGCCGGTCTGGTCGGCTCAGTGTCCGGTTTGTGTGACGGTGAGATGTACCGGTCTGGTCGGCTCAGTGTCCGGTTTGTGTGACGGTGAGATGTACCGGTCTGGTCGGCTCAGTGTCCGGTTTGTGTGACGGTGAGATGTACCGGTCTGGTCGGCTCAGTGTCCGGTTTGTGTGACGGTGAGATGTACCGTTCTGGTCGGCTCAGTGTCCGGTTTGTGTGACGGTGAGATGTACCGGTCTGGTCGGCTCAGTGTCCGGTTTGTGTGACGGTGGGATGTACCGGTCTGGTCGGCTCAGTGTCCGGCCTGTGTGACGGTGGGATGTGCCGGTCTGGTCGGCTCAGTGTCCGGTCTGTGTGACGGCTGGGTCGGCTCAGTGTCCGGCCTGTGTGACGGTGGGATGTGCCGGTCTGGTCGGCTCAGTGTCCGGTCTGTGTGACGGCTGGGTCGGCTCAGTGTCCGGCCTGTGTGACGGCTGGGTCGGCTCAGTGTCCGGCCTGTGTGACTGTGGGATGTACCGGTCTGGTCGGCTCAGTATCCGGTCTGTGTGACGGTGGGATGTGCCGGTCTGGTCGGCTCAGTGTCCGGTCTGTGTGACGGCTGGGTCGGCTCAGTGTCCGGTCTGTGTGACGGTGGGATGTACCGGTCTGGTCGGCTCAGTGTCCGGTTTGTGTGACGGTGAGATGTACCGGTCTGGTCGGCTCAGTGTCCGGTTTGTGTGACGGTGAGATGTACCGGTCTGGTCGGCTCAGTGTCCGGTCTGTGTGACGGCTGGGTCGGCTCAGTGTCCGGTTTGTGTGACGGTGAGATGTACCGGTCTGGTCGGCTCAGTGTCCGGTCTGTGTGACGGTGGGATGTGCCGGTCTGGTCGGCTCAGTGTCCGGTCTGTGTGACGGTGGGATGTACCGGTCTGGTCGGCTCAGTGTCCGGTCTGTGTGACGGTGGGATGTGCCGGTCTGGTCGGCTCAGTGTCCGGCCTGTGTGACTGTGGGATGTACCGGTCTGGTCGGCTCAGTGTCCGGCCTGTGTGACTGTGGGATGTACCGGTCTGGTCGGCTCAGTGTCCGGTTTGTGTGACTGTGGGATGTACCGGTCTGGTCGGCTCAGTGTCCGGCCTGTGTGACTGTGGGATGTACCGGTCTGGTCGGCTCAGTGTCCGGTTTGTGTGACGGTGGGATGTACCGGTCTGGTCGGCTCAGTGTCCGGTCTGTGTGACGGCTGGGTCGGCTCAGTGACGGCTGGGTCGGCTCAGTATCCGGTCTGTGTGACGGTGAGATGTACCGGTCTGGTCGGCTCAGTGTCCGGTTTGTGTGACGGTGGGATGTACCGGTCTGGTCGGCTCAGTGTCCGGTTTGTGTGACGGTGAGCTGTGACGGCTGGGTCGGCTCAGTATCCGGTCTGTGTGACGGTGGGATGTGCCGGTCTGGTCGGCTCAGTGTCCGGTCTGTGTGACGGCTGGGTCGGCTCAGTGTCCGGTCTGTGTGACGGTGGGATGTGCCGGTCTGGTCGGCTCAGTGTCCGGCCCGTGTGACGGTGAGATGTGCCGGTTGCAGCGGATCACGGACCTGTCCGTGACGGCTCTGGCCGAGAGCTGCCCGCTGCTGCACTACGTGTGTCTGTCCAACTGTGTGGCGCTGCGCGACGTGTCGCTACTGCGGCTGGCCGCTCACTGCCCCCGTCTCGTCACGGTAGAGGTGTCCGGCTGCGCAAACTTCACCGACGCCGCCTTCCAGGCGCTAGCCAAGGTCAGTGCTCAGCAGGGAGTGGTCCAGGGCTGGCAGCAGTACTGAGTCGGGGACAGCACTGAGCTAGGGCTGAACGGGGGATGGCAGTGTTATCAGGCTGGGTTTTCGTTGGGTGTGAGATGTACGAAGTACGTTAGGACGTCAGAAACGATATTGCTTAAGTTATTCGCCATATCCTTCCAACCCAATTTTGAACCAATAGTGAATTCGTAGGTGTACCCTTTCCGTTTGTTTGTCTTCAGAGGTACCTAATATAGGAATGCTTATGCTAAGGATATATATTACAATAGGTGACATGTACTATCATCACTATCAGCTGTTATTGCATAAAATACCACACCAGGGGTAATCTCTTCGCCTGGAATTGTTTTACGAGATGTTTATGTGTCACGATTCATTCGTAGTGGTGAACATCAGCATGATACTTATAAACGAGACATCGTTAGAAATGAAGCGTGAAAACAACAATCTTCATCAGCACATGCAGAAGCACGGTGCCGATATTTATTTGGGATGGATGTTGATTCAGTGTTTAGGAAGTGGTATGTTCCACCATATTTCAAGAAAAATGCATTACTGAGAGGTGGGATCGTTTGAGAGCCTCGGATTGTTCCTGTGTTTGGTACTGGCCATCGCTGACCGACGCTGATGTGGCCCGAGCTCGAATTAGAAGACCTAGCTTTTGAGATGGCTCACAGTGATTTATCTGCTCTTTGCCTTGCTGTTGTCCGTCAACATGCTTATGGACGTGTTCACAAGATGGTTAGCCAATGTAGACTAGGTTAATCCTACCGAGACCTGTACCGCACTCCTTCGCTGTCACACATGCGTGTCGTGAGTCCGTTCATCTGGTGGTCTCGTGCGTTTTGGTCGCGTGCCGGCAAGGATGACGTCACGCCGTGACCGGAGGGTGGGGGCGACGGGACTTCCAGTCTTTCCTTTCCATGCACTGTCCGTATGCACGATGGCGAAACGTCCAATCTAGCTGTTGGGAGCGGCGGCGGGCGGCTGGCACGGTGGTGCCGCGGCGCGCCTGTCTGGCGGCGCGCCTGTCTGGCGTCACGCCTGTCTGGCGTCACATCTGTCTGGCGTCACATCTGTCTGGCGTCACGTCCCTCTGACGTCACGTCTGTCTGGCGTCACGTCCCTCTGACGTCACGTCTGTCTGGCGTCACGTCTGTCTGGCGTCACGTCTGTCTGGCGTCACGTCTGTCTGGCGTCACGTCTGTCTGGCGTCACGTCTGTCTGGCGTCACGTCTGTCTGGCGTCACGTCCCTCTGGCGTCACGTCTGTCTGGCGTCACGTCTGTCTGGCGTCACGTCTGTCTGGCGTCACATCTGTCTGGCGTCACATCTGTCTGGCGTCACGTCCCTCTGACGTCACGTCTGTCTGGCGTCACGTCCCTCTGACGTCACGCCTGTCTGGCGTCACATCTGTCTGGCGTCACGTCTGTCTGACGTCACGTCTGTCTGGCGTCACGTCCCTCTGGCGTCACGTCCCTCTGGCGTCATGTCCCTCTGGCGTCATGTCCCTCTGGCGTCACGTCCCTCTGGCGTCACGTCCCTCTGGCGTCACGTCTGTCTGGAGTCACGTCTGTCTGGCGTCACGTCCCTCTGGCGTCACGTCTCTCTGGCGTCATGTCCCTCTGGCGTCACGTCTGTCTGGCGTCACGTCCCTCTGGCGTCACGTCCCTCTGGCGTCACGTCTGTCTGGCGTCACGTCTGTCTGGCGTCACGTCTGTCTGGCGTCACGTCTGTCTGGCGTCACGTCTGTCTGGCGTCACGTCCCTCTGGCGTCACGTCCCTCTGGCGTCACGTCTGTCTGGCGTCACGTCCCTCTGGCGTCACGTCTGTCTGGCGTCACGTCCCTCTGGCGTCACGTCCCTCTGGCGTCACGTCCCTCTGGCGTCACGTCTGTCTGACGTCACGTCTGTCTGGCGTCACGTCCCTCTGGCGTCACGTCTGTCTGACGTCACGTCCCTCTGGCGTCACGTCTGTCTGACGTCTCGTCCCTCTGGCGTCACGTCCCTCTGGCGTCACGTCTGTCTGGCGTCACGTTCCTCTGGCGTCACGTCCCTCTGGCGTCACGTCTTTCTGGCGTCACGTCCCTCTGGCGTCACGTCTGTCTGGCGTCACGTCTCTCTGGCGTCACGTCTGTCTGGCGTCACGTCTGTCTGGCGTCACGTCTCTCTGGCGTCACGTCTGTCTGGCGTCACGTCTGTCTGGCGTCACGTCTGTCTGGCGTCACGTTCCTCTGGCGTCACGTTCCTCTGGCGTCACGTCCCTCTGGCGTCACGTCTGTCTGGCGTCACGTCCCTCTGGCGTCACATCTGTCTGGCGTCACGTCCCTCTGACGTCACGTCTGTCTGGCGTCACGTCCCTCTGGCGTCACGTCTGTCTGACGTCACGTCCCTCTGACGTCACGTCTGTCTGACGTCTCGTCCCTCTGGCGTCACGTCCCTCTGGCGTCACGTCCCTCTGGCGTCACGTCCCTCTGGCGTCACGTCCCTCTGGCGTCACGTCCCCCTGGCGTCACGTCCCCCTGGCGTCACGTCTGTCTGGCGTCACGTCCCTCTGGCGTCACGTCTGTCTGGCATCACGTCTGTCTGGCGTCACGTCCCTCTGGCGTCACGTCCCTCTCGCGTCACGTCCCTCTGGCGTCACGTCTGTCTGGCGTCACGTCCCTCTGGCGTCACGTCTGTCTGGCGTCACGTCCCTCTGGCGTCACGTCCCTCTGGCGTCACGTCCTTCTGGCGTCACGTCTGTCTGGCGTCACGTCTGTCTGGCATCACGTCTGTCTGGCGTCACGTCCCTCTGTCGTCACGTCTGTCTGGCGTCACGTCTGTCTGGCGTCACGTCCCTCTGGCGTCACGTCTGTCTGGCGTCACGTCCATCTGGCGTGTCTGTCTGGCGTCACGTCCCTCTGGCGTCACGTCTGTCTGGCGTCACGTCCATCTGGCGTCACGTCTGTCTGACGTCACGTCTGTCTGGCGTCACGTCTGTCTGGCGTCACGTCTGTCTGGCGTCATGTCCCTCTGGCGTCACGTCTGTCTGGCGTCACGTCTGTCTGGCGTCACGTCTGTCTGGCGTCACGTCTCTCTGGCGTCACGTCCCTCTGGCGTCACGTCCCTCTGGCGTCACGTCCCTCTGGCGTCACGTCCTCTGGCGTCACGTCTGTCTGGAGTCACGTCTGTCTGGCGTCACGTCTGTCTGGCGTCATGTCCCTCTGGCGTCACGTCTGTCTGGCGTCACGTCTGTCTGGCGTCACGTCTGTCTGGCGTCACGTCTGTCTGGCGTCACGTCTGTCTGGCGTCACGTCCCTCTGGCGTCACGTCTGTCTGGCGTCACGTCCCTCTGGCGTCACGTCCCTCTGGCGTCACGTCTGTCTGGCGTCACGTCTGTCTGGCGTCACGTCCCTCTGGCGTCACGTCCCTCTGGCGTCACGTCTGTCTGGCGTCACGTCCCTCTGGCGTCACGTCTGTCTGGCGTCACGTCTGTCTGGCGTCACGTCCCTCTGGCGTCACGTCTGTCTGGCGTCACGTCCCTCTGGCGTCACGTCTGTCTGGCGTCACGTCTGTCTGGCGTCACGTCCCTCTGGCGTCACGTCCCTCTGGCGTCACGTCTGTCTGGCGTCACGTCCCTCTGGCGTCACGTCTGTCTGGCGTCACGTCTGTCTGGCGTCACGTCCCTCTGGCGTCACGTCTGTCTGGCGTCACTTGGACATCGACGGCTGCCGCACGTGCCCGAGACAATCCGTCGCCGCCCGGCCGCCGGCTGTGGCCACTCCAGGGCCGGCCAGCCTTTGTCGTCGTGGGACACGTGGCGACTGGCGTTGTTGTCAGCTGTTGTTGTCGTCGTGGGACACGTGGCGGTTGGCGTTGTTGTCAGCTGTTGTTGTCGTCGTGGGACACGTGGCGGCTGGCGTTGTTGTCAGCTGTTGCTGCTGTCAACGTTGCCGGCCGGGCCGGCGCCGGGCCGTCGAGTCGCCACTGCATGAGTCGAGTCGCCACTATGAGGCCACCCCTGGCAGGTTCACCTCGCCTTGGTAGTGTCGGCGAGTGTTCAGACTGACGGAGGGTTGGCGGCCGAGCAGCCCCGTCCCGCTTGATAAGTCGTACCCTGTTGATGTTCCGTGTCCGGAAAATGTCACCACCTCGTGACATCAGCTGGCGTTACGGCTCCTCTCGGAGCCACCATCAGCCGGCGTTGGCAGCTGCCATCGGATCTGCCACTTTCTGGTGGTTAGTCGTATATCGTGAACTGTTACCGTTTGGTAAGTTAGCAGAACTATCACCATCTGGATCAGTGCTATGTCCTCAGAGCTGTCACTATCTGGGCGAGTGTTGTGTTTGCAGAACTGCCACTATCTGGAAAAGATGGACCTGGAGGACTGCGTGACTATTACGGACGTCACACTCACGGCTCTGGCCCAGAACTGCCCTCGCCTCGAGACTCTGGTTAGTGCCATGACCGACCCTGGAACCCTGGCCAACACCCATGAAACCCCAGAACAAGGATCAGAGTACGCACCATTGTTGTGCCGTGTTGCTCCATCGTGGTAATATTTCAGTTAGGCTTCCTCTTCTCTTGTATCAGGCTATAATCTTTGTTTCTCATATTTTCCTTGGACACCTAGACTTCAGCGTACAGAGCAGTGAAACTGGACTGGGCTCGTCCTGCTCACCTAATGTTCAAAACACCCGAAACTGGCTCATTTGAAAACCTCATACATAGAGCAACTTGGTAAATTATTAGGGAACATGTTCGCAACAACCGTAGCCATGGCAACGCCATTCCTGTCAAATCTTTCGTGAGCAGCATGAGCGACTTATTTCGTCGAGTGCTAAATGACCATGTACTATGTCATAATCCATCCAATCACTAGCACTGCCGCCTGCGGGTGAAGTAGCGGCAGCAGTATAGGATAACATTGATTCGTTCCGTGGCGTGCATTCACTGACCACCAGGCGTCCGGCAGTACCCAATAAACGGAATCACGTCGAGGTGGACCGGCCGACAGACACTGTCTCTGTGTGGTGAACCCCTACTGGCAGACACTGCCTCTGTGTGGTGGACCCCGGCCGGCAGATGGTCTCTCTGTGTGGTGGACCCCAGACGGCAGACACTACTCTGTGTGGCGGGCCCGACCCACGGACACTCTCTGTGTGGTGGATCTCGGCCGGCAGATACTGCCCGTGTGACAAACACTGACCGGCAGACACTGTCCTTGTGTGACGAACACTGACCGCCGGCAGACACTCTCTGTGTAACGAACACTGACCGCCGGCAGACACTGTCTGTGTGACGAACACTGACCGCCGGCAGACACTGTCTCTGTGTGACGAACACTGACTGCCGGCAGACACTGTCTGTGTGACGAACACTGACTGCCGGCAGACACTCTCTGTGTAACGAACACTGACCGCCGGCAGACACTGTCTGTGTGACGAACACTGACCGCCGGCAGACACTGTCTCTGTGTGACAAACACTGACCGGCAGACACTGTCTGTGTGACGAACACTGACCGCCGGCAGACACTGTCTGTGTGACGAACACTGACCGCCGGCAGACACTGTCTCTGTGTGACAAACACTGACCGCCGGCAGACACTGTCTGTGTGACGAACACTGACCGCCGGCAGACACTGTCTCTGTGTGACGAACACTGACTGCCGGCAGACACTGTCTGTGTGACGAACACTGACCGCCGGCAGACACTGTCTCTGTGTGACGAACACTGACCGCCGGCAGACACTGTCTGTGTGTGACGAACACTGACTGCCGGCAGACACTGTCTCTGTGTGACAAACACTGACCGCCGGCAGATACTGTCTGTGTGTGACGAACACTGACCGCCGGCAGACACTGTCTCTGTGTGACGAACACTGACTGCCGGCGGACACTGTCTCTGTGTGACAAACACTGACCGCCGGCAGATACTGTCTGTGTGTGACGAACACTGACCGCCGGCAGACACTGTCTGTGTGTGACGAACACTGACCGCCGGCAGAGACTGTCTGTGTGTGACGAACACTGACCGCCGGCAGACACTGTCTGTGTGTGACGAACACTGACCGCCGGTAGACACTGTCTGTGTGTGACGAACACTGACCGCCGGTAGACACTGTCTGTGTGTGACGAACACTGACCGCCGGCAGACACTGTCTGTGTGTGACGAACACTGACCGCTGGCAGACACTGTCTGTGTGTGACGAACACTGACCGCCGGCAGACACTGTCTGTGTGTGACGAACACTGACCGCCGGCAGACACTGTCTGTGTGACGAACACTGACTGCCGGCAGACACTGTCTGTGTGACGAACACTGACCGCCGGGAGACACTGTGTGTGACGAACACTGACCGCCGGCAGACACTGTCTCTGTGTGACGAACACTGACCGGCAGATACTGTCTGTGTGTGACGAACACTGACCGGCAGATGCTGTCTGTGTGACGAACACTGACCGCCGGCAGACACTGTCTGTGTGACGAACACTGACCGCCGGCAGACACTGTCTGTGTGTGACGAACACTGACCGCCGGCAGACACTGTCTGTGTGACGAACACTGACCGCCGGCAGACACTGTCTGTGTGTGACGAACACTGACCGCCGGCAGACACTGTCTGTGTGTAACAAACACTGACCAGCAGATACTGTCTGTGTGTGACGAACACTGACCGCCGTCAGACACTGTCTGTGTGACGAACACTGACTGCCGGCAGACACTGTCATCTGTGTGACAAACACTGACCGCCGGCAGACACTGTCTGTGTGACGAACACTGACCGCCGGCAGACACTGTCTCTGTGTGACAAACACTGACCAGCAGATACTGTCTGTGTGTGACGAACACTGACCGCCGTCAGACACTGTCTGTGTGACGAACACTGACCGCCGGCAGACACTGTCAGTGTGTGACGAACATTGACCGCCGGCAGACACTGTCTGTGTGACAAACACTGACCGCCGGCAGACACCGTCTGTGTGACGAACACTGACCGCCGGCAGACACTCTCTGTGTGACAAACACTGACCGCCGGCAGACACTGTCTCTGTGTGACGAACACTGACCGCCGGCAGATACTGTCTGTGTGTGACGAACACTGACCGCCGGCAGACACTGTCTGTGTGTAACAAACACTGACCAGCAGATACTGTCTGTGTGTGACGAACACTGACCGCCGTCAGACACTGTCTGTGTGACGAACACTGACTGCCGGCAGACACTGTCATCTGTGTGACAAACACTGACCGCCGGCAGACACTGTCTGTGTGTGACGAACACTGACCGCCGGCAGACACCGTCTGTGTGACGAATACTGACCGCCGGCAGACACTCTCTGTGTGACGAACACTGACTGCCGGCAGACACCGTCTGTGTGACGAACACTGACCGCCGGCAGACACTCTCTGTGTGACGAACACTGACCGCCGGCAGACACTCTCTGTGTGACGAACACTGACCGCCGGCAGACACCGTCTGTGTGACGAATACTGACCGCCGGCAGACACTCTCTGTGTGACGAACACTGACCGCCGGCAGACACCGTCTGTGTGACGAACACTGACCGCCGGCAGATACTGTCTGTGTGTGACGAACACTGACCGCCGGCGGACACTGTCTCTGTGTGACAAACACTGACCGCCGGCAGACACTGTCTGTGTGTGACGAATACTGACCGCCGGTAGACACTGTCTGTGTGTGACGAATACTGACCGCCGGTAGACACTGTCTCTGTGTGACGAACACTGACCGCCGGCAGATACTGTCTGTGTGACGAACACTGGCCGGCAGACACTGTCTGTGTGACGAACACTGACCGCCGGCAGACACTGTCTGTGTGACGAACACTGACCGCCGGCAGACACTGTCTGTGTGTGACGAACACTGACCGCCGGCAGACACTGTCTCTGTGTGACGAACACTGACCGCCGGCAGACACTGTCTCTGTGTGACGAACACTGGCCGGCAGACACTGTCTGTGTGACGAACACTGACCGCCGGCAGACACTGTCTGTGTGTGACGAACACTGACCGCCGGCAGATACTGTCTGTGTGTGACGAACACTGACCGCCGGCAGACACTGTCTGTGTGTGACGAACACTGACCGCCGGCAGACACTGTCCCACTGCGAGCTGATCACGGACGAGGGCATCCGCCAGCTGGGGGCGGGCCCCTGTTCTACAGAGCACCTGGCCGTACTCGAGCTGGACAACTGCCCGCTCATCACCGACCAGAGTCTGGAGCACTTGCACGCCTGCCACAACCTGCAGCGTATTATGCTCTACGACTGTCAACTCATCACCCGCAACGGCATCAAACGTCTGCGGGTAACTGGAGCGCTCCAAACGGGGTCATTGACACCGCCCTGTGTAGGGCTGCTTCCAACGGGGTCATTGACACCGCCCTGTGTAGGGCTGCTTCCAACGGGGTCATTGACACCGCCCTGTGTAGGGCTGCTTCCAACGGGGTCATTGACACCGCCCTGTGTAGGGCTGCTTCCAACGGGGTCATTGACACCGCCCTGTGTAGGGCTGCTTCCAACGGGGTCATTGACACCACCATGGAGTAGCTGGGCTGTTTCCCAACGGGGTCATTGACACCACCCTGGGGTAGCTGGGCTATTTCCCAATGGGGTCATTGACACCACCCTGGGGTAATTTGGCTGCTCCTATCAGGGTCATTGACATTACTCTTGGGAAACTGGGCAGCTGCCAATGGGGTCATTGACACTACCCTGGGGAACTAGGCTGTTCCCATCTGGGTCATTGATACCACTCCGGCTTGCAGTGTCGATCACTAACACCATCACAGCCTACAGTACCGACCACTAACACCACTCCGGCCTATAATACCGACTAATGATACCACCTCGGCCTACAGTTCCGACCACAAACACCTTACAATACCGACTATTAATACTACCTCGGCCTACAGTTCCGACCACGAACACCAAACTAGCCTACAGTACCGACCACTAACACCACCTCGGCCTACAGTACCGACCACTAACACCACCTCGGCCTACAGTACCGACCACTAACACCATCTCGGCCTACAGTACCGACCACTGACATCACCTCGGCCTGCTGTACCGACCACTAACACTACCTCGGCCTACAGTACCGACTACTAACACCACCTCGGCCTACAGTACCGACCACTAACACCACCTCGGCCTACAGTACCGACCATTAACACTGCCCGGAGCTGCAGTACCGAATTAAAGTACAATGTTGTACAAAATGTTAAGACACGCATGTAGGGTTGCAGGACTTGTGAGCATGTTGCGATATTTGCATTTGTATATTTTTCGTACCAGGTTTTAGCTTATCATCAATAAGCATGGTTGGTGTGGGTGAGAAAATATGCACAGAGATCATGTCTGATACGCCACCGACGTATTGATTCAGCTGCTTGTAAATAACTAGCATGCAAATATTAGCGTCGCGTTTAGATGCCATTGATGAGAGGCGGTACAAATTGTCCGGGAAGCTTGATCATACCCTTTTCAACCACAGAGGATTATGTTGCTGTTAATTGAACTTTGCATTTGACGAAATCATTTGGACACAAATTACACCAGGTGTCGTATGTGATACTGGTTGCGTCAAAATTGTTTGCACAATCACCATTCTGATTCCATGCTGTTGACTCAAAATCATCGTCCTGCCCTTCAGCGTCGGCACGCGACGTTGAATGACAATATTAACATTGCTCGGCCTGTTTTCGCAATATCTGTGGTAACATTGTGTTCATTGAACCCTGCCGATCCGACTGCACCCTGTGCTTTGTGGAGGAGAAATTGGGAGAGAGATTGACGTCCAAGGGAACGGATGAAATGTGCCGAAAGAATGTCAACAGCGATTCTTGGTGTTAACTAGTACCAAGTGAACTAACCAGTACAGATGGTTATAATCTAATTACTGAACTTGCACAGACAAACTATTTGTTCAAATATAACTCGTTTAGCCTTTTGGCTCCCTGGCAATTACTTTGGCAGCAGCACTGTGTCCACGGATTTGTCTGACCTTCGGCAGAGTCATCTGCCGAACATCAACGTGCACGCGTACTTCGCGCCGCAGACGCCGCCGCCAACGCACGGCGGCTCGCGCCAGCGCTACTGTCGCTGCTGCGTCATATTATGAAACTGGCTCTCTCCGTGCTGCGCGGCGCCGGTGGGCGGCGGCGGCGGCTTCCGCGCCGTGCGCTGGGGCGGCTTCCTGCAGCCGGCCTACCTGCTGCTGCTGCCCGGCCCGCTGGAGCGGATCCTGCGCGCCGCCGGCCTGCGCGTCACCTTCGGCCAGGACGGCCGAGGCCGGCACGTAAGGCTGACGCGGCGCGCGCGCCACCGCCGCGCCGCCGTCACCGACCACTTCCACGCCTACTACGTGTGGCTGCGGAAGCTGGCCGGCCGGCCGCCGCTGAACCAGTACCTGATCCTGCCCATCAGCTACCAGGTGACGTACGACCACCCGGCGCGGCAGGCGTGCACCGTGTGCCTGCGGCCGGCTGGGTAGCCGGCCGGCGCGGCTGCCCCGACCACCACCGGCTCAGCTGCGTCTGACGTCAGGCCGGCTGCGTCTGACATCAGGCGGGCTGCGTCTGACATCAGGCGGGCTGCGTCTGACATCAGGCGGGCTGCGTCTGACATCAGACCAGCTGCGTCTGACGTGAGGCGGGCTGCGTCTTACATCAGGCGGGCTGCGTCTGACGTGAGGCGGGCTGCGTCTGACATCAGGCGGGCTGCGTCTGACATCAGGCGGGCTGCGTCTGACATCAGGCGGGCTGCGTCTGACGTGAGGCCAGCTATGTCTGACATCAGGTGGGCTGCGTCTGACATCAGGCGAGCTGCGTCTGACATCAGGCGGGCTGCGTCTGACATCAGGCGGGCTGTGTCTGACATCAGGCGGGCTGTGTCTGACATCAGGCGGGCTGCGTCTGACATCAGGCGGGCTGCGTCTGACATCAGGCGGGCTGTGTCTGACATCAGGCGGGCTGTGTCTGACATCAGGCGGGCTGCGTCTGACATCAGGCGGGCTGCGTCTGACATCAGGCGGGTTGCGTCTGACATCAGGCGGGCTGCGTCTGACATCAGGCGGGTTGCGTCTGACATCAGGCGGGCTGCGTCTGACATCAGGCGGGATGCGTCTGACAGGCGGGTTCTATCTGACAGGCGGGTTCTGTCTGACAGGCGGGTTGCGTCTGACATCAGGCGGGCTGCGTCTGACATCAGGCGGGCTGTGTCTGACATCAGGCGGGCTGCGTCTGACATCAGGCGGGCTGTGTCTGACATCAGGCGGGCTGTGTCTGACATCAGGCGGGCTGTGTCTGACATCAGGCGGGCTGCGTCTGACATCAGGCGGGCTGCGTCTGACAGGCGGGCTCTATCTGACAGGCGGGTTGCGTCTGACATCAGGTGGGCTGCGTCTGACATCAGGCGGGTTGCGTCTGACATCAGGCGGGCTGCGTCTGACATCAGGCGGGCTGCGTCTGACATCAGGCCGGCTGCGTCTGACAGGCCGGCGTCTCCGCAGCTCGTGAAGCGCGTCCAGCAGACTCGTCACTCGCCACCGTCCAACACACACAGCAGCAGCAGCGGCAGCAGCGCCGTCTGATTCCGACTGCCGACCCAGCTGACAATGACACAGCCTGCGGCTCCTCCGCCCGACGCTGGTCCAGCACCACACGAGACCGGCTGTTCGCCGCCACATCGCACCGCGCGCATCGTGCCGTCCAGCACCGGCGTGACACCACCGCTCTGGCTGCCGTACACCGCTTGGCTTCGCCGAGACCGAGGACGCGACTGCAGCGAGGCTGATGTGCTGCGGGGTGAGGCGGTCGCGCCGCTGCAGACGGTGTGACGCGTGTGACGCTGTGACGCTCTCCGACGCCACCGGGCTGGCACCATTCGCTCGCGCCACACCAGACGCCGGTGAGGCTGCATGTGCGAGGCATCAGTGCATGTGATTGCGGTCTTGAGACAGCCGGAGGTGACTGTGTATGGCCATGAGGAAGCTGGAGGTGACTGTACGGCCCTGAGGCAGCCGGAGGTGACGTGCGGCCCTGAGGATGCTGGAGGTGACGGTGTACGATCCTGAGGCAGTTGGAGGTGACGGTGTGCGATCCTGAGGAAGCTGGAGGTGACTGTGTGCGGTCCGGGAGCAGCCGGACAAGGTCGGTAACGTGACGGCGACGTCAGCGAAGACGGACGCGCGTCGGCTGTACAGAACAGCCGGGCGGACCACCGCCAAACCTCGGCACGGAGAGAAAAGCCAGCCACCCACGGCTTGTACATTGTAGGACGGTAGTGGCGGGCGCTGCTGCGGCGAGCGTCGGCTGGTGTGCGTGTTTTGTACGGGGCCGTCGGTGCCGGCGAGAGGCTGTGTTGCGGAGCGTACGGTGGACCAGGTGTACCACTGCCTGGAAGCTCGTCCGCCTCCGGTATGCCTCGCTGTCCGTTATGCCTTTGTGTAGCATATACATATAACGCGGTGCTTTGAGCTTTCACTATCTACATAGGATTTTGCTTTTGATCGCAACCTCCTTTGCTAGAACTGGGTATTATTGCGCTTTTGTGGTGAGCGAGACTGTACGTCTTGGGCAGAATCGTCACGTGATCAATTGTATATATGTATGTTGTGCTGTGTGGCCACATTTTGCCGTGGGGAATTCAGGGCCACCTTGTCAATGTGGTATTTGGTGCTCGGCTCCCAAGTCGTGGTCGTTCCCGGTACGCTATAACTAGGGAAACGTATGCGTGAGCTCTCATCCATCTACCTCTTTCCTCTGCAAGGAAAAATAATCTCACGGCGGGGCGCTATTCCAAGTCAAGCTAACTACTTCGAGGCGGAAAAAGAGACTGTGGCGTACGTTGTTAAGTCAGCTGTTGAGTGAACGATGCACAAACCAAATGGCTTAGGGGACTGCTTCAACTTAGCCGAGATGGCACAGTTTCCGGTAAATTTCATTTCCCCGTCTCTCCTCGGACTGGATAAGTCTGGTTCCATGTGCGTGCTGCCTGTGTGTTGGCTGGACTAGGCCAGGACAGGGACACCGGTTCTCTGAGGTGCACAGGTCGGTTCCCTGCCTGCACGCAGGCCGATTCCCTGCCGTCACGCAGGCCGATTCCCTGCCGTCACGCAGGTCGGTTCCCTGCCGTCACACTCGGGCCCGCTACTGAAGTGTAGTTATGTGGCGGACTGTCACAGCACGACGTCTGCTGTCCGCCACAGCGCGGCCCAGGACAGTCGGAACTCTTCCTGACATCACCATTTAGCGCCATCCTCGCCAAATGTCACCAAGCGGTGCCTCCCACCATTTGACGCCGATCCCGTCCCCAATAGCGCAGTCCTTCCTCCCGCTCCCTCACACGCCAGCGTGCGTCTGGGACGCGAACGAGTCTGTATGCGCGCGTGTCCATACGTGCACCTGTCCGTGTGCCGGCGTGTAGGTGCTTGTGTTGGCACCAATGCGGTGCAGTGTTGCGGACGCCGGGTCGACAGCCCGAGGCGCCGCTATGGCGACCCAGGCGACAGCGGGCGCCGGCCTGCTGTGTGCTGTGTGCTGTGTACAGTGTACGCTGGCATTGTCAGTGTGCGTAGGCACCGTCATTGTGATATACGTATCGTGTCCGGAGGAGACGGCCGCCGCGCCTGCTCAGCCGTAGCCTGATTGTACTCGCTTTTCGCTAGAGTCGGTTATGATTTGATTGAAATGAATACTGATAATGATTGTGGTGGTTCCGTTTCCGACATGGACAGCCCTCAGGGGTGTGCGGCTCCGTGTGTGCATCATTGCGCGTGTCCTGGCGTCCATGCTGGCATCAGACTTCCATGGACGAAGCGGCTACCTGTGGATCCGCCTCCGGCCGGAACTGGGTCGGAGCGTCGCTCGACCCCCCCCCCACGACGACCTGACCGTTGACAGTAAACTGTGGTCAAGCACACTCACGTGAGCGTAATCCAGGCCGAGGTGCCAATCGACGGAACACTCGGTTTGTACATGTCTTCGTCAGTTACACCTTCTCCTCCAAACTCCATGGCATACGCATTTTCCGCTTGTCAAGTCGGCCAAAGGTGATAGTAGCCTTTCCACGGGTGAATTATGAACACGATGCTGCTGCAGGTAAGGCCTCTGGTTCAGAATAGTGCCAGGCGTGGGCGGACCTTCGCTAAAATATTGGAGGGAGGCGGCGGGGTTGGGGAGCTAATTTGAAGAAGAAAAAAATAACCCGAGTTTCTGCTGGGGTGGCTTTATGAACCAGGCATGGAACTGTTGCTAAGCAGAGCTCGTTGCGTGAACCCTGGCCCCACCACCCGATTCATGAATTCCAGTTCAACGGCAGAATTTTGACCGAAAGTTTAACGTGCCATCAATACACCGACACTCATCAGTTCAGGTCTAACCTAAAACTGATCTGGTGCACACTCGCATACCTGATGATTCAGGGTGAAAATGTTGTGCCATGCGCCCGGCGGTAGCAGGCCCCGCTCCCGATGCCCGCGTCACATCTGATCGGTTGGTGACGTCACGAGGTCGTGACGCTGTGCCCTGCAGCCAGTTGCACCACCTTGCGAGCTGCGGCTGTTGCACGGCGTGGTGTGGCGCAGGTGAACAGATCGATTGGTGACGTCACGAAGTCGTGACGCTGTGCCCTGCAGCCAGTTGCACCACCTTGCGAGCTGCGGCTGTTGCACGGCGTGGTGTGGCGCAGGTGAACAGATCGATTGGTGACGTCACGAAGTCGTGACGCTGTGCCTGCAGCCAGTTGCACCACCTTGCGAGCTGCGGCTGTTGCACGGCGTGGTGTGGCGCAGGTGAACAGATCGATTGGTGACGTCACGAGGTCGTGACGCTGTGCCCTGCAGCCAGTTGCACCACCTTGCGAGCTGCGGCTGTTGCACGGCGTGGTGTGGCGCAGGTGAACAGATCGATTGTCTCATTCTGACAACGCATTTGCAATTATTCCCGCTGGCGTCGCGCGAGGTGAGGACGCCTGTGGCTGTGCTGGGCTCAGCCATGTGCTGCGCTAAGCCATGTGCTGGGCTCAGCCATGCACATGGCGACATGGTTGACACGAACACAACTGGAATAGTATCAACGTTGCCCCGCTCTTCAGCGATAAGCGGCCACGAAGGGGCGGTCGTTACGAAGGGGGTGGCACGGCGGTTGTTCCGAGCCGTTTGCTCCAGGATCATTGGCCCTTCAGTGCCCACCTGCAATTGCCAGGGCATCCCTCGGCAGTCAGTCAGCGCGGCGCTCGCCGGAGCTGCCTGGCCGTCCATCTGGAGCCACAATGGCACCTTTGGCGGTCAGAGCGAGTTGTTGGCGCTGCTACGACACGTCTCAGATCTCCGAGCACCCCATGCGACTGCGAAGGTGCCCTCTTTAGACGAGAGGGCGCACGGCACTTGGGGAATTTTTGGATCAACCTGAGCACATTCTAGAGGGCTCGCTGGTCGATCGGTTTTGGAAGTGTGCACCCGCTGGCGCTGACAGGGTGCTGCACTGGGAGCTAAAGGGATGATATTCTGAAGCCGTCACGTCGTCCGGAGTTGCCAGTGTGCCGCACTGGGAGCTAATATAGTGATCTTCTGAAGCACTTACGGCATCCGGATTTGACAGGGCGCCACACTGGGAGCCAACAGGACGATCTTCTGAAGCCATTACGGCGTCCGGAGTTCCCAAGGTGCTCTTTGTATCTGTTGTATTGTACCAAGTACCAGCCAAGTACGTTGTATCAAGTACCTCCTGGAGCTACCGGTCGACCACCGGCTGTAGACGGCTGTTTCGGCGACACTCCCAGGCACATGTCGAGGCGCCCTCTGCAGCTTGCACCTCACCTTTTATCATTGCAGTGATGTTTTAGTGTTTGTAGAGTGCATGACGAATCTGACAATTAGATTTGGGACCTCCCTCCAGAGCGCCTCCGGAGCTTCTATGGCATTCCAGTGTGACCTTGAGGGTTTCCGGGACGCTGACGTGCTTGGTGTCATTAGGCGACACTGTCAGGGCGCCATTCCAGTGTGACCTTGAGGGTTTCCGGGACGTTGGCGTGCTTGGTGTCATTAGGCGACACTGTCAGGGCGCCATTCCAGTGTGACCTTGAGGGTTTCCGGGACGCTGACGTGCTTGGTGTCATTAGGCGACACTGTCAGGGCGCCATTCCAGTGTGACCTTGAGGGTTTCCGGGACGCTGACGTGCTTGGTGTCATTAGGCGACACTGTCAGGGCGCCATTCCAGTGTGACCTTGAGGGTTTCCGGGACGCTGACGTGCTTGGTGTCATTAGGCGACACTGTCAGGGCGCCATTCCAGTGTAACCTTGAGGGTTTCCGGGACGTTGGCGTGCTTGGTGTCATTAGGCGACACTGTCAGGGCGCCATTCCAGTGTGACCTTGAGGGTTTCCGGGACGTTGGCGTGCTTGGTGTCATTAGGAGACACTGTCAGGGCGCCATTCCAGTGTGACCTTGAGGGTTTCGGGACGTTGGCGTGCTTGGTGTCATTAGGCGACACTGTCAGGGCGCCATTCCAGTGTGACCTTGAGGGTTTCCGGGACGCTGACGTGCTTGGTGTCATTAGGCGACACTGTCAGGGCGCCATTCCAGTGTGACCTTGAGGGTTTCCGGGACGCTGACATGCTTGGTGTCATTAGGCGACACTGTCAGGGCGCCATTCCAGTGTGACCTTGAGGGTTTCCGGGACGTTGGCGTGCTTGGTGTCATTAGGCGACACTGTCAGGGCGCCATTCCAGTGTGACCTTGAGGGTTTCCGGGACGCTGACGTGCTTGGTGTCATTAGGCGACACTGTCAGGGCGCCATTCCAGTGTGACCTTGAGGGTTTCCGGGACGTTGGCGTGCTTGGTGTCATTAGGCGACACTGTCAGGGCGCCATTCCAGTGTGACCTTGAGGGTTTCCGGGACGCTGACGTGCTTGGTGTCATTAGGCGACACTGTCAGGGCGCCATTCCAGTGTGACCTTGAGGGTTTCCGGGACGCTGACATGCTTGGTGTCATTAGGCGACACTGTCAGGGCGCCATTCCAGTGTGACCTTGAGGGTTTCCGGGACGTTGGCGTGCTTGGTGTCATTAGGCGACACTGTCAGGGCGCCATTCTGGTGATTCTGAGGCGCCCCTCTCAAGCTGTCAACATCACCTCAGAAGATTAAAGGTTCTTCTGGGACCACAAAGGCGTCCTCTGGAGTTTCCAGGATGCCTTATGTATATCAGAACGCCTATCGTCTCCTTTTAATGTTCATGTCCATGATATTAGCAACGCATTCGCATTCACCATCCTATTCGCATACTCTCTGATTGCGTTCATTTCTTCAGGATATGATCTTTGTCGCTTGCAAAAATAAGGCAAACAACAATTATTCAGTAGGATGAGCAGTTCGATCTCCAGAGGTCAAGAAAGGTCATTCGGGTGAAAAACGTGGTACCGCATAAAATTCAAGGTGTTTCACTTAGCCGAATGGTTCCAACGCCTAGATGTCCGCTGTCCATCAAAGATGCAGCACATCGAATTACGTGACCTTGAATGTCACAGTTTGACCTCACGTCACCAAAGTTGGTTTTACTCATGCACTATATCTATTTACGGGGTACCGAATAAAATCATGGTAACACATTGGATATACCTGATTTTTGCAGGTGGTAGTCTACATGGTACGTACATAGAGCACATCGATCAAAATCACCCATTATGGTCACGGATTCATCACCGTTCGCCAAAAAAGGCCCCAAAAAGCAAATATACCAAATTCTTGTGTACCCGATAATTTCCGCAAAATTGTACTTGGCACCACGAAATAACACCCAGACATGGGGTATGGCTCATGGATGCAGCACATTGAAGCGTAAGACCTACAACCTCATAGTTTGACCTATGTTCATAAAATATTGTTTTGACCGTGCACTATTGCCATCTACGGGGTACCGAATAATGCCTTCCTAAATACATTCATCGGATGGGCATTAGCGCCAAATAATCTCCCATCGCACAAGAAAGCAGCACATCCAAGCATGTCACCTTCACTGTCACCATTTGACCTCAGGTCAACGAAGACTTTAACATTACACCCTATGGGAAAATCACGGGGTACCGAATAACATTTTCCTAAATACATTTATCGGATGGATATTAGCGCCGGATAATCGCCCATCGAGCTAGGAAGCAGCACATCCGAGCATGTGACCTGCAAGTTCAGGGTTTGACCTCAGGTCCCGTTTGATGAAATTCAGAAAATAAAAGTGGTCCACTGGGGTACCGCATGTGGGCCAAACGAAGCATTGAATATAAACTACCTCAACACTGATGCATGCACTATCAATACAAGAAGCAGCACACCGCGTGACCTGACCTTTATCGATGACGAATTTCATCAGATAGCACTAGCATCCCATTCAGCAACGCATTCAGAAACACATCCACCAATATCCTCCGAGGGGACGAGTGGTCTAGGGGTAATATTGCTCGTCTCACAATCGAAAGGTTGTGGGTTCGAGTCTCACCTGTCGCTACTCTTCGCCCGCGACCAATCGGCGTGAGAGATTGGCGACGCTACATGACCCAACGGTCGACGTGTCGTAAAACCAATAACCAACCAATATCCTCCGATTTGTCTGAAAAGTTGCCACAACCTTCGCAGGCATGCATCATCAAACAATTTTTTGCTACGACGAACCCTTTAGCCTTCAGAGGCGAAAAGGTCAACGAGGTCAAATATGGGGTACCGCATAACTTGCCGGATAATTCACTTATTGAATGATCCAAACGCTTGTGCCACCGCTATCACGGTGGCATGCAGCACACCAAGTTAACTGGTCACTGGAGGTCACCATTTGACATCATGTCAACGAAGAATTGAACATTACACCCCATGGGAAAATCACGGGGTACCGAATAACATTTTCCTGAATACATTTATCGGATGGATATTAGCGCCGAATAATCGCCCACCGAGCAAGGAAGCAGCACATCCGAGCATGTGACCTGCAAGGTCAGCGTTTGACCTCAGGTCAGGTTTGATTAAATTTAAAAAAATGAAAGTGGTACACTGGGGTACCGCATGTGGGCCAAACGAAGCATTCAATGTAGACTATCTCAACACTGATGCATGTACTATCAATACAAGAAGCAGCACACCGCGTGACCTGACCTCTATCGATGACGCACTTCATCAGGTAGCACTAGCATCCAATTCAGCAACGCATTCACCAATATCCTCCGATTCGTCTGAAAATCTGACACAACCTTCGCAGGCATGCGTACATGCGTCACCAAACGATTTTGTCCACGACGAACCATTTTGTCTACGACGAACCATTTTGTCCACGACGAACCATTTTGTCCACGACGAACCATTTTGTCCACGACGAACCATTTTGTCTACCACGAACCATTTTGCCTTCAGAGGCGAAAAGGTCAGCGATGTCAAATTTGAGGGTACCGTATAACTTGCCGGATAATTCACTTATTGGAATGACCCAAACGATTGTGCTACCGCTATCACGGTGGCATGCAGCACATCAAGTTAACTGGTCACTCGATGCCACCATTTGACCTCAGGTCAACGAAGACTTTAACATCAAACCCGTCTTCAAGGTACCCCAGTGGACCACTTTCACTATCTGAATTTCATCAAACCTGACCCGAGGTCAAACGCTGACCTTGCAGATCACATGCTCAGATGTGCTGCTTCCTTGCTCCGTGGGCGATTACTCGACGCTAACATCCATCCGAGAAAAGTATTCAGGAAAATGTTATTCGGTATCCCGTGATTTTCCCATAGGATGTAAGGTTAAAATCTTCGTTGGCCTGAGGTCAAATGGTGACCGTGAAGGTGACATGCTTGGATGTGCTGCTTTTTTTGTGCGATGGGAGATTATTTGGCGCTAATGCCCATCCACTGAATGTATTTAGGAAGGTATTATTCGGTACTCCGTAGATGGCAATAGTGAACGGTCAAAACAATATTTTGTGAACATAGGTCAAACTATGAGATTGTAGGTCTCACGCTCAAATGTGCTGCATCCATGGGCTATACCCAATGTCTGGGTGTTATTTTGTGGTGGCAAGTAAAATTTTGCGGACATTATCGGGTACACGAAAATTTGGTAAACTTGCTATTTTTTAGCCTTTTTGGCGAACGGTGAGGAATCCGTGATCATCATGGGTGATTTTGATTGATGTGCTCTATGTACGTGCTATGTAGACTATCACCTGCAAAAATCAGGTATACCCAATTTGTCACCATGATTTTATTCGGTACCTCGTAAATAGATATAGTACATGAGTAAAACCAAATTTGGTGACCTGAGGTCAAACTGTGACATTGAAGATCACGTAATTCGATGTGCTGCATCTTTGATGGACAGCGGACATCTAGGCGTTGGAATCATTCAGCTAAGTGAAACAATGAATTTTATGCGGTACCCCGTTTTTGACCTGAATAACATTTCTTGACCTCTGGAGATCGAACTGCTCATCCTACCGAATAATTGTTGTTTGCCTTACTTTTGCAAGCGACAGATCATACTGATAAAAAATTAACGAAATCGGAGAGTATGCGAATAGCATGCTGAATGCGAATGCGTTGCTAATATCATGGACATTTACTGTTCCCCTTTATGGTAGCCGGGTTTCCTCACCATGTGCAGGGGCCTCTTCTGAAGCTTCAGAGCTACAGGGCGGTGCATCTCTGGAGAGCTGCTATTGCGCCTGCTTGTGTCACTGCAGCAGTCATGTGAGCGTTCGTGGTTCTCAGGGCGCCCCTCTTCTATAATTTGAAAATTGTGAGTCAATGTTAATGTTGGTCGGTTGCCTATTGGTTTTAATGTGTGGACAGCTGTGGTTATATAGCGTCGCCAACCTCTCACCTAGATTGGTCAAGACTGCAGTAGAGCGACAGGAGGGATTCGATCCCCCGGTCCACCGGGGCTGGGATACGAGCATCCTACCCCTAGACTACTCGTCCAGCAATACCAGTGATGGGTGACCACTAGGGCAACCAGAATATTGGCGTTTCATGGCGACACCAATATTTGACTGGTGTTGCAACAACACTAAAGATACACATAGGTCAAGGTTTATGAAAATTATTTGAAGGGCACGATGCATGAAGGCAAGGGCGAACCCAAATGGATTGGGAGGGGCATAACACAGTGTCCCATGTTATAAGTTGAAATTATTGTGAGAACAAAACCAACATTTGGGGAGGGAAGATAAATGCCCTCACAAAAGCATACAAAGCTACATACCTGAAGGTACATCAGCTTTCATCCCCACACCGGAACCAGGAATGGTACATCGCATGATCAAGATAACTGTTTCTTAGCAGTTTTAAACGGATCCTGACCAGGATCAGGCGCTATCAGGGGCGGATTCAGAGGGGAGGCACTGAGGGCACGTGCCCATCCCCATGGAAAGGTGGCGCCCCTCCGGTCAAGAAAGGCGCCCATTTAGGAAAGCTGGAGTTTCCCTCCCAGTAACCGGCAATTTTCACTTCACGTTCCGACTCGCGTTTGAAAAGGCCAACATTGTATTCTCCAGTACCTGAGGTACGAACGACGTGCAACAGGGGAAGGGGATAATACTGCCCGTGTTCAGCGTTCAATGGCTTCAGACAAAAATTTCGCAACTGATTCAAAGTGTTTTGGCCTTCAAGCTGATCTTCGGAAAGTCTAATCGCATCCTGTATTGGATTTAGCCACCTACAGAACCCTGGTTAAGCTAAGCACTGGTGTGAAGAAGACCTTTCCTTTTCTCATTCTGCCCATCCACGGGGTAAAACAGGACAGAGGACGGGGCATGCGGGAAACCTGGCGAATGTGCTGTCGCAAACAATTAGCAATTGTTGTTAGCCGGAAATTAGCAGTTTATGTAGACCAACGTGTTGCAGTTCCTTCCTCGCAGTGTAAGGCAGGCGAAGAAAACCCTTAACGACGTCGAAACAAGTCGGCAGTATGATAGGCAGGCCGGCAAATGTACAGCCAAAATATGCTATTGACAAATGAGCCGACTGCAGCGTGCATCTGCTGGCAAGGTTGCCATGGCACAGGTACCACGAATCGAGTACTTGTAAAACAGTAGAAATTACTACGGTTGTGCGGTATGAAGAACGGGGAAAAACGGGGTACCCTGTTTTGCCGTCCTTCACACCCAGTCATACCCAAGCGGCAAACTCGGTTAGTTGAGCATGAGCACAATACCAGAGAAGAAAACCCAACATTTATGGGTTATGAGAGACTAACAGATAAGCTTCCAATGTATTATCAGCCTCAAAGCGATATGGGGACCTATAAACAATCCCCCCAAATAAAAATCCATGGGTGCCGAAATAACAGGTTGCTGAAAAATAACAAAAACGCGTGTCATGATCACTTCAAGCCCTCTCGGTCTTCCTGCTACACCGGGAAAGTGCGGCCGATAGGATAACCATTAATTGACAAACGATGCCAAGTTAGAACACTAATGAACGAGTAATCGCGAAATCCATTCCCCGCTCTACCCCTCCCCTCCCCAGATGTCGCATTGCGACCCACGGATAAGGGTGAGACGAGGTCGAAGCGCTGACCTCGTTTTAAGCCAGAGACAGTGCCATAAGTATATTTTCCAGGGGTAAAAAGAAGCCAAATTTAGCTTCGTCGGTATTAACCATTAACTCGAGCCGAAAAGATCACCTCAAGTTGGGTCAACGACCTAGATTTACTTTGGAAAGGTAGACGGCCGGCGCAAGCGCGTTAACCGTATTTTTGTGCCAAACCGCATCGAACAATGGCCACTTTGGGCAGTTGTTCCGATTGCCATCGCCATTGTTTATTGGCCCACCTGGGGCCAATTGGCGGAACTGCGCTGTTTTCCCGTGGTTGGTTGGTTGGTTGGTTATTGGTTTTACGACACGTCGACCGTTGAGTCATATAGCGTCGCCAGTCTCTCACGCCGATTGGTCGCGGGCGAAGAGTAGCGACAGGTGGTTTTCCCGTGGTAAACAAAATTAGTGTTCACTGCGTTTCGTGTTTCATCGAGCCCGCCGCACGGCGAGCGCCAACGAACACAGAATGCATTGGTCAGCTGGCGCCCACGATGCTCTCCATTAGGAAACAACGAACCGCAGCATAGCAGTGCAACAATCATTTTCGGCGGCAAATTCCGTGTCGCAATCTCTAGGCCGATCGGGCAGCGTGCTGAGACGTATCGGCGTGTGGCGGCATGAGTGGCGGGCTGAAAAGTCACAATCAATGGGATGACCTTTATTGCGTAGCGGCGATCTTGCCGACGCTGATGGTACACAGATGCCCTCAAGGCATGCCGACTGCTTCTGCGTGAAGAACCATCGGTGGTCGCCCCGTCACCAACACCCCTGCGCCGCCTGGCGTCACGTCTGTTCACGTAAGTCGTACGTTGCGAGTAAAAGTCTTTTCCGCGTTCCTCACGCTTTATTCCATCATATTACCAGCTTAGACGGGCTTTCGTCGGAACGAGCAACCTGAAACAGAAATAAACCCCCGTAAGACCCTGAATAACGAAAGCACTAAGAGATCCGAACGCTCAAGAGTATTTCAGCGTCGTATTAGGTGTATTACATCGTGTTGTTAGATGTATTCAACTGTTGTATTAGGTGTATTCCACCGTTATATTACGTGTATTCCACAGCAGTGATAAATTATTCGTGAAATAGGGTGGATTATGCCACTTTCTGAGCACTGAATAGACATCCTTCCATAGGACGTATCGACATCGTGCTTGCTGATGTGTGCTATGACGTCTCCATGAGTTGTTCCTAAGAGCATTTAGCGTATAAGTAGTATGCTTATGCGCTGGGCGCTGGATAACCTATGCAGTTGATGCGCCTCTAAACCCCAATAGCAACAGCATGCTTATGCTCACCATTGCAGATTTATTATACAAGCAACCTATGGCAAAATTCCAGATACAGAGATCTGCTGACAACATGGCATTGCAATCGATGTCGTTAACATATGTATCCATATATTAGGTGTCTCCAAAATCAAACCAAAAACATGCACTAATGAGTACACCATTGGCTCAAATGGAGCTTGAGTGACTGAAATATTTTAATTGGCATGTTTCCACGGCAAATTTATACATCCTACTGCACCAGTTTCGACATCTCACACCTAACGAAAAGCCATTATTTTAACAACATACTTATACATTTAAACCTAATAAATCATACCTTCATACTTTTAAACCTAAAAGTGAAGTTCTACATCCTCCTCCAGATTGGAGGTTGGGCCCCAGTTACCACCACAGGAAGCCCTACTGTCTCCTGTCGCCTGGCTTCGACAGGAAACCAGGCGACTAGCTTACATCATTCGAAAGCTACCACTCTCAAAATTATCCCTGCAGGTTGTGTCGAGGCGATGAGCTATGGAGCGAGTGGGAGGCACGTACCTTCGGTGAGCTTGGCTCGTCCGCCGGTGGGCTGGCAGAGGATGGTGGAGCAGCCCACACACAGCACCACCGTCTGCGCATGGCTGAACACGGTGGTGATCTTGTAGCACCCTGGTGGTCGGAAGCGCACCGTTAGCCTCACATTCGGGAGGGGTGCATGCCAGCCATGAAACACATGTGTTCACCGCAAACATTCATCGCGCACGGATTTTCAATGTACTTGATATGAAAACTGAATTGGTAGCTTCAGCGAGTTTACATGTTGAACCAAGTTCACATGGTTCAGCTGTTCAGCGTGTTCATTTCTCCGGACCTGAGGTCAGTGTTCAGCGTGCTCGATATGATAGGAGCCATGCTTACAATACCATGGGGACAACCCGTCCACTTAGGGCCCCACACTTTGGCCACTCCCAACACCGAAATAGCCTGTATGGTGTTGCCGTGTCGTGACACGAGCGGGGACCATCGTGGGAGGCGAATCCCTCCTTCCGCGGAGACTCTCCACTCGGAGCACAGACAGGCTGGAGAATGGCAAAGAAGTGACTGACATGGGGGTGAAATACGACACGAGTGTAGCGACCGAACAAACTATTCAAGGCTCACGGACCGTATGGTGTAAGGTGGAAGAGCAGTGGAATCATTCGCAAAATTGGGTGGAATATACCACTTCGGAACACTGAATAAACATCCTCAAAGATGTGTTGGCATCGTGATCCTTGATGCGTGATTGTGAGGTCTTCACGCCTTGCATCTAACAGCATCTAGTATATTCGGATCATTATTATGCTCACCACAACGGATCGTGATACACGAACATATGGTAGAGCAATTATAGATGGAGAGATTACTCAGATATTCTGCTACACAATACCAGTTTATAGCATTGGCATTTGAGCCCAGCTGCTGTATGAAAAGAAACTCGCTATGAGCGTTCGAGAACCCGAAAGCGTGCCACGTCTAATTAACGTTATTGTACAAAACAAGACTTCATATTAGAGATATCCATCACGGCACCACCTGGTCTGCACGTGCCACGTCTAATTAACGTTATTGTACAAAACAAGACTTCATATTAGAGATATCCATCACGGCACCACCTGGTCTGCACGTGCCACGTCTAATTAACGTTATTGTACAAAACAAGACTTCATATTAGAGATATCCATCACGGCACCACCTGGTCTGCACGTGCCACGTCTAATTAACGTTATTGTACAAAACAAGACTTCATATTAGAGATATCCATCACGGCACCACCTAGTCTGCACGTGCCACGTCTAATTAACGTTATTGTACAAAACAAGACTTCATATTAGAGATATCCATCACGGCACCACCTGGTCTGCACGCCTATTTAGATCGTCCACTGAATTAGCATCCGAGCTCAACGGAAATTTACGCAGGGCCTGGGGAACGACCCTGTGGCAAATTGTGCTCCACGGCCATACTGCCCACGCATGTGGTAAACATACCCTGAGCAACAACCACAGTACTGAGGAGGCGGCAAATTCCGGCCATGCAACTGTACCTTTTGAATTCAACAGCACACTTCTTTCGTGCCAATACAATTTAATCAGAGTTCTTGCTGGGGTGGCTTTATGAACCATGGTCCTATTGCTAAGCAGAACTTGTTGCGTGAACCCTGGCCCAACCACCCGATCCATGAATTCCAGTTCAACGGCAGAATTTTGACCGAAAGTTTAATGTCCCGTCAATGCACCGACATGGCCGCCCAATAGCCTGTCCCCGGCCTTATCGGACCAGCTACCAACTGACCCTACCAGCCGGGGGCTAAATGCGGGCGCGCGTAGCGACTCGACCCCTGTGTTGCCAGGACAGGGGAGACCAGTGCAGGTCAGCGCTCTAGCCAACTAAGCTACCGGGGCGGCGGTTTCTTCGCACAAAAGCATATGCATGCTGCGCTATTCTCTGGACTAGCAGACCACAGCTTTAGTTCTTTAGGGAGTTATGGGGATTGCAGTCTGAGAGCCTTCCTGTAACTACCAGGACAAATCGACCAAGAGTATTTCTATCACGACACTTTGAAGATGAATCTGTTTCTTTTACGACGCATTCGGCTACTAGACCAAATAGCGTACCCAACCTCTCATGCCCAGGGTTGGAAAAATATGCTGTTTCTGGATTTTTGTCATCCAGAACAGCATGCACTCAACAAAAGTATCTTATCTTTCTCATTTGGAGGTTGATGGTGCTGTTCGACCGCGAACTGCTCTGCGACAGTGTTCAGGATTGACTGGGAAGTCCAAACTGAGATTCAAATGTCACAGGCTTGAATAAAAACATCCTCTCCATATCCGGTTATCCAACAATTTACCTCTCCACATCCAGGATTACAAATCACAAGTTCAACTCATGCCGTTTGGTCGCCGATGAACTTGTGCAATCCCGCCCGTTGTGGGCTTCGAACAGACGATCGATCGATCAAGAGTCGAATGTCCCACCGATCTCCGGACACACATTTGACCACAACAGCATTAACCTCTGGCAGCAAGCACTTGGTGATGTGGTGGTGGATTGGTGTTTAGGGGCGCGTCGACTGCAAAGGTCATTTTGCGACCATCACTTGGTGATGTGCTTGGAGGTACACAAAGAAGGACTTCATGTGTTTTAATTACCTGGACACTTAACATCCATGAAGTAAGAGTTCGGGTGCTGAACGAGCCTCTTCACCTTGCACTTCCGCCTCTCCTCCTCTGCACTTGGGTGCAACAAATCTTTAGCGAGCTGAAGAAGGCAAAACATGTCAAGGTCAATGCATGGAAATAAAATAAACATAACATCAAAGCAAACGGTTTGAAGTAGAACTGTTGCTTCTGTAGAACGTAAACTTTTGTGAAAAGTGGTACACACTAATTTGCATAGACGCCACCACTTCACATGACCATTCATATGCTGCTGGATTTGGTCCAGGCAGGGAGACAACTGTGGTGTGCTGTCGGTACCAGTTGCCTGCAAGGGTGGAGCCAGGAGTTTCAATACTGGGTGACAATCATTCAGGGAACACCACTGTTCTCAGAGGGCACATGAGCTGGTCTAGCAGTCAAGGCAAGAAGGTACTGGTGCAGAGAGCTATTCACCAGTGTTAAACTAATGTTTGTTTTTTGTTAGGTAAGAGATGTCAAAATGGGTACACCATGCCAAAATTCCCCCTAAAGCATGCTCAAAATATCGTTTGTGTTTCAAGCTCAGTTTTTTCCCCCATAGCATACTCATAGTATTTCATTTCTTGTGGCAAATACATAATATAGGTATGCCTATATAAATGATGACAATTGCAATACCATGCTACTGACAAATAGTATTGCATAACAGACCACATGCATAATCCTTTTACCAAGGCCTATCAAGTCAGGTGGCACAATAGCATCAGCTGCTGGGGTGTAGTTTAGCTACATATGACGCGGTTGACGATTGTGATCAATTTTAGTTTTATCTGTGTGTGAACCAATTGAACCAATTACAGTGCAGCATCTTTGTAACAAGCTAACTAGTTTTTGCCAAAGCACTTTACCTGGAATCAGGCCATGGCAAAAATGATGTAGGAACAAGTTTCTTCCTGATGAAAGAATTTGCATTGGATGTTTTTTTTCATTCGTACTTGGGTGGTTTCGATTTTCTTTTCAGTGATCAAACATCAGTAGGTTGGGCTAGGCCATTTGTGTTGCTGTAGTTTTGCATTATTCTTCATTATATATTACCCACCACAGTTTTCCTATATTTTGTTGGTGAGAGAATAGCATACATCTGCATCAACAAACAGATGTCTTTCTGGTGTTTTTAATGTTACTTGAATGAATGATTTCTTGATAAAATGCAATTTAAAGATGACTTTCGCTTTCCAAAGAGATGAACATCAGATTAATGACCATCATAAAGCACCAGAAAAATAATTCAATCAAAAATTTGCCTAGGGGCTTCTATACAAATATCAAAATGAGGCATCAAGAATTCATAACCGCATCAAAAAGCATGATGTTGATACATGTTAGGGAAGAATGTCTATTGAGTGTTCAGGTTATATATTTCACCCTATTTCATGAATAATTTATTGCTGCTATTGGTGTCCAGGTAAGGTTGATGTGGTACCTTTTACAACTGAAGCAAATTTTTACTCCATGCCCAATATGACATTGGTAAAAATAATGTAGGAACAAGTTTCTGAATGTGACAAAGACTATGTGATCATTCATTCTTGAGTGAAATGCATTTCAGTTGGTGACTAACTATTGAGTCATACCTGGCTTGACATAACCTGGCCTTTGTTTTAGCCTAGTCCAGCATAACAGGTTTCTTTCAGAAAAATGCTCCAAAAATTTGGTCCTAGTGATTGGTTTCATTCAGAACAATTTCAGTGACATTTTCAGCAGGATATCAATGCCATTTTGATCCAATTTGAAATGACATCAGGTGCAAAGTAGCAAAATATGAAGTGATATTGTCCCAAAAGAAAAGACCAGTTTCTGACATTATGGATGTCTCTAAAAAAAACCTTTGAAAAGGAGCAACATGCAGAAGGCAGTGTTTTGGATAGTGATCTTAAATAGTTTGGTTGGTTTGCAATCATTTCTGGTTGTTCCATGGACATACCATTGCAGAAACTTTACTCTATGAAATGAGCCACATGACACAGAATCATTAAGAACAGATGTGGAGCCAGATTTGATGGAATAGTTTGTCTGAACTCATTTTTTTAATCTCACTATATGGGTGGCACAAAAGCAGTTGCCTAGGCTGGAGTCATAGTACCTGGAGACCAGTTTATCTGGTGTGCCCTCTTGCAAGAGGCATTGGTACATTGTCAGCATTTGATTTGTTGAAATTACTTATATAATGCAATGTTTATAGTTGTGTTGAACATGAATGTTACCACTCATTTCTTCTGCCAGTGCATACTTTTCAGTTGGGAGGCAAAACAACACCAAAAGGGGCTTGGAGTTGGATAATCATAACAACTAATGCTCAAAATGAGAAAACAAAATATAGCATAACCAGCATTGGAGAAATGGCCATCTAAGAATCTTGCCATCTTGGAATTTTTGCCATCCAAAGAATTACACACCCCTTAAAAATCAACTCCTTGAATTGTTGGATGAAGACATGCTTAACTAGGAATAGACAGCTAGATGCCATTACCTAATAGTGATAAGTTGGATGGAGAGGAAGCAGCATGCTATGGGGGCCTATAACATTCAGTGATCTATGGTTAATAAGATCCACTTCCAGTTCTGGTAATCATCATTCTGTTCAGTCATACTGAGTTGCTTGCCACATAAACTTTGCAACATAATTGAGGACAATGCACATTTGTTATTTCACGTCATCTGCAGGAACATTCCAAGAGGGGAGGAGTGGAGCCAGAAATGAGATGCCAGCCAAATTGGAGGAATACCAGCTTGCTGGCATGCACAACAGATGGTGACGGATGCCAAAATCTGAATCACTTTGCAGTCTGCATATGACCTTAATACCAATGAACATTCCATATTCCATAGCATTCCATTCCCTGCAGGTGATATATTGGTTGGTTGGTTGGTTGTTTGGGCTTTCGGGCACTTCGACCGCTCTGGTCATATTGAGCCCATAACTCATGTGATCATCGAGTGCAGTTAGCAGTTCCAAGCATCACACCATGGACGCCGTTTCAGCGCTTTACTTTGTTACAAAGTTTACATATAATGCATATCAATGAGGGGCATATATGGTTAAAAACAATACCTTGGATAAAAAATCCATCAGACGTCCCGATTTGACAACAGGAGAACTGTTAGAAAGAACATTGTCAAGAGAAACCATCTGAGGGGACGAGTGGTCTAGGGGTAAGATGCTCGTCTCACAATCGAAAGGTTATGGGTTCGAGTCTCACCTGTCGCTACTCTTCGCCCGCGACCAATCGGCGTGAGAGATTGGCGACGCTACATGACTCAACGGTCGACGTGTCGTAAAACCAATAACCAACCAGAAACCATCTGAAGAGATCCAAAGTAATGTCTGCATTCGTCAGCATATATAGGACACAACATCAAAACATGTTGAATGGTCAGTGGTGATAGACATCTGGCACAATGGGGTCCGTCGCTACCGCACAGCAGGTAACTGTGTGTGGCGTAAGTGTGCCCTATACAGAGATGACAGCGTCACCTCTTCTTTCCTAAGTGTACGATGGGATGAACTCCCATGGTTCCAAAAGTGGCTTGATGGCTCTCAGCTTGTTCGCATTGGTCGCATCCCACATTGTTTGCCACTTGTTCAGGAGAAAGATGGTAATCGGTCAGTAATGGTCTGTGGCAGGAAGCGGCAGTGGCAGTGCACAGGGCATGCGCTGCTCGCCTTGCCACAGCATCTGCAAATTTGTTCCAGGCAATTCCAACATGGCCAGGAAGCCAACACAGAACCACTCGCCATCCCAAGCGGTGCAGCTGTAAGACACCTTAGAATATTACGCACGGGTGAGTTCGAGGGATGAAATGCAGGTGATGTGATTTTCTGGTGCAGTGCAAGTTAATTAATTAAACAGCCACCCATGCCTTCATTGTGCATTCTCCATGTGGAAAAGCTCAGAACAGAGTCCAGAAGTGCTCAGAAGAATGTATGGCTGAACACAGATCTAGATAGCCAGAGTGGCATCCACACAACTGGTAAGCCACAAAGGGCAGCATTTCCCCAAAAATCTTGGTGGATATGGCACATGTTTTGCCATTGCATAGGAATTTTCAGGGGCATTATTGCAGTTTAAGGTAACCACAAGACAAGCCTTACACACATTTTACCTCTGTGAAGCATACAAAGGTGTTAGGTTAGGTTTGGTTAAGTTATGTTATGTTATGTTAGGCTTTTGTTCTAAGACAAATTTTCAAATTTCTTTGGGGATATTTTCAGGATTTTTTTTTTATTGAATAAAAATTTTATTTTGTATTCTATTCTGTTTTTATTCTAGCTTAGGTTGTTGGGCTGGAATATATCTTTTATTTGATTTTTTCCTAATTGCATGGAAATTTCCCATTAACAAAAATGCTTTCTTGCATGGAAGGTCCGGCTAGGTTGTGTTGTATATGTTATGCTGCATCTTTTTCTTCATTTTCAAGCTATATTGCCCTACTCCAAGACACTTTTTGGATGTTGTTTTGCCACCCAACTGAAAAGTATGCACCTGCAGAAGACGAGTGGTCACATCATATACAGAACGTTCATAAACATTGCATTAAAAAAAGAAATTCCAAGACATAAGAAATTACCTTAAACTGAAAATTTACCTTTTCAGAAAGCCAGAGGGACAAAAAAAAAGTAAAATAATGGTAATCAATGGAAGATGGGGACAGGATGCACTGAACAATTCCCCTGAACATTTCATGAGTGCACAAATAATGCTTGAATGCATGAATACATGAATGTTATTCATGTATTGAATAACATTCATGTATTCATGAACAATAACATTCATGTTATTGTTCATGAACAATAACATTCAATAACATTCATGTATTCGCGTCTCGGCGACTCTCTTGAGTCGCCGAGACGCGCTGGCCGGGGACGGTTGGCGCTCCGTGAGCTCCGCCCACCAAGCCTTTTTAACGTTTTTAGCCTTTTCCGCCTTATATATTGTGAGTGTTGAGTGATTGTGTGAGAGGTGCTGAACTTGTGGAGCGGAAAGTGAGTCGCTAAAACGACGCAATGCATCGGGACCTACAAAAACTCATCGCAGTTTTGGTCGTCATCAACAAAATCGTCTGCATCTTGTCTCTGCCACCCTGCGATCACCGACCAATCACCGTGCGACACGGGCCGGCTGCTGACCATGACACCACCGCCTCGGGGCGCGAGACGGCCGGAGCGCGCCAGCTGAGCGCCGGGGCTGGGCCGCGGCCCTGTGACCCAGCCAGTGGTGCAGCGGGAGCGCTCCCGCGTGGCAGGCGCGCCCGGCGCGGCCGCCGGGCGGAGCGGAGACGTGATGGCGGTGGTGGGGGCAGAGCCGGCGGTGATTTTTTACGAGTGATCCATTTAAACGTGCGCTCTTTGATTCCAAAATTAGATAGTGTAAATCAGCTAATCAGTGACCGCGATATTGATGTCTTCTGCTTTTCGGAAACGCATTTGTCTTCAAACCATCCAGATGAAGCCATCTGCATACCCGGTTTTTACATCAAGAGAGCCGATAGACACTGCGATGAGGAGCGGACGTCCACAGAGAGTTGGGGTGGCGTCGCCATCGCCGTCCGAGAGTGCTACGGAGTCCAGCTACTGACACCCCCTCCCCGGACCACTTCGCTCCGGCCTCGAGTCCCTTTGGATCCGGGTGAAGCTCCGGCGTGATACCTCTGTCATCGTAGGCTGCCTCTACCGCCCGCCCAATGGAACCGTAGGTGCTGATCTGGATGATTTGGAGCACCAAATTGACTTCGCAACTAGCCATGGCTTGCCTTTATTCGCGATGGGGGATGTGAATATCGATTTGTTAGACGCTTCAAAACCGGGGGTTAAACGTTTCAACACCATTTTGAACGACTTGTGTCTGCATCAACTCGTGAAGAAGCCCACGCGCGTACAGACTGTAAACCTCCGGGATGGCACACGGTGCACTTCAAAAACGCTTCTCGACATCGCGATCTCCAACGCCACCGACACAATTTTGGCTTGTGACGTCATGGAGGTGCACATCAGTGACCACCGGGCAGTCACAGTCACAGCTAAAATAAACCGTCCGTCGTTTCAACGCCAAAAGATCACTCTTCAGCGCACCCGTCACCTCCTCCCTGGTCAGCTGCCCCTAGCTTTTCTCATGGTGGACTGGTCTGGCCTGTATGAGGCCAACACAGTTGACGGCAAGTGGGACGCATGGTTGAACATCTGGAAATGCGTCATGGATGCTCACTGCCCTACCGTCACGAAGTTCGCGAATCGCCGCTCAGTGCCACCCTGGATCGCTGAGAATGCTGACCTCCGCGCCCTGACCCTTCGACGTGACTGGGCTCACAGCCAAGCGGACCGATCCGGGAGTGACGAGGATTGGCAACTCTACCATGAGCTAAATCAACGGACCTCCACTGAGCTCGTGGTCGTCAAAAGCCGTTTCTTCGATCGGACTTTGGAAAAAAATGGCAACGTCTGGCCGCACGTTCGACGTCATCTCTTTCAGAAGAAGACAACTCCACCATCAACTGAACCATCACGTTCCAACCAGGAGAAGGAGTTGTTCGCTGACGACCAAAACCGGCATTTTTCTTCAACTGGCAAGCGCGTGGCTGCTGCTTTGCATTCTTTAGGGGATTTAGGCCCAAATACAGCGCATCAACCTCGCCCTCCGCGCGTTGTTAGCTCAGCATTCAAGCTGAAGCCCGCCACTCTTCCCGAACTCTCTCATGCCCTGCGTGATTTAAATCCTACCAGTGCTCGTGGTAACGACAATGTGTCCCTGAAATTGCTCAAAATGTCGTTTCCTTCGGTGTGTGTACATATTTTGCACATAATCAACTTTGGTTTATCGTCATGTACTTTTCCGGAACTGTGGAAGTTGGCTGAAATCGTACCAATCTTCAAGAAAGGCTGCCCTGACGATCCCAAGTGTAACAGGCCCATCTCGATCTTGAGTAACGTGTCAAAACTGTGCGAGAAGATAGTAGTCAACCAGCTCACTGCGTATATCCACCGAAATTGTCTTCTTAACAACTCGCAACATGCCTATCGACCACTTCACTCTACTGAAACTGCCCTTGCTGATGTAGTAGCTTATGTCACAAATTGCATCGAAAGGCGCCGCGTTTGTCTGCTCGCATCAGTAGATTTGTCTAGTGCCTTCGATTGCGTGTCTCATAGCCGACTCTTGACCAAATTAGAGTGGTACGGCATCGACAGCTCTTGGTTTAGATCTTACCTTTCAAATCGCAGACAGGTAGTTCGGCCCGGAATACTTGTATGCAACGTATCCTGTGGTGTTCCACAAGGAAGTTTGTGTGGTCCAATTCTGTTTTTGTTGTACACAAATGATCTTCTCTCACACATAGGTGATGTCTTTAAAGTCGTTGCTTACGCTGACGACACACAGGCGATGTTGTCATCGAAATTGGAGGACATAATGTATGCCAAACGCCGTCTCGAATCGTGCCTGGAAACTATGTGCTCGTGGTACCGTGTAAATCTTCTCAAGCTCAACCCATCTAAAACGCAATTTGTGATTTTTGGTTCTCGCCAGATGATCGCGCGGCTGCCTACCATCAGCCTCTCTGTTCTTGGATCGGATATTTCACGTGTCTCATCTATCAAAAACCTGGGTGTGACCATGGACGAATCGTTAACATGGAGTGAACAAATTGGCGATATTGCTAAGAAATGTAACCGCATCATCTTTCCTCTAGCCAAGCATGTACGTTCTCTTACTGAAGAAACGCTGTCGAAGTTAGTGCTTGCACTGGTTTTCCCCCATGTAATGTACTGTTGCTCAATCTGGTCTGCTGCATGTGACACCGAGCGCGTGCGAATCCAAAAAGTCATAGTGAGGGCGGCTAGGATCATAACTAGGACCTCTCGCTATGGTCATATATCGCATGTTATTGAGCGGTTAGGCTGGCCTAGCTTACAACGCTTTGTCGACATTAGGGATTGCTCACTGGTTCATCTTGCAGTGCATCACTCGGGAGCACCTGAAACCCTGCGTGATCTTGTGACATTGAGAAGTGACGTCAGCTCTCGATCTACGCGATCAACACCGTTTTCAGTAGAGCGCCCACGCCTGAAAACTTCTTTTGCGCAACGCTCTTTCATGTACCGTGCTGCAGTTCTTTGGAACAGTCTCCCCGAGGAAGTTAGGGCCGAGAATATGCGACTGGCTTTTAAGTTTAAGCTGAAGGAGGCGCTGAAAAGAGCTGTACGTGGGAATGTTTGAGTATTGTATGCATGTGTTTTTAATGTTTTAGTAGCCTCCTGTCCCACCCCTTTTTTTAAAGCGTTTTTGACATTTGATACTGAGTATCTCTTGGTACCAATACAAGGATTGATTGAATACCTATAATATCTGCACTGAAAAGGCCCATCTTTCTTTGAAGAAAAACATTCACCCTTCAAAACATGGTAAGTGAAAACAAGATTTCCCATACAAAAGCAAAACAATCAAAGTTTTGTTCATTCCTATGCTGGCCAGCAATACATCACAGCAACTAATAGTCTCACTTCCTGCTCCTTGCATTATCCGAGTATATCCCATCACCCAACCCATACTTATGTCTTATCCAAATCATTTATCAAGATTTATCAAGATTTTGTATAAATGCAGGTAGATACCCACCTACCTAGGGAGGTAATATCAACTCTGGTACCCTGAGCCAAACCAGCAACCAATTCCATCCTGATGGATGCACCTAACAATTCCCCTGAACATTTCATGAGTGCACAAATAATGCTTGAATGCATGAATACCTATAATATCTGCACTGAAAAGGCCCATCTTTCTTTGAAGAAAAACATTCACCCTTCAAAACATGGTAAGTGAAAACAAGATTTCCCATACAAAAGCAAAACAATCAAAGTTTTGTTCATTCCTATGCTGGCCAGCAATACATCACAGCAACTAATAGTCTCACTTCCTGCTCCTTGCATTATCCGAGTATATCCCATCACCCAACCCATACTTATGTCTTATCCAAATCATTTATCAAGATTTATCAAGATTTTTTTTTATAAATGCAGGTAGATACCCACCTACCTAGGGAGGTAATATCAACTCTGGTACCCTGAGCCAAACCAGCAACCAATTCCATCCTGATAGCAACCAAGAGCTTCCAAGAAAGAATCCTTCATTCATGAAGAAAACCACTATGCTTTGGTCACCTAAAAAAGGAATTCACCATTACCAGCCTGGCTGGATATGAATGTCTCCTTGGGTTATATGGATTCACCTCTCTCCAGTTCCCCCTCCAGCCAGAGCTATTGAAACCATTGCCAATAAAAGCCATGGATAATGCATTTCTTTTTCCTTCCTTGAAGAATATGTTCTGCATCAAATGGCATGGGAAAAACCATTCCTATTTCCATTCTAGAGCAGCCCCAAGCAAGTAGAATATATCAGAAGGATTTTCTGCAGGAAAATTGCCTGAATAGTACCAAAACATTCTTCAAACCTGCTAAGATCTTGCACCAAAATGCCATCAACTTAAAAGTAATCATTTGCAGAAAAAAAAAATGAGCGGTTGCATTGCCTTTATCATGCTAAAAGCATAGCATTTTTTAACCCTAAAAATCACGTTACCATTATCTGCAGATTTTACACTATTTGTTGATATTCATAAGTTTTATAGCATACCAATACCTAGCAAAACTTATTTTATTATTGACACTTTTGAGAATGGGAATTAGTGACCACTTCCCATTTCTGCTCATCATTATGCCGGGTCTGATTACTATATCTTGTTCCTGAGTCCATGCAACCTGGGAGCAAAATGGATAAATTTGGAGATCAAGGTAAATTTGGATTGTTTTTTGTTTGGTAATAGTATGCTTTCTGACATGATGAAGACAGACATGATCACTAATTTTCATTGCAAATGATTACTTTTAAGTCAACGGCAGTCAATACAATTGATGACGCCACAGGCGTAAGTCGGACGCTTATAGCCTGCTGCTTCGAGAAGGAACTTTTGAATCTTGTGGCAGTGGAATTCGAGCAACAATTTGAGCACAACCCTGCTGGGAATGGCACTGTTATTTGACAAATTATGAACTGTCCTCAAAAGAAAGCTTAATAATTATCTAAGATACTGTAGCACAACCGATTCACCATGAGGCTAAGCTTACACTAATACAAGTGGTGCTCATTGCTGCGTGTGGTTTGTCTACAGTCACCGACTACTAAAGAAATAAATAAATAATAGAAGAAATAAAATAACCTTGCCTAACCTAACCTAGACTAAGATAATGTAGCATAATATATAAAACGCTGGTTGTAACGATCGCGCGATGGGTCCATACTACCGACATCATGCAGTCTATACCAGAGTATGTAGCGAGTGTATGTATGAACTTGTTTGGCAGTGGAACATGCATACTTTCTGTATGCACAGGCAGTGCCAGCTGGGATGGAGTGGAGGCCGATTGTGACCTCATTTGACCCTGAAGACATTAGTCGGTTTTACAGCGGAAATTTGTTCGTGTTTAGTATAACTGGTATAATAACTTTATAGATGGTATAAAAGTTAGCAGCTAGCATCACGCCAAATACGTTTACTTTTTACGGTCATTTTATGTTAATTATAGTAAAGTAGTGGTTCGTTATTGGGCGTATAAACTGATATGGTACATAAGAATTCATTTTCATTTCATATAACTTTGATTTGAAGATTAACATTTTTTGGTTAAAACAAACTGACATGTTGAGTCCGTTCCTCTTCCTCCAGGGTTGCCACCGTGGTACGATCGTACCAGCTCTGGTAAACTTTCGACAAATCTGGTATGCATGTAAGATATCGGTTTCAGGCAGAGCGCCTGCTGAAGCCAGGGGCACGCATTTTATGCATGCCTTTTTCAAATTAATTCAACGACTGTCAATGGTTTGAATCGGCATTTCACAACACGTAATTGATCAAAGAACCTCACCGTTCTTTCTGTATTGGTTTATGGTGTTCCGTTCAGTAATTGTCGTGATGTGAAATGAAGGCATTCTCGACAAGAAATTCCCTATATAAAAAAGGGTCGGACAACTGGCAAGTTGTAGCATAATGTAGCAAGTCGATCAGACGGTATAGCATCGTCGCCAACAAGGGTGGAAACGTCTCACGAAGAGAGTGGGTCCAGGACCTTATTTTCAACACATATTTTCAGATTGAATCGATTCTTGAACAAATTTGTTTGGGGGGGGGGGGAACCATTTGGAACTATTGGGATTTTCCTAGTGGTTTTAATGGTCCCTAATGGTCTGAATGCTTCCCGATGGAATTTGTTCCAATGGTTCTAATAGTATTTTCGCCAGACCAATCGGAGTTTCCATTTGGAACCTGGTGGTTCAGCGTCGTTTTCCTTGTGTCATAATAGCCCAAATGGTATTAACGGCTGTCTTACTAGACATGTATGGATTGTCGTGAATAATTACGATGCATTTTCAAATGCATGGGGTCTACGTGCTAGCGGATTTAAAGGGTAGGAACACGGAGGCCATGCCCTCTCCCCTCTCCAAGCGGCGTGAAGGGGACCAAACTATCTCACCGCCCCCAAAACGGGACTGTAAAATGAACTCAAAATATCGATTTAATGACACACGCAAGGGCATATTTTAAGAAGTTTTCCTTGGGGGGAAGATGGCAACAAAATACACACCAAAATGAAGAACTTTAATCGGGATCGGCAAATTGGCTCCTAAAAATGTATGCATTTACACTTCACCACGCGGCATGACATGTCAATCAGGACCCGGAAATTAACTCTTGAATCCAAAAAAAATAACTCCAAATGCGTCACAAATAGAGTATGGCTCTCTAAAAAAACGTGCCTTTGCCACGAAAGAAACGCACCGGGGTCTCAAAAATCACGACGGGAATATGAAACGCAACTAGCACTCCGAAAAAGAAGTGGTCACAAGAACTTGTGCCTCCCGACAACACGCATTGGCGCCCTGAAGACTCGCGCCTGACCCCGAAGCAAAATCGCGCAGGAACTCCCAAAATAGTGTTGGGACCACAAAATTTCCGTCGGGATGCTTAACATTTCTGCTGGGGATACAAATAAGCAGTGGGGTCGAAAACTCGTGACAGGACCATATAAAAATAAATCCGAGGCTTAGAAAATCCAGCGGGGACTCCGAATCGGGGCCTGGAAAACCGACCTGGAATCCCATGAATCATGCATTGCGCCGAAAAAAAACCGTCACGACTCCCCGACAAAAATAAAATCAGGCCCGGCCCCAAAAATCGCAGTACGTCCCAATGATGTACCATGTGCTCCAGTATCGATACCTGGTGGACACGAACACACCCGGGATCTCCAGCCATGGTCGCCGGAGCGGGTAGGGTGAAAAGGCGAGTCGTAGGGGAAGGGGCGAATGCAACCCTCTTTAGAACTCAAAGAACTCAGACACTTCTGGGAGGTCCGAGTGTACCAGTCTCCCTAGAATTTGTGTCCTCTAGTGGCGCTCCTCGGATGGGAAGTGTGCCCGTCCAGGTATATTCATAGTGGCGCCCATCCAAACAAGCTTCCCCTCATGACAATTCCTGGATCCACACCTGGTAAAACCAGATACTGTTGGTAACGTACAATGCCCAAATCAAATTCGAAACTCTGTTGGGCCAACGGCGGTACCAAGTCAATCATGGTCCAACCACTCTCAGCCACATTAGGCTATACATGTGGTCAAGATGGTTTGCAGAACCCTCTGAACCACATTGGGTTGTCCTAACCTAACTTGACATAATTTAGCCCAACTTCCTTTTTTGATGACATTTTTTTCAGTTTCATTTTTATCCTCAAACATTTCAAGTTAGTTAGTTATTTGAGTTTAAGGGCGCTTCGACCAAAAACATTTCAAGTTAAATATCCAACCTAACTGACCCATCAACATCTTTTGTTGCCTTTTGGAGGTAAAATTAACCTGTGAACAATTTAAACTGCAATAATTTCATAGTTTATTCAATTTGCCATGACTGTAAGACAAATATATACTTTGAAAACCTTGGTAACCTTTGATCTGATCCAGGATCACAAAAGTCCAAACCCAAATAATTTGGCCTATACATAAAATAAATTGTAATATTCGCTGAGTGAAGATTGGTCATGTCAGCAAGCAAGAAACTTAGTTTTAAAAATTGTACCCTAGGACCTAGCACAAAATATACAAAAGTAAAAACCTAATAGGTGCATATGTGTCACATTCTGAATTGTCTGCAGAAGTCATATGCAGGTTCATGAAGTATTTTGTACAAGTAAGGTATGTTCTTTTTTTCATTAGACATCGACATCACACAGGATTACACAGACAGAAACTTTACACAATTATGACATGTTCAATCATTTTGTGGAGGTTTCATAATGATCAGATAGGTATGTAGCTTCTAAGATTAGTCATGTCTGCATGCCAAAAAAGAGCTTTAGTAAATAATTTCACCCTTATGGCAGGCCAGTCACCCAAATTTAAACTACATGCACTTGGCACACTTGGTAAACCATGCACATTTCACAAATGCCTCATTCCTTGATTAGACATGGTGGTCCCTCTCATCTGTTTACCTTTCTCCTCATTACACATAGGTACAGAGCATGAGCAGGCTATATCTAAAACTGTACAGGCCATTTATGGAAAAATAAGTTGTTAATAAAAAGAAAAGCTACTACACTTGATGGAGAAGCATAGCACATATCTTCCTATCAAGGCCTCCTGCCCATGCCAGAAATCTAAATAGGCTTTTTTCACAAAATAAACCACTATGCAAGACAAAAATTGATGGAACAGATGAAAAATAATAGCACACAGCCTCAGAGCAAGTCATGTTTTTCTGAAAAAGGCATTAAAATAGCTTTAAAATCTATATATATATACACAATCCATTTCAACCCTCACCAACAAACTCAAACGGTAGTGTACAGGTGACGGCTCGCAGATCTGCACACACCACAAAGAAATTCAGCCAATCAGCGGCTAAGGATCAGAATATATGATGCATTTTAAGACACAAACGGGAACATCATTTGCCATCTGGCAAACGACGATCGTCTAGTGCAAGTCGTGGCCAGATACATGGCAGCTGAACTAGAGATGAGTGAAGTTGCTGTTTGTTAACATAGACTGAAAGTTAATTGTCGTCGTTTATGCTATTATTTATTTTTCCTTTTTGAATTCTCAATCTGTTCAGGTAAATAAATTTGTCCTATATGAAACAGGTATCACTGTTTGACCTACTATTCGTTTACATTTTCTACTTAACATTATTTTATGTCTGGTCGCTCTATCTCGGAGAACCGAGTGGTCTGGCAAGAGAGCAAATTTCTGCTGTAAAACTGGCTATTGACCTGGGGTCATGAAACGTATACTGCAGTGAGTTCACTACAGCTGTAATTCCTCCAAATTGTGTGCTAGTTTCAGGTCTTGGGTGGCCGACCCCCTGTGAACATTATGGGAGAGGCATGTTGACCAGGGATCTTCTGCACTTCCTACAGTAGCATTGCTTGCACTAGAAATGTAATGGAATGTGGTGCATACCAAACCAGGCTGTTGAAATAAACATGAACTGGCATGGATGCAATGTTTCATGGGGTTCACATGACATGTGTATGACCACTTTGGTTCGAAGATACCAAAAGTTGAATGGCTGCAGAAAGTGAGTCTTACACCTTTTAAGAAAAATTTACCCTATATATCTCCATAGGCAACTTTAGTAACAATACCTACTAAACTTCTGGAAGTTTAGTAAATATTCCTACTAAAAAAACTTCCCCTCTTAGTACATGTACATACTAAACCTTCTCGAGGATGTGTTGGACATTGACAGCACTGCCCGTAACAATTACAGCAACTCAAGGAACTTCCGACCTTGGTCAGGCATGTCTTGCACGTCCGGCGGTCCGCACCAACTTTGCATGTACGGGGGCAGATGTCTGCCCCCCCTAAGATCTCCAGAACTATGCTAGGTAGCAACAAATGGAAAAGGCGTTGGATAGATGGTGACAAGCTCTATCGAAAGTATTTTCTCATTTTTTTTGCTCAGGTCAATATTTAGGTCACTGGGTCAGCATAGGTCGAATTCGACCAGATCGGGTGGGACCCTCAGATATTGACATATCTGAGGGTCAGGTCAACTCCGAAACTATGACCTCAGGTCAAGGTCAAGAGGTAGCCTAGGGAGGTCATGTAATGTATCAATCGACACGTCTTGACGATACAAGCACAATGACGGTAATTTCAGCCTTCTAGCTCAATGCAGTGAGATATAATGCACATAAATGTGCTAGTGACCTCAGGTGACCTCGGTGAGGTCACCGAGCAAAAATGCCAGCAGTAACATCAAGAATAGCTTCCAACTACACACCATAACTGTTGTGAGGTCATTCCGAGAGCAAATATGTAACCAGGAAACATTTGTATATTTTACCATAGGCCTATAATGCAGGAAGCCATGGCCACGACCTGACCACAGGTTAATGCTACAAAAAAACCTATATATATGTTACAGTCCCTGATGAGATCATGACATGCTATAAGTTTGAAATCAATTGCCCAATTATTGTGGAAGTGATGCCACCTAGACTCCGAGGGATGTTGGGTCACTTTGCCTGACCTGGTGACCTGACTTGAGATGACCCAGGGTCAAAAATGTCTGAGAATATGCAGAAAAGACTAATGAACAGCCATACGAGGTTTGGCCTTGCTAACCCAATTAGTATAGCGGCAAATTAGGAAAAACCCCAGGGGGGAGCAGATATCAGTATTCTTCAAGTATTACCCCTCAGACTTCCTTTATCTCAATGTATCCAAACCGTCGTCAGCTGACCTCCAGTCAGCTGTTGGTGACGTCACTCAAACTTATTGAGACACCCCAGTTGGGTGCACTGAATGACCCAAGGGAGTCACCAGGAATATTTATAAAGGTTAGGTTAGGTTTTCACAATCGTGAAATAGAATCTGCACACCCTCCCCTAGCAGGAAATTCCTTGTGCTGTGTCTAGAGTGACATCTCAACCACCACCCATCAAAGGAAAATGTCCTGTGAAGCCCTGAATATATACCTCCACAACTGCTTCGTAGACATAAATTTGTTACTGGTGCCCATGGATTAAGTCCACATCGACCCCTTAGAAATATTCCTGGTGACACCCTGGGATCATTCAGTGCACTCGTATGGAAGTGTTGATTCTGTACGTTTGAGTGACGTCACTAACAGCTGACTGGAAGTCAGCTGACAGTGACTCGGATGCATTGTTGATATAAACAAAGCGTGAGGGGTAATATTGAAGATTACCCAGATATCTGCCCCCGGACGTGCACGTGTTAAGGCAGAAACATAAGGTTTTTGATGTCAGAGTATTAAATTGAGTGCATGAAGTGTTGAAATTCTTCTTTATCACATCTGTGACACACCAGGCACGGATAATTATACGCTATGTGCTACCTATATTTGTAGAAGATTTTGCTCGTGTATTTCTTTGCCAACTGAAAAGTAATCATTTGCAGGGAAAACGTGTGGTCGCATAGTCATTTTTATGTTAAAATACCACATATTCAAAATAAAAAATTCAAAGAATCAAAATTTACATTGATCTCAAATCAGTGGGGAATCTTACTTTCCAGGTTGGGAGTCTGAGTGCATACCGATTTCTTCCGGAGTACATTTTCATCGACATGATTTTTTTATGCATGGAATCTGTTTACCAGTAACCGACCAGAAAAACGTAAATCAGTGCCTACATAATATGTATAAGTAATATCATTCTCATTTTTGGTCAAATCAAATGTCAACATACGAACAAAGAAGTGAACAATGGATGGCACCGCCCGGCAGTGACCCGTAATAATCAGCAGTTTCGTTTCTTATAACTCACAGGAGAAATGCATTTTCCTTTCACTGTTGGTCTCAGTACAAGGCTAGCCATATGAAAAATAAACAAAAATACTTCACACTTCACCGTCAGCTCAGAGCGCATACCTACCCACGCAGCCAATTTCCCACGTAATACAAACAACTCCGCTACCGCACATGCCACAGTTGGATGTGATCAAAGCAAAGGATCAGTCAAGATCTTGTGTTTACTGTTAACTTGTGTGGACTGTTAACCATGTGCTCAAAGTTGCTAATGGTTATGATGTCATATACAAAATAACTTGCATTGATTGGTTGACACAGATTTCAGAACAGAAAACGCTAACACAGCCAACTCTGATCGGTGGCCTCCGGATAGGTCTCTTAAAACTATCATATAGGGTGGCAGGAACACAGGTATTCCGAGACGCCGCTCCAGAGCCGGAGAAGTGTTCTCAGTGTGCATGTGCATCATCTTGCAAGTTGTGGTAAATTTGTCTTAAAAGGTGTTCTTGGATTTTTGGATTTTTTTTGCTGAATATAATGTTTATGAACGTGATTCGGAAGATGCGATCATTCGTTTTCTCCATAAATGCTTACGTCTCAGTTAATCTTAGAGATATCTATAATGCGCCATATATGCCACACCGCTGCTCTGTTGCATAATTTATCCATCCCTCACCTGGCAATTCTCAGACATGATTAAAGGGACATTCAACACTTCACGCAGTTGATTCAACACTTTTTCACGTAAAAAATGCTTCATTTCTGCCTCTTTGCCACATAGATGACACACCACCACTTCAACCACAATGCCAAAAAAACTAAACACAGCACGGCTCAGAGCAGCCGGCTTCTGCTCGGTCTCGTCTTGCCTCACGACTTCAAACAAATAGTATGATAATTCATAATTACATAGGAAAACCTAACCTAACGTAACGTAATACAATCTACTCTTATCTAAACCAATATAAACTCATATTATAATTTAAAAACAAGCATAATATTTATCGTGACGTCATCCGTACACGGCCTCGAGCCGTGCTCTTAGTTTTTTGGCATTCTGGTGGAGTAGTGTCGGCATGTCATCTATGTGGCAAAGAGGCGGAAACGAAGCATTTTCAACGTGAGTGTTGAATCAACTGTGTGAAGTGTTGAATGTCCCTTTAATCACGTCTGAGAAGTGCCAGGTGAGGGATGGATAAGTTATGCACCTCAAAATGTACTGTAAAACCACCTATTTCCATTCAGTCAGTTGCAGACTGCCTGTCAAAAACGGAAGCCTCGGGCAACTTTATGGACATGCAACGGATGTTCGACGCCCATAAAATCCAAAACTGGTGCAGCGTGCAAAGGGCCTAACCTGCACAGGAGCTCCACAGCATGACCCGACAGAAGAGCACCATCGTAGGTATGCAAACGAGGCTTAACCCGTGCACGTCCAGGGGCAGATATCTGCCCCCTTGCGGTTTTTCCTACTTTGCCGGCATACTAATAGGGTTAGCAAGGCCAAACCTCGCATGGCTGCTCATTGGTCTTTTCCACATACCCTCAGAAATTTTTGACCCTGAGTCATCTCAAGTCAGGTCACCAGGTCAGGCAGTGACCTAACATCCCTCCGAGTTCTAGGTGGCATCACTCCCACAATAATTGGGCGATTGATTTCAAACTTATATCACGTCACGATCTTATCAGGGTCTATAATATGTATATCAGTTTTTTTGTAGCGTTGACCTGAGGTCAGGTCGTGGTCATGGCTTACTCATTATAGGCCTATGGAAAAATATACAAATGTTTCCTGGTTACATATTTGTAACCAGGATTTGTAACCTGGTTACATATTTCGACCGATCTGGTCGAATTTGACATGATGACCCAGTGACCTAAATGTTGACCTGAGCGAGAAAATGACCGAAATACTTTCGATAGAGCTTGTCACCAGCTATCCAAAGCCGTTTTCCGTTTGTCGCTACCTAGCATAGTTCTCGAGATCTTATGGGGGGGGGGGTAGACATCTGCCCCCCGGACATGCGAAGTTGGCGCGGACCGCCGGACGTGCGAGTGTTAACGGGACTCACCACGGACAAAATAAACCAATAATAGCGTCACAAAAGATGCCAATAGGTGTCATCTAAATAATAAACAACATCATAATATAGCAGAGCAGCCGCAGCTGGAAGCATCCAGCATATTTCACAGAACTCACCGGCATGTTTGTCACCGCTGATGCGCAGCAACCGGAAAAGGCCTCTTCCCGGCAGCGTTGCCTGAAATGAAAACACCCTGCGACGACTGGGCCGGCTAGGCAAAAAACGAACACAACAGGTTGTGCAATGCTGTCTGCCGCGGAGTATGCTAACTTTTCCCAAGAAGTTTCACTGATGCACGCTGTTCTATTCTTACCAAGAACGCGTTCAAAGATCATATAACAATTTTGTTTACATTCGTTTTGTCATACGATGAGAAAGAATACGACGGTACTAATACAAATATCTTAGAATGCAAAAAAAAATTATTTGCCGCAGTGCTATAGGTAATCCTGGCGCAGCAAAGGTAAACAAACAAAAATTCAACAAATCCGGCAGGGACGGACGCTGACTGCTGAGTACATACTTGACGTTGTTGAGGTCAAAGGCGGATTCAGAAATTGTCATAAGGGCACATGTCCGGAGAGGCGCCACTACGGAAGTACCTGGAGTAACCACTTCACCCACCGGGGGGCGCCTCTAGCTGAAAAAATTCGGCGGTGGGTGCATTAGAGCTTTCCCAAAGGGACGCCACCTTCACATGGAGGGGGGGGGGGGGTCACATTCCCTCAATGCCGACCTTGGATCTGTTCTTGTATCTGTGGAGGGCTGTGCAGCAGTCGGTTAACTGTGAGAAGATCTTGCGATGGCGGACGAGGCGCCGCTCCGGTGACTGCAGTTACCCCACATGTGGCCCACATGCAACCCGTCGCGTTGTTAAACTCATTTTCATAATTAGCATTCATTTTTTTTTACATCAGATGAAGAATAACCAAAAAAATAGGGCTATTGATACCTACATACAGGTAAACAGAATTGAGTACGATATCTGGGCATCCAATCTGGGACCCAGATGGAGCCCAGCTAGCTGCCCACTTACAGCCCATATAAGTAAACGTGGCAGCCGTCGACGTCGCGCAGCACCTCGTCCATAATCCGTTGAAGTTTGATGTAGAGGCAGTTGTTTTTTGGGGGACGGGGATGGTGATGGTGGACAAGCTATTTTTTAGGTTAATTATTTTCAGCCAGTACCATCGATCAATGGCTTAGATCGAACAAAGGTGGAGGGCGATAGGACATGCATCCAGCGAACCCCTCCCCCTCACAGAGATTACAACCGTGATTAATTGCCTCTCCACTGGTAGCCAGCGCCTCTTTATGTGGTGGCGAACAAGCGTGAGACAGTCACTTTGCTGAGCAAGATTTGGGTACTCTTGAAGGAGCCACAAACAGAAAAGTCTGTAGCACAACTTCGCAGCACCAGGATGCAGATGGTCGCTGGCGTGCTTCTGGCGCAGACTTGGCGTGGAGCGTTTTGGAGGAACTGACCGGGTATATTGACGATTGACAGATGATGGTTTGGGAAGTCGACACACAATATGAACGAGAAGACGTCAGTGGAAGCGACGGTCTGTGTTGATATACAGAGCGTGCTGCGTATAAGGCCGAAGATGGCGATGTTTGAACTATTAGCAGTATTCAGGTCTTAGCCAGGTCAGAGCCCGATGTCAGCTGATCGGGGAGCAGCATCCTGACAGCAAACAGCGTCAGGACGCTCACATGGTCATTTGTCCACCAAGACTCGCTTCCCTGATGCAGTGTCGCAGACAGGAGCATTACTTTATATAATTTTTAGGGGGCAAGTGCCCCCTCAATGTTTGCTTGCCCCCGCAATAATTTCAACTTTTAACATGGGATCCTATAGATTGTGCCCACAATCCATTTGGGTCTACCCATTGCCTTCATGGTCAGTCTCAAGTGTCCTCTCACTTGTGCTTGTGAGCGTTTCATCTGAGTTTCTGACGATACCAGCAGTACCGGGCACATAAGTACACCAGCATTTGCATAGGGAGTCACTCGTCTAAAGGGGCTGTCACTGTAAAAGTCCTTGAGCGGGCGCCTTCGGCTGAAAATGTGTTGAGCGAGAGGAGGTGGGTGCATTCGAGCATATTGAAGAGCCGCCTTTTCCTCGCAGAGGGGCGTCTCTTCAGTCAGGGGTGCCACATTTTCGTGGGTGAACATGCCCCAGTTCCCCTCCCTCGTATCCGCCTATGATATTTGCATGGTGCTCACTAGAGCTGCAAACGTGCCCGAGTACCCAGTTGTGTTCGCCCGACAGATGCATGTTTCATGACGTCAAAGAAGATTGCATGTACTAAATCTTTATCCAGTGTTTTTGACCGCCCTCTTAGACGTGGCCTTGAAGTTACCTACCTCCGCTGATGCTGAGCTGTGGTCCAAGTCTGTCGGGTGCCAAGGTGGTCGCTTAGTGTTGTGGCAGGCGTTTTGCTTCAGGTTTGAGGCCCGCGAGCTTGTTAGTTCTGCTTTTGAAATGATTCGTTTTCATTCGACATTATATATCCATTCGTTTTCTTGCTGAGCATATTCATTATCGGTGCGCCACCAATTGATTGCATCAGTAGGTACCTACCTACCTACCTATAGGTCATAGTGGTAGTCAGTAGGTAAGTAGGTACCTATGTACCTATTTAGGTAGGAGGTACATGGGTAAGTACCTGGGTAGGTACCTATCTGGTACTACCAAGATGGGTACTGATGTTGATGCATATTTCAATGTGGTACAGGGAACGGGTTCCACAGGGTAGGTTCAGGAAGCCACCTGAACCTACACTGTGTAGTCATCATCGCAGTCCTAGGACTGCAATGACTAAAGGATTGGGTTCATGAAAATATTTGTGTGCTAATTTTTCATTTTATGCTTTCAAGTTAAGACCTTGTTTTCTTGCATGTGTTCCTATCCTATGCTATATTCCAATTACTATTCATAACCTATCCGATCCTATTCAGCAAATTTGTGCTTTAATGTGTTTTATGAATTCTTGGAATTTATCATTCCAATGTTTAGGAATGTGACTAAGACAATGGGACTACTCATTTTCTGTGCAAATGTTTACTTCTCAGGTTGTGAGCAATATAACACAAAAAAGAGACTGCATTAGGTAACAATGCATAAAAAGAAATGCTGAAGAAATGAAATAAAATACAACATAACCTAATCTAACTTAGCCAAACTGGTAAATTTGCTGTTTAGCATAACTTCTGATTTCTTGGAGTTTCTTTTTCTAATGTAATATTTATGAATGTGATAAACATGATGTGACCACTTATGTTGTCTGCAAATGCTTCCTTTTTAAGTTGGGAGGAAAAATAACACCAAAAAAGGGGCCTAGAGCTGGCATTGCATTGTAATATAGCATAAAAAGTAATGTTCAAAATCAAGAATAAGTGATATAACATAGCCTAGCCTTCCATGCAAGAAAACAAACTATTTTGTTCAAAATTGAAAATGTCCAAACTATTTTTTTATGGAAAAAAAAAATCAAATTAAGAAACCTAACCTAACCTAAGCTGGCCTGAACTGTTTTGGAAAAACTGCCATTTTTGGGGAAAGTTTTAAAAAGAAATTGTTTTTTTTATTGTTTTCTAACTTACAACAAAGCCCTAACATAACCTAACTTAGCTAAACCTAACCCCTTTGTATGCTTCATGGAGGCAAAATGCATGTAGAACTTGTCTTGTGGTCACCTTAAACTCCAATAATACTACCTAACCTCCCTTTGGGGGAAAAATAATTAGAAAAATGTAAGCAATTTATTTTCTGAAATTTTCTGAATTAAAATCGTAACCCAACCTAACATAACCCAACATCAGCTGCTTTTGAGGAAATGTTTTTTTTGTGAAATTTTTTTGTGACAAATTTTAGGGGAAAATCCAATGTTTTGCAAAACAGACCACTTTGAACCTGCAAAGCATGCCAATAATTTCTGGCATTGTGTGGTGAATATCTCAAAATTTCTTCTTTGATCTATCCCCTTGGGTATGCCTCTGACAGAGACTCATTTATTTAGAAGGTGGTGCATTGAGGCAGTTTATTAATAGTGTGAGTGCAATTAAATCCTAGTTTCTCCTATGTGGCATGTAGTTTGCAGTTGTTTTGATCAATTGAATAAGGGCTACAAGAACTGCACCCCCCCCCACAGAATAATGTTATCAACAAACACACTTTGAAACAACTTCTCAGTAATTTAGTTAGTAATTGAAGTTTACAGGTGCATGAACTCCATTGGTTACACAGTACCAATAATAAAGTTGCTTCATCATATATTTAAAGTCTCACAAATCTCTTGGACTTTTTAAATTTTGCTACAGAACAATTTGATCAGGGAAATCAGGTTGATGTAGCATATCTTGACTTTAGTAAGGCCTTTGACAAGGTACCCCATAAACGGTTAATGATGCAGCTTCAGGTCCATGGCATTGCAGGTAGCATCCTAAAATGGATTGAGTTGTGGCTTTCAGATAGACAGCAGAGAGTGATGCTTAATGGTACAAAGTCATCATGGCAAAATGTTCTTAGTGGAGTCCCTCAGGGGTCGGTACTGGGGCCACTGTTGTTCATTATATTTGTGAATAGCATTGAATGTGGCCTGAGCAGTAAGGTTTTGAAATTTGAGGATGATTTGAAGATCTTTAGGGCAATAACAGGGCACAATGAGCAGGTTTTGCTGTAGAACGACTTAGATGAGCTTGTGAAGTGGTCCAAAAAATGGCAAATTAAGTTTAATTTTGATAAGTGCAAAGTCATGCATGTAGGTAGGCAGCATATGAAGGCGCCATACTTGATGGATGGCCAAGTACTATCTGTGACTCAGCAGGAGAAAGACTTAGGTGTTATTTTGAACACAAAATTGGGGGCATCAGAACAGACCAAAGAAGCCAGGAAGAAGGCACTAAGAATGCTTGGGGTGATACAGAGGAATGTGTCATACAAAAGTGAGGAGGTCATCAGGAAGCTTTACTGTGCATATGTCAGGCCACATTTGGAATACTGTGTCCAAGCTTGGTCCCCTAGTTATGAGAAAGATTGTTGGCTTTTAGAGAGAGTACAAAAGAGGGCAACAAAAATGGTTAATGGTATAGGCAACCTGGCATATGAGGAAAGATTGAAGAAATTGAATATGTTTTCACTTAGATATAGAAGGCTGAGAGGAGATCTCATCGAGGTTTTTAAATTTGTTCATGGTCAGGAGCAGGGATATCTAAGGGGAATGTTTGAATTTAACAGAAATGATGTAATTAGAGGTCATCAATTCAAAATTAAAGTTAATCACAGCAGGACAAGGTTAAGACAGTCTTTCTTCACCAACAGGGTAGTAGAACACTGGAACCAGCTTCCAGGAACAATTGTCAGTAGCAACACACTGAACATCTTTAAAAACGGCATAGACAATCATTATAAGAATAGGGGGCTTGTTTTTCTGTATTCCAGGGTGGGTTGATTGACAGATTTGGTGGGCAACTGGTTCAGTGTACCAAGTGCAACCAAGAAGGGCCCTTGTGGCTCATAGTTGCACTGATCTTTTATGTCTTTATGTCTTAAGTGTTGTTGATCTTGATGTCTAGCATTTTTGGCTTGGCCAGACATAATGTTATTTGATTTCTTCTGTCAGAAAATGACAGGATGCAAAATTCCACTATTGGAAGTGGTGGATCATAAAGTCATACCTAAGTCATGAAGTGTTTAGACTTAATAAGAGCCACAAAGGCCCATCCAGTTAAGTCTCTAAATGGAAGATACCATAAGCCTGGTAAAAAGACCCATCCCAACCATCACCACATCCTAAAGAAACCATCCACCAACATCCCACACACCTATCAATGCCTATCTACCCCAGCTATCCAGCCCTTTCCCTTTGATCCCTCTCAACACATGTGGATTGAATGCCTTACCAATAATTTTTAAACTGCATCCATGCCTGCTTAAAGTGGTCTGTGCCATGCACACTTACTTAGACTAAATCTCACCCCATCCATCACAAATTAGAACTCAAAAACAAGATTTCCTGTCTAAAAAATGTGTCCACCCTACTTTTAAATACATTCAATGAGGAACTCCCCACAACATCAGCAGGCAGCCTATTCCACTGATCAACAACCCTTTGACTGAAGACCTGTTGTCGCTTAACTGTCCTACACCTCAACTTGTCTAACCTGAATTGATGACCCCTATGTGATGCTCTAAACTGAAGAACATCATTCAAATTGACCTGATCTAGTCGTTTCACAATTTTGTACGTTTAAATCATGTCCCCTTTAATCTCCTATACTTGAGTGCGTACATATCTAATGCTACAAGCCTTTCTCCATGTTCTAAGTTACTTATTCCACTGATGAGTCTAGTTGCTTTGTGCTGCACTCTTTCTAACATGTCTATATATTTTTCCAGGTAGGGGTTCCATGCTTGTACAGGATATTCCAAGTGGGGTCAAACATATGCTAAGTACAGTTTTTTTTTCATGACTTCCTTGCTCTTATATCTCACACTTTTATTAATGAGTCCCAGCATTCTGAGTGCCCTGTTCCTAGCTGAGATACATTTATTTTCTGCTTTGAAGTCTTTTGAAACCAACACACCTAAGTCTCTTGCCTCTTCAATAACATCCAGTCCCCTCCCTCCCATTGTATATCTGAAAGTCTCACCTCCAGACCCCAGATGCATAACCTTACACTTATCATAGTTGAAAGATATCTGCCATTGATCAACCCACTTTTTAGGTCCTCCAAGTCTAGTTGAATATTACTAGATTGATCACTACTGTTTGCCACTCCTGCCAGCTTGATGTCCTCAGCAAATTTGAACACTATTCCTCAGCTCTACCTCAATGTTATTCACAAAGATGACAAAGAGAAGTGGCCCTAGAACAGAGCCCTGTGGTACTGCACTCAGAACATCCTTTCAATCAGATTTACATCCATTTAACACTACCCTTTGTTTTCTTCCCCTCAACCATGCTTCAATCCAACATATAATTTTCCAACAATCCCATGTTGCTGTAGTTGATGAATTAGCCTCCCATGTGGAACTTTATCAAAAGCTTTGCTAAAGTCTTAGTCAACATCCATCCTGCTTTGATTGTCTACTTCTTTAGTAACATACTCCATGAATTCCAATAGGTTCGTTAAACAAGACCTTCAAAATCGATATCCATGTTGAGTATCCCTTAAAAGGTTGTGCCTATCAAGATGAATTTGAACATTCTGTTTAACCAGATTATCTAGTACCTTGCAAACTATTGAGGTCAAACTGACTGGCCTATAGTTTCCTACACACTTCATACTTCCCTTTTTGGAAATTGGTACTACATTTGCATTTCTCCACAAGACAATCCCTGGATGAAGACAGTTGCATGAACAATTGCATGAACAACAAAACAATTGCCCTAGAGCCCAAATAACTAACTGACAATTGCATGAAGACTCCAAATTCTTGCACCAGGGCTCTGCTGTTCCCTTAATTCCACTGATTTCATCAGTTGTCTGACCTTCTGCCTTTATTAGAAACTCGAAATATTTTTTCCGAGAAGTCTGGTTTCCTCTTCAGCTATCCCTTTTTTAAAACCAGATATGTACATTTAAGAGTGTCTTCATATGACTTAGCACGCGCACTGGAGGGGGCGGGGGGCGAAATCCGCCCACCCCTCCGTTTTTTCGTACATAACTCCAGATTTTACCGGTCGATATACGCTATTTTTGCGTACCTGCTTAGAAATGACCGGCGCGTCGTTTAAAGCAAGAAAAACGGAAATCGGCCGACAATTTTTTCGAGTTAGAAGTCGTTAAAGTCGAAACATTTCGTAGCGCCAAACCACAAAAATCGGCGCCGATGCGCTTCCCGTATATTGGCAAAGGGGAAGTGTTCTTGGCAACACTAGCGACTTGTTTGATGTATATTGTTATGCATTATAGTTTCAAGGTCATGTTAGGTCACCAAGGTCAAGTCAGGTCAAGTTCATGACAGGTTAATGGAACCAAACTTGGTCAACTGGAATGTTGTCATAAATGCAAATGACTGTCATGCGATTGATGTCACTTTGCATGTTACTCCCTACACATCCTGAAAACTACTGTTTGTAATTGTGTACATAAGCATTTCCATACTTTATTCATGTACTTCACTCCTTCAGTGATAAATTATTTGTGAAATAGGGTGGAATATACCACTTTCTGAACACTCAATCGACATCCTTCTCCAAGAAGTATTGACATCCTGCTCCTTGGTGCATGCTTATGAAGTCTTTGTATCTCCTTTATGACAGTATTTTGTTTATAAGTATCGTGTGCATGCTCTTAAAAAGGAATGGTGATATGCAAACATTTTGCAATGCAATTTCAGGTAAAGGGATTACCTATAATGTGATATGGCATACAATATCAGTTTATAGCACAGTTATTATTCTCCCTATCCTGAATATAGCTCTTAAGTTATGCATCTCAAAACAAATGATGAAGGTACGGTCATAAGTACCTACACCATTGGCTCAAATTTGAGTCTGAAAGACATCAAAGGCATTTTAGATGACACTAATTCCATGGGAAATTTTGGCATTCTATTGTGCTCATTTCAACATCTCACACTTAATGAAAAACCATTATTTGAACTCTGCACTCCTTTCTTCGCGAAGCCGATTGCGTCGAGCCGCCCGACAGAGCAGTCGGGCGGGCGACCCGGTTCCGGTAGCTGGATCGGGTAACTGACCTGATAAAGTGCTGCTATATAGGTGACCTGAGGTCAAATGCCGAGTCTACCATCTGTATTGCATCATTAGTAAAGTCCAAAACATCATTGACTCCCATTTTGGAGCATTTAAACACAATCACAGCGATCCATAACAATGGCAAGCCAAGCCACGCAAAACAAGAACATTTTGACATATGTGACCTCACTTGACCTTGAAGATATTGACCTAAGGTCATGAAATTTACACACAATAGAGTTCACTACCGTACCAATCCATCCGGAGAATTTCGTTACTCCAGCTTTAATAGAAGCCGAGATCTTTGGGGGGGGGGGGTCGGAATCCGCCCCTCCAATGCGCGTAATTTTCAGAGGCCCTCCAAGGGGACGAGTGGTCTAGGGGTAAGATGCTCGTCTCACAATCGAGAGGTTGTGGGTTCGAGTCTCACCTGTCGCTACCCTTCGCCCGCGACCAATCGGCGTGAGAGATTGGCGACGCTACATGACTCAACGGTCGACGTGTCGTAAAAACCAATAACCAACAATCAGAAGCCCTCCAGGGCGCATGTTAATATGTTGTATAGGATGCTTGCTAAGATGCTTATTTTCATCTAGGCTTTATTTGTTTGTACATTGTTAATGCTGTCATATTGATCACTGTGTTTATGCCTTACTTTTGCAAATCTTGGCAAATTATGGCATCAGTATGATGAATGACAATATGTATGTGATAGTCGGAATATAGGGACTATCACATCTCATTTGTGCTATAGTCTGTAGACATTCTTTCTTTTATGTTGAGCTGAAATATGGGTCGATTTTATTGTACCTCCCTGGCATCTAATTACATTCTGATCTAAATAATGGATAACCCTAAATTAATCGTCGACTTTTTGACACTTACCATTTTCTGTATAATATGCTCGGCAATCATTGTTTTCACTTCATATTAGGCCAGGCGCCATTATGTTTTTATGACTCGTCATCCCTGGAGGAAACTCCTGGCCATGTTCAACATTGGCACAGCTGACAAGCAACCCAGCAATATGTCAGGAAGGGAGGTGGACTTCCAGTTTTCAGGATTGTACAATACTGTGTTGTATGGGAGTATGCCATTAATGTTGTGATCTTTTTACTAAAATATCATGCTTATTTATGCTACTCGCTTTAGTGCTGTTAATAGCATATAATGTTCAGAGAAATGCTTCTGTGGAACTTTGGAGAAAACAAAACATGGGTAAGGAAATGTTCAAGCAGATGGTCTACATCAAGAAAATATTGCAGAAATTAACCCACAGAGGATCATACTAAAATATGTAACTGTTGGGTTTGAAAAATTCATTGAATAGTGTTTTTCAGCCACAGAAACATTTTGTGTGACATGCAGTCTGTGCAGTGACTGATGCTTGAATTGTGTGCCTTCCAGACCAAATTACAAATGTACCAAACCTGCGATGGCAGATGATAAGTCGTCCGAACCAGTCCATGTAAGTATTCCATTCAGGTGCTGTTATTTCCATTATGATGTATATCATAATTGTTTAAAGATTTCATGAATTATGCATGTTAACCAAAGCCCATGCAGGGCTGGTGTACCCGGTAGGGTTTTACCTCGGTACCACGGGATAACGGTGAGCTAACACCTGCCACCGCATGATGTAGGCGAATGGACCACTCCTTGGCCGATATTATGAAATGTAAATTTGAAGCTGTCGTGCCGGTTCATGTTGTTTTTCTCTCCTGTGTTCCTAGCACTCACCACTTGGAAATGCTAGGGGATTGCAACAATCATTTTTGGGGTGATGAAAAATCCAGAAAACCCCTGTCTTCCCAAGACTGTTATCGTTTCACTGGTTTGGCCAGGTGGAGGCATGATTGGCGATGTACTGATGTCTTCCTTAGCCGGAGTTGTTCCCAGTCTATCTGGAGGAATGACTGGTGACGTATTAATGTTCGCCTCAACTAGAGGCCTTACCCAGGCCAGCTGGAGGCGTGTCTGGCGACGTGCTAATGTTCGCTTCAACTAAGGGCTGTGCCCAGGCCAGCTGGAGGTGTGACTGGCGACGTGCTAATGTTCGCTTCAACTGGGGGCCGTGGCCAGGTTACAGCGTCCCTGGTGCCACTGCCGACAGCTGGAGCCGTTCATTCACCAGGTGGGCGGGCACAGCCACATGTTCTCGCTGGACGACACCACCGTCTGCAAGCCGCTCATCGCGCGCGAACTCAACTTCTACGAAAGCATGCCCGATCAGATGAAGCAATTCGTGCCGGAGTACAAAGGTGTGATCGAGGTGAGCTGCTGGCCTGTCCAGGTCGGATCGACTGGATCTATCATAGCAGACGGGCCTGGTCGAGGTGAGCTGCTGGGGTGTCCAGGTCGAGTCGACTGGATCTGTCATAGCAGACGGGCCTGATGGAGGTCAGCTGCTAGAGTGTCCGGGTCGGATCGACTGGATCTGATATAGCAAACGGGCCTGGTGAAGGTGAGCTGCTGGAGTGTCTGGGTCGGATCGACTGGATCTGATATAGCAGACGGGCCTGGTGGAGGTCAGCTGCTGGAGTGTCCGGGTCGGATCGACTGGATCTGATATAGCAAACGAGCCTGGTGGAGGTGAGCTGCTGGAGTGTCCGGGTCGGATCGACTGGATCGGATATAGCAGACGGGCCTGGTGGAGGTCAGCTGCTGGAGTGTCCGTGTCGGATCGACTGGATCTGATATAGCAAACGGGCCTGGTGTAGGTGAGCTGCTGGAGTGTCCGGGTCGGATCGACTTCATTGATTCGATTGATTCGAATTAATGTTGCCGAATTACTGGAATTGCATCATCCCTGCACGTGGTTGTAATTTACAGTTATTTATTGCAGTCTATTGGTGATGAAACAAGGGTAAGCTTTTGCTGTCAGTTATGCAGCGTGGATAACACTTTCCATTCGTGGGTACACAACATTTGTCTTAGCATAGCCTACCCCTTGCTTGCTGTTCGAGATTTTGGCTACATCAGCTCTAGTATGGGGTATCGATCTGGTATCTGGTATAAGACCGAAGACAGTTTGTTTGTCATCCGTCAGACAGATGCACCGGTTACGGTGTCGTCATCGGGGACGATTAGCACGCGGTCTGTCTCGAAGCGTCCTTGACTGTCGGCATGGTATTGCAGGTGAACTTTGTCGAGGACACGGATGGCTACGTGACACTGGTGGCGTACCCTCCCAAGAGTTACCAACGCAAGCTTTCCGCGCAGTGCAGCGACTCTGACAAAGCGAAAACGAAACGAAGGTTTGTATCTTTCATTGATAGGCGTGACCCAGATGGGCTCTGCGGTTCTTGTTAAGCCTCAGTCCTGTAGGTTTGTATGTCCTTTAAGGTTTGTTTCGATGGCATGGAGGCGCCGTGGGCTGGTGCGTCCTGCCCGCACGCGTCCTGTCGTTTTAGCTGCCGTCTATTCTACATATATGCATGCTATGGTGTGTCTGATTACGGGAGTGTGTACTGTATCGGTGTCGATGACAACGTGGTACAGCCCTGGACATGCTATGGTGTGTCTGATTACGGCAGTGTGTACTGTATCGGTGTCGATGGCAACGTGGTACAGCCCTGGACATGCTATGGTGTGTCTGATTACGGCAGTGTGTACTGTATCGGTGTCGATGGCAATCAGTGTCGATGTGAATATTAGAAACCTGGTTGGTGGTAAACCAATTGAAACATCACAGTTTGATATTAATATAGATTCTGTTAGGGTGTGAAGGCATGCCCTATGCAGTTTTGGAATATTTAGTGTGGTGTGTCTTTTATGAACTACTGGACATACTAGATAACCATTTTTCTGACAAGTGGTGTAATATTCTGCTGATTGCTCTTCCACCCAATCATTGTCGTGTGACACTGGAAGATCGAGATATCTGCGGTTATTTTATTTTCTGTGACGTGTAACTTCAATGAATACTTGTAGCCTGTCACTTCGAAAGAATCGATGGGTAAATGCTGCCTCCCCGACGAGGTATCACCTTTTCGTGGTGATGATTGCGTGTTTGCATGACCCGGCGCTCGTTTGGGGCTGCCTGTAGGCGACATTCTCCGGCCCAGTTGGAGGAGCCAGTCGACACGTGCCTCTTCCATCTCTCTCTCTCTCTCTCTCCCACTCCACTATCCATCCTGTGTCAACGTCCCTGTCTGTGAACTTCATCCGTCCCTCCAGCACAGTGTTAAAAAAGGTTTTTCGTTGGGTGTGAGATGTCGAAACTGGTACAGTATGATATCTAAATTTGTCATGGCAGCATGACAATTAAAATGACAATTAAAATATCGTTTCAGTTCTTGAAACTCAATTACTATATCATCATTTATATTCAGAGTAATCATTTATATTCAGGCAGTGGCAGGAAAGCTGGGACCAAATAGACCTAAACAAATTAAAGCGAATCAGACCACACTTGGAGCTGTGGCCCTCGTCATTCAGTCGAACTAGAAGGGACGAAGTGGCCATTTGTCGCCTCAGAATTGGTCACACTCTAGCAACACATAGATACTTACTGTGCGGGGACGACAGACCGGAATGTGTGAAGTGTAATGCCGCGCTGACTGTGCACCATGTGCTGGTGGCTTGCACAGCATATGCAGAAGAACGCAGGAGGCACTTCGGATATGAAGCGCATACTTTGGGACTAGTGGACTTACTTGGAAACGATTCCAGATTTATATATAACAGAGCAGTTTTGGCCTTCCTCGCGGAGATACGATTTCAAGTAATATATGCTTCTGCCTAGGTGACAACTCACTCCCCAGACATAATTTAATTCGAGCGTGACAATCTGACGCGTGTCTAAGCAAGTTTGTTATGGGTGCAATATAACCCACATGGGTTGACGCACCCTAAAACCCCAATAATCATCATCATCATCACGTAATAGGTAATCTCTGTACCTGTAATTGTGTCACGAGATGCTTGTGTATCACAATCTGTAATGGTGAGCATAAGCATGAGTCTTATACACGAAATGTTCTTAGAAACGAGACATGTAGACTTCATACGCACACATCAATACGCACGATGTCGATACTTCCTTGGAAGGGATGTCGATTCAGTGCTCAGAAAGTGGTATGTTTCACCCTATTTCACGAATAATTTATCACTGCTCCAGTACCAACTCTTCCTGCCATGAGCCGGGACGCCAGTTTCTCCGGGCTACCCACCCACATATGGGGCACAAAAGTCCCCATATGGGCCAAGTAGCATGTCGCCTCCAGTCTGGGATCTGCCTAGTGCCTGTAAGTCCATCTGACCATGGTCAAGAAGTGGGCGACTCCCCCTTGCTCCCACCACACCCAACTCACTCGCATGGCCACGACCACACGCAACTCACTCGCATGGCCACGACCACACGCAACTCACTCGCATGGCCACGACCACACGCAACTCACTCGCATGGCCACGACCACACGCAACTCACTGGCCGCATGGCCGCGACCACGCAACTCACTCGCATGGCCACACACGCAACTCACTCGCATGGCCCGACCACGCAACTCACTCGCATGGCCACGACCACACGCAACTCACTCGCATGGCCACGACCACACGCAACTCACTCGCATGGCCACGACCACACCCAACTCACTCGCATGGCCACGACCACACCCAACTCACTCGCATGGCCACGACCACACCCAACTCACTCGCATGGCCACGACCACACCCAACTCACTCGCATGGCCACGACCACATGCAACTTATTCGCATGACCATGACCCCAGTTATGGAAGCGTTTCTATGGGATTAACGTCAAAGTAGAGTATTGTTATATTGACACTAAGTATTGCAATTAAGTGGGGTCATTTGGTGGAGGCGAATTCATGAAATCAAAACCTTTCTCCAGGATGGCAAAGCACCTTTCTAATGGGTGTTTGTTTCCACTTAAATTGTCAAATTCCAGGACACTACGCATCATCCGAATCCACGAAAGCAGGATCCGAAGCCGAGGCACCGTTCTGTGTCAATTTCAGCGGAAGCCAGATATCCAACACACCACAGGTCCCAAGGTGCCCAACATGCCTGAAAGAGAAGTAGAGCATAGCCACAGAAACTGTAAGGAACGCCTTCAAGCTCCTTCCGCGAGGTCAGCGAGGCGTACAGCACACTCCAGCCAAGAGTGTCGTGTGCCGTACATTAGCGCGGGCGCCACGGCTCGCCCTAATGCACGGCATGCACACAGCCACGATAATAAGAGGCGTTCGATTTATAGATCGATTGGTAATTTGCTGCCAACATTTAAGATAGAGTACGGTCCAGTATCGCCCATCCGGTCTGACCGAGACTTGCGTATCGCAGCTGAGCCTGGAGAAACTCCAGGGCTAGTCCCAGTAGAGCCAGTTGCTGCTGAACCCCCCACAGGCGAGCTCGAGCAGACAACGCCGACTTACTCTTCTTTCCGACTGACTGAAGCAGGTGGTTGCACCAAAGCCCAGCGAAGCAAGAGGCGAGCTAAGTCACTCGTGACGACCTCAGCATCTCCACCATCTACAACCTCCTCTGCGCCCGTCCCAGCTACTCTCAGCTTCACGGTGCCCATGCAGCCTACCTCGGCCACCACACGATTCTCTTTCGCCCAAGCAACCCGTCCAGCCGCCCTGTGATGCTCCTCCGAATATCAGGAGTGCGATGAGCCCCACACACCGCCACCCACCTACCATGGCTCTTGACACCGCTCGCCTTCCAGGAGTCAAGAGTGTCTGATGGTCACCTCAGAGCTGGTCACCTGTAGCTCAGGAGCCCCTGTCTGATGGTCACCTCAGAGCTGGTCACCTGCAGCTCAGGAGCCCCTGTCTGATGGTCACCTCAGAGCTGGTCACCTGCAGCTCAGGAGCCCCTGTCTGATGGTCACCTCAGAGCTGGTCACCTGCAGCTCAGGAGCCCCTGTCTGATGGTCACCTCAGAGCTGGTCACCTGTAGCTCAGGAGCCCCTGTCTGATGGTCACCTCAGAGCTGGTCACCTGCAGCTCAGGAGCCCCTGTCTGATGGTCACCTCAGAGCTGGTCACCTGCAGCTCAGGAGCCCCTGTCTGATGGTCACCTCAGAGCTGGTCACCTGCAGCTCAGGAGCCCCTGTCTGATGGTCACCTCAGAGCTGGTCACCTGCAGCTCAGGAGCCCCTGTCTGATGGTCACCTCAGAGCTGGTCACCTGCAGCTCAGGAGCCCCTGTCTGATGGTCACCTCAGAGCTGGTCACCTGCAGCTCAGGAGCCCCTGTCTGATGGTCACCTCAGAGCTGGTCACCTGCAGCTCAGGAGCCCCTGTCTGATGGTCACTCACCTTTGGCTGGTCACCTGCAGCTCAGGAGCCCCTGTCTGATGGTCACCTCAGAGCTGGTCACCTGCAGCTCAGGAGCCCCTGTCTGATGGTCACCTCAGAGCTGGTCACCTGCAGCTCAGGAGCCCCTGTCTGATGGTCACCTCAGAGCTGGTCACCTGCAGCTCAGGAGCCCATGTCTGATGGTCACCTCAGAGCTGGTCACCTGCAGCTCAGGAGCCCTGTCTGATGGTCACCTCAGAGCTGGTCACCTGCAGCTCAGGAGCCCCTGTCTGATGGTCACCTGCTGTGGTCCTTTTTATGCAGCTCAGGAGCCCCTGTCTGATGGTCACCTCAGAGCTGGTCACCTGCAGCTCAGGAGCCCCTGTCTGATGGTCACCTCAGAGCTGGTCACCTGCAGCTCAGGAGCCCCTGTCTGATGGTCACCTCAGAGCTGGTCACCTGCGGCTCAGGGGCCGTCTGGTCAGAGCTGGTCACCTGCAGCTCAGGAGCCCCTGTCTGATGGTCACCTCCTCAGCCGCTGAGTGGTCACCTGCGTCAGTCAGGAGCCCCTGTCTGATGGTCACCTCAGAGCTGGTCACCTGCAGCTCAGGGCCCCGTCTGTTCTCAGGCTGGTCACCCGCAGCTCAGGAGCCCCTGTCTGATGGTCACCTCAGAGCTGGTCACCTGCAGCTCAGGAGCCCCTGTCGGATGGTCACCTCAGAGCTGGTCACCTGCAGCTCAGGAGCCCCTGTCTGATGGTCACCTCAGAGCTGGTCACCTGCAGCTCAGGAGCCCCTGCTCTAGGTGTACACGGTCGAACAGAAGAGGTTCCATTCGTGAAGTGTCTCCAAACGAGCGGAGCGATAGGTGGTAGTCGTGCTACATCTTCTGTCTTTGCCCATAGTTGCTCCCAACCGATTACCACCAGTGGAAAGGCCCATTGAACCCCCTGGATGGAACAGAACCCGGGCCTCCTGCGCTTGGTTGCCGGACAGCTGATGCATCCCCTCCCTTGCTCAAAAGAGGCGAGATTGATCGCGGCCGTCAGGGAGCTGGTCTTGGAGCGCTGCCGGGGTCGCAAACCAGCCAGTGATGCTCTAGAAGTTTGTAGTGCCTCTTATGCAAGCTGCTGTACAGTAGAGCTGTGCAAAGTCGTACACCAAGTGCCCAGTGCCTTCATACTGTTTTACAACAGCACTGCCCCCGTCGCTATCTTCTTAAAGAAGCGAGACTGGCACATCGCGTCCGCCCGTCCCCGAAGGATGCTCTGTGTTTTGTTAGAATGTGGCTAGCGAAACAGTCACACATGGTGGTGGCTAGCGAAACAGTCGCACATGGTGGTGTGTTCTTAACAATACATCAGTGCCGCTGTACAATAACTTTTTCTTAGGACGCTTCTTCATACTGTGGCAACACGGGTTGTTCTTGCCGTCGTCACCGTCTGATATTTGTACCCCCTCCTAGCACGGCCTTTTTTTTTGCTTGCGAATAGGCCACACATACGGGTCCCACCGTCATCTTCTGATCGGCGGTGACAGCTCGCTGTTTCCAAGGTGCCGTGTTGTACTGTCAGTAGGCCACACACACGAGGCCCACCGTCGTCTTCTGATGGGCGATGACAGCTCGCTGTGTACAAGGTGTAATGCTGCATTGCCAGTGCGGCGTGTGTTGATTGTCTGTCCCCCATTTAACCACATGAGTAGAGACGTCACTTTGGACGTGATTTCTCCCTTCAGAAATATCAGGGGAAGAGTCTTGCATTGTTCAATTGGGGTTTCTGTGATTTATGCTTAACATCAACTCGCTCTTACATTTCTGACAACACGAGGATCGTACGGCATGATATCACACTTAAAGCATTCGATCCCGTGACATGTAATTCGTCATGTCGGCTGACTTTCGTTTGCAGTTAATTGTTTGACTGACGACGTTATGGCTGCTGCATGACCGATGTAGTCGATGCTCCAATAACCAGCCAGCCAGTGCTGGTCAAGTTTCTTATTTCCAAACATCCCACGTCTGTATTGGTTTTAGGTGATTTTGATTCCCACCGCACCATCTGAGCCTGCGGCAATGTCAACGCCCGTCGGCGTAGTCCACAGTTGTGATTTAACAGAAAGCACCGTATGCCTTAAGTGCAGGTGGGTGCGACGACTCATTCCCTCAGAGCAGTTTCCTCGGGGCATAAATCTGCACTGCACCTGAGCCCGGACAGTCCGCAGCTTGTGCGACATTCCGACTGGACGGTTGCCCATGATCCTGCTAGAAGTGGCCACTATCAGGCGCGGTTATCATTGCACGAGGTCGCGGCGTTGGACCGGCGTCCACAGTGGTGGGCTTACCGCAATGTGGACTGGACTGAATCACAGCCGACAGTGGTGGGCTTACCGCAATGTGGACTGGACTGAATCACAGCCGACAGTGGTGGGCTTACCGCAATGTGGACTGGACTGAATCACAGCCGACAGTGGTGGGCTTACCGCAATGTGGACTGGACTGAATCACAGCCGACAGTGATGGGCTTACCGCAATGTGGACTGGACTGAATCACAGCCGACAGTGGTGGGCTTACCGCAATGTGGACTGGACTGAATCACAGCCGACAGTGGTGGGCTTACCGCAATGTGGACTGGACTGAATCACAGCCGACAGTGGTGGGCTTACCGCAATGTGGACTGGACTGAATCACAACCAACAGTGGTGGGCTTACCGCAATGTGGACTGGACTGAATCACAACCAACAGTGGTGGGCTTACCGCAATGTGGACTGGACTGAATCACAGCCGACAGTGGTGGGCTTACCGCAATGTGGACTGGACTGAATCACAACCAACAGTGGTGGGCTTACCGCAATGTGGACTGGACTGAATCACAGCCGACAGTGGTGGGCTTACCGCAATGTGGACTGGACTGAATCACAGCCGACAGTGGTGGGCTTACCGCAATGTGGACGACTGAATCACAACCAACAGTGGTGGGCTTACCGCAATGTGGACTGGACTGAATCACAACCAACAGTGGTGGGCTTACCGCAATGTGGACTGGACTGAATCACAGTCAACAGTGGACGCTAGACTTCCGACTGAGCTCGAAAGCTCATCATTCTCAGTTGAGGTGTTTGCATATATGAGAACTGACTCAGCCGCTGCTTGCACATCGAATAGGACTGCCAGTTTGGCATCTGTTAGCCTGACATTGCCTGTCAGCTACACAAACGTGATTATTGTGTGGTGACGAGAGACCAAAATGTGTCAGGTCGGGTGCCTCGCTGACACTATGCCGTGTTTATTTAGTGTCCCGAGCATGCAGAAGAGCACGGGCCTCATTCCCGACACATGTGCTGGTCAGTTCATTTGATGAATACTCGTTTCGTTCGTAATTGAGCAATGTTTTGCTCATTGCTCATGTGCGATTTCGTATTATATGTGCGGCTGGCTACCTTATATGCGGCTGTAGCATAGCATGTATGCGGTTATGATATACGTGACTGGCTACCTTCTATGTGGCTGTAGCATAATATGTATGCAGTTATGACATGCCCGTCTGTCTACCTTATATGGGACTATAACGTAATGTGTATGCGGTTGTGATATATGCGGCTGGCTACCGGCTGTGTCCAGATATCTGCACTTCGCACGTCGTGATATGATTTATTTGTAAGTGAGGTTGTTATGGGCGCGGGGTAATCCGATTGGGATTGGCGCACCATAAAATTCGTATAATCAGTCAATGAATTGGCACATGCTGGATTTGACTGTGAGCTAAAATGAACTGGGTAGGCAAGAGTATTGCTACCTCTATGCCCAAATATATATATATATATATATATATATATATATATATATATATATATATATATATATATATATATATATATATATCCCACAACTTTACTGGCACACAGCATGAACAGTTAGTTTGGATTTGGTCCGAAATGTGCCAAGTTGTCTGGAACTAAATATGCTTTTGCACTGTTCTTCAGAAATAATTTATGTTGGCTACTGAATAGGGGCAGAGCATTCATCATGGATGCAGTTTATACGGTGGATAATTGGTTCTAGGAATGCATGTGAAATTCGCGAAGCGTTATATGTCACGCTTTTACCGTCGCGACAAAGTGTCTAAGACGAGAAAGCGGAATGATCTTCAGCTGGGTTAAACTACCAGGTTGCGAAAACTAGTTGTGATACGCTGGTTTCAACCATGGTTTTACCCGAGGAAAGCCACCATGTGGTAGAAACCTGCCAACTCTGGAGCAAACAACCGCTAAAAATTGTTACTTTAGCGAAATTAATTATATTATATGAATCCTATGAATATGTATATGCCTTCGCCTATGTTATGCTTAGGCCTAAAACACACCAATACTAATATGGTTGTATGATTTCCAGCAGAACTTTCAATTTCCAACCGCCCAGGGAATATAATTCGCAAATTTGAAATGCCGTCCATTGCTTAAAATTAGCCATGACTGTTTCCGTCATTAAACAAACAGTGAAATTGGCGAACTTCTTGTTCCTTCAACTGTCCCTTCAAGATATGACGCAGGTGACTTAAGGCCTGTAAGGTACTCTTGCTACATAATAGACTACATAAATCGATGGAGTTGATGTTCCCTGTCTGCAGGATTCCTCGATCCACCAGCATACATGGTGTCTGCAAAGATCATCGATGCCCTATGTGCCCCTTGGTGCTCATCTGAAAACCCTGTGCTCGATTTCTTTTTGTCCCGACGCTGGTTGGATTGTCACCAAATCACCACTATTGTTTTCCTGTTGAATGCTATGTTGCTGTGTGCCACTTCACGTGACTGCTGTGGTGTGGTGAAGTGAGTCGGTGGAATGCTATGTTGCTGTGTGCCACTTCACATGACTGCTGTGGTGTGGTGAAGTGAGTCGGTGGAATGCTATGTTGCTGTGTGCCACTTCACATGACTGCTGTGGTGTGGTGAAGTGAGTCGGTGGAATGTTGTTGTGTTGTTTTGGGGTGGTGAAGTGAGTCGGTGGAATGCTATGTTGCTGTGTGCCACTTACATGACTGCTGTGGTGTGGTGGAGTGAGTCGGTGGAATGTATGTTGCTGTGTGCCACTTCACATGACTGCTGTGGTGTGGTGAAGTGAGTCGGTGGAATGCTATGTTGTGTGTGCCACTTCACGTGATGCTGTGGTGTGGTGAAGTGAGTCGGTGGAATGCTATGTTGTTTTGTGCCCTTCACTATTTGTTGACTGCTGTGGTGTGGTGAAGTGAGTCGGTGGAATGCTATGTTGCTGTGTGCCACTTCACATGACTGCTGTGGTGTGGTGAAGTGAGTCGGTGGAATGCTATGTTGCTGTGTGCCACTTCACATGACTGCTGTGGTGTGGTGAAGTGAGTCGGTGGAATGCTATGTTGCTGTGTGCCACTTCACATGACTGCTGTGGTGTGGTGAAGTGAGTCGATGTTGGCCATTGTCAGAGTCGTGCACAGCAAGTCGTCGCCCGAGGATGTCATGCGGCTGTCATGAGGTCAGCTCAGTCTATGTTGGATTTAGTGTTATCTCAAGGATGTGGACACACCGGTGAGCCGCTGATAATCGCGCCCCCTGCTCCGTGTGTGGGGGGGGGGCACCGTCTCTATCTCGTCACCTGTGGAGCTGCTCCGCACGTCATTGGGTAGGAGTGCAGCGCGCGTGACAACCTGTCTGTGCATCAGAATATCAGAATATAGCCGACCTTTGTTGTGGCTGAGGTGGTAAAAATGCCGAACGTTTTGTGTAAATGGGATCGCAATCCAAGTCGCCGAATTATTTCGTTGGTCGAGGCGAACCTGTGTAGTGGGAGCGCCAGATAGTTCACACACACACACACACACACACACACACACACACACACACACACACACACACACATACACACACATACACACATACCACGGAACCACAGACCTGTGTGATGCCAATCGAAGTCAAACCAGTGGAGCAGCATACGAGAAAATCAAAATGCAGCATTTCAGCTGTTTTAGTCAGGTGGCAGGTTGCATGAACAGCATGCGTGGTCTGTCGGTCACCTGACTGCTCCATCTTTCCTCGGACCAGGTGTATGTCATTGACACAGTGCTCACCAATCCGCGCTTGCGTGTATGGAAATGTGAACGTTTGGGTGTAAATGTACCTGGTGTAGCTTGGCGTAGCTATTCTTCGCCAAGGTGGAACGTTGTGCGAAACGTTTCACCCCAGGTCATATCAGACCCCGGAGCTAGATCACAGCAAATGTGACCGCCCATATCGCAGCTTGCCACTCGACGTGCTTGAAATTTTTTATGATACCTGCAGTATCATTTGTATGCCATATTGCCAGCATTGTTTTGCGGTGGTGCTTGCGTATCACACATGCACACACACACACACACACACACACGCACGCGCGCGCGCACTGGAAAAAGTTTGTTCTGGAAGTACGCTGGGGGGGGGGGGTGAATGTGGATTTCACCGTGTATGTATGTGTGTATGTATGTCATTCTTCAATTATTTGCAGGACAGTTTAATCTAAATTTTCCTTTTTCTTTGACGAAAGGACTTCTTGAGATCTTAGCAGTGGATGATCACTCCCCAACTCCCATCATTGCTCAAATATATTTTTGCTGACCGCCACGAGGTGGAATAAAGAAGACGTAAAATTCCCTTCCCTCGTTTTATATTTCATTTTTTGTTTCTTCCTGTATCTTTTTTAATTTTTATTAAAATAAAAGGGGAAGATAAACTTCATCGCCATATAATATTTCAGGATAGCCGGAATGTGGCTTTTCTAAATTGGGCACGGAATCGATTCCTTTCCGTCCGGTGTAAAATAACTACACTTTAGCTTTATACTTTACCTTCTTATACTTTATAGTTTATCTAGCACTTTATGCTTTAGCTTCTGTTGTGCCATATAACATATTTTACTGGGCTTGAACATATTTTAGCTGCCTAAATACTATGATTTATCCTAGAACATTGCCAGATGCCAAGGTTGCACCAGATGCGACCCAAACTCCCCGATGGCGAAGAATCGGTTGGTTGGCGATCATGATGTAGCAAAGTCTGATGCTGAGTCAGAGCCAGAGCCGGGTGACTGTAGCAGTGTACCAGATGTTGATGATGGTGGTGGTGGTGGGGCAAATGGCTGTGCGACGGCAGGAGTAACGGCAGTTCTTTACAAACATACAAAAAATCCTACCTAGTACAGTCCTGTCATTCGTATGACGAGAGAGCATTTGTTTGTAAATTAAGGGGAAACCAGCAGATCTGGTCGAGTATCTTCCAAGTTGACGTAATAGTGATATATTTATGCGGTCTCAACTTCCCATGAAAAGTTACTGGTATCCCAAAGATGTTGTGTAATTAAGCGGTACTACTAAGACGTGATACGTAAGCGTATTTCTGTGACTCCTTCACCATTCATGATGACCGCTATTAAAGCCGTCCGATAATTAAGTGGCATGTTGCGCCCACGTCAACGTTTCTTTCCTTTTATCTGGCTGGCCTGGGTATAGCTGAACATTCCGGATCATATACTTCAAAGAATGGAGCTTTTATGAGCAGTTTTGTTACCTATTTCGTATTTTGTGACACCTTTCGTGCCCTTGGTTGTATTGTATTGGTACTCGTATTACTGTATTTGGTATTCTAGTAGAGTTATACGTATTCGTGATCGTACGTACTGATGCCGAGCAGCGTACCACACAGGGTCAACAGCCGGCGTGTCACCGGCAGCTGTGGTAATGGTACGTACTGACGCCGAGCAGCGTACCACACAGGGTCAACAGCCGGCGTGTCACCGGGAGCTGTGGTAATGGTACGTACTGACGCCGAGCAGCGTGCCACACAGGGTCAACAGCCGGCGTGTCACCGGCAGCTGTGGTAATGGTACGTACTGACGCCGAGCAGCGTACCACACAGGGTCAACAGCCGGCGTGTCACCGGGAGCTGTGGTAATGGTACGTACTGACGCCGAGCAGCGTGCCACACAGGGTCAACAGCCGGCGTGTCACCGGCAGCTGTGGTAATGGTACGTACTGACGCCGAGCAGCGTGCCACACAGGGTCAACAGCCGGCGTGTCACCGGCAGCTGTGGTAATGGTACGTACTGACGCCGAGCAGCGTACCACACAGGGTCAACAGCCGGCGTGTCACCGGCAGCTGTGGTAATGGTACGTACTGACGCCGAGCAGCGTACCACACAGGGTCAACAGCCGGCGTGTCACCGGCAGCTGCGCCATTCCATTTCGTGTCAACGGTGCTGGCGTGCCTGTGTAGTGGCCTGTGCACTGGACCCTGTGTGGTGGTGTGATGTGTCGCGTGCCCCCGGCGGTAGCATGAAGTCGGTCCTGGCGGCGGCAGGATTCGGATGCGGCCGTCGGGCAGCTTCGAGATCGAGGGCGAGCAGAAGCAGCCGCAGGTGTTCGAGGATATGGACACGCGCCAGGGCGAGGCGGGCACGTCCGCCGACCGTGTGCCGCACAACCCGTGGCTGCTGCGATGTGCACGCCACCACCTGATGATGCGACAGGACGCCGGCTCCAGCCTGCGCGCCCTCACAAAGTGCGTACTGTCTGCCGCCGACGCCTCACACTCGACAAATGCGTGCCAAGTGACGTGTGACGGAACTTCTGAACCCCATGACGTTGCGTACACTTGGATATTTTCGTGTGAAGATGTCGATCAATTTCAATTTTGTTTTACTTCGCTACTTTGGCGTAAGTGAAATCTTCTATGTAAATGACTACCGGAAGAAAGTATAAATATAATTGAACAGATGCCATGACTGCATCAATACTGGCCGCACGTTTATTATCGCTGGCATTTCCGACGCTGATTATTGCGGCAAAAAACACCAGACAGAAAACTCCCGAGCATGGCATGGCTGCACTGAGCAGACATTGGCCAGAGTCCATCCTCAGTTAAGGCTCGTTCTCGCGATGTGTTAGCCGTTCGCCTGCCAGTACAATATTAGCCAAACCGAAATTAGCTTGTGCCAGGTGGTTTAATGTCAGGATGGTTAAAGTAAAAATTAGAGGCTGGAGTTGAACACCAAAATGGGGTAATCCAAGGCTGGAGTTGACCACCAAAAGGGGGTAACGAACAGGAAGTGCAAGCTCAAGCATCGGACAGGAATGAAGTTTAACTGAAGCTTATATGCCGGGAAGTATCCGGCTTGGCCATGAAAATGGAGTTACAGTCAATGGCTATCATGGTTTGCAACATGTTCAAGTTGGGCTGAGCGCTGTTCTCTGGCGAACTTGCTTTATGAACATAAAGTTGCATGTGTGAGCCTTACATTGCATTTATTGTTGTTACTTTCGTACGCTTCGTCTATATATACTCCGTGGTACATTGCTGAACACTGGTGCGTTTGTACACTGATGTGTTATGTGTGCACTCTGTAGCACACTGATGCTGTATGTGTACACTGGCACACTGATGTGTTATGGGTACGACTTTGTGGCGCACTGATGTGTTATGGGTACACTTTGTGGCGCACTGATGTGTTATGTGTACACTGTGGCACACTGATGTGTTTTGTGCATACCATGTGACGCATTGATGTGTTATCTGTGCACTCGTGGCACGCTGATATCTTATGTGTACGCTCTGTGTTTCTCTGTGATGATCAAGGTAGCTTACAACAACAGCAAGAAAGCACCGATCTACTCGCATTCCTTCAATATCCATCAACATCCCATCACATTGATCGAGGTGGTTGCCTTTGCCGTCGTTATGGACTGTCCCGTCACACATCCCGTCTCAAGTTACGCTCCATATCCAGCGCCCTATCTCTGCCTGCGTTCCGTCCCACATTCTACCCCATAACCTGTCGCATATCCAGTGCCATATCCCTGCCTGAATTCCGCTGCATATTATGTCTGTTATCCAGTCATATTTTGTCCCGTGTGCGACCTGCATCGCATCACATATCCCTTTCCATGTCCCATTCCACCTGTCCCGTCTACCATACTGTATCCCTTTCCATGTCCCATTCCACCTGTCCCGTCTACCATACTGTATCCCTTTCCATGTCCCATTCCACCTGTCCCGTCTACCATACTGTATCCCTTTCCATGTCCCATTCCACCTGTCCCGTCTACCATACTGTATCCCTTTCCATGTCGCATATGATCTCCAGTTCCGCCTATAATTCTGTATCCCGTTCTGTTTTCCATGTCTCTTACATGTTAGAGAATGTCATGACTCCCGTCTCCCGTCTTTCATCCTGTTCCATATCGCATCCCGTTATTCGTAACGTCCTGTGCCATTACGTCCCCGTCGAATCCCATCACCTGCTCTCTCGTGTCCTATGCTGTCCTGCCCTGGCCGATACGTGACCAGTGGCGTCGATGCGTCTTCAAGCCCAAATAACTGATTAATTTCTGTCGTGTCTCCTAGCCCACCTTCCACCCCGTTGTCAGCCCCCCCCTCCCGTCCCGCCTGCTCTGCAGTCCAGCTCCGCCTGTCCGTCCGGTGTCCCGCTCGACTTCCGGCCCGTCCCCTCCTACCCTCGTGTCCTGTCCTGTCTCCGTTCAATCTCCATTCTGGAGCATATTCTGTCCTGCCCAGTCTTGTTGCCGTCCTGAAACACATTGTCCTGCTCCGTCTTGTTGCCATCCTGAGTCACATTCTGTCCTGTCCCGTCTTGTTGCCGTCCTGAATCACATTCTGTCCTGCTCCGTTTCGTTGCCGTCATGAATCACATTCTGCCCCGTCTTGTTGCTGTCCTGAGTCACATTTTGTCCTGCCCCGTCTTGTTGCCGTCCTGAGTCACACTTTGTCCTTCCCCGTCTTGTTGCCGTCCCGTCACATTTTGTCCTGCCCCGTCACGTTTGCATTGCTCTCAGAGTATGACGAATCAGTGTGTTTTTGTGTTGGCATCGGCGGGCTCATCAGCTGATATCCATCTCACTGATGTGGCGAGACTCGGTTGTGGAACACCACACATTTTGCCGGGTAAAAAGCGGGTTCAGAATACTTCGGCAAACCTGCTGTTAACCAGACTGTAGACCGAATTTATTTTCTTAGAGAATGTCAGGCTTGCAATGAAGCTGGAGCTACCTGCGAGAAAAATTGTGTTCCAGACTTCCGTATAATTTGGCGGCAGTCCGTTCCAACGTGCCAGTATTGGTAACCAGGGCCTCGCCTCCAGTGTCGCTCGCCACCAGTGTAATCACCACACAGTAACACGTATCCCACAGTCATTGGCGGAGACCTCACGTCGGGGCCCACCGGGTCTGTGGACTGGTATCAGAGGGGCACCGAAGCAAACGTAGACGGCTGCTGATGCTCATCCAAGACATTTTCTGCTAATTACAGTTATCGTTTTTTAGCATGTTTTTAGCATGTTCTCGTTGTTTTTAGCATCATTGAAGGCATTTAGCAACCCTGCCATCGCCCTCTCCCCCTCCCCTGCCCCACTGATTGTTTTCCCAATATGACTTCGGACACTTGTTCCGCTCCACATTGCCTTCAGTGTACTTCCTGTAGTCATTATCCCAAACCCGTAAATACGCCAAGCCCTAAGTTCCTCTCTCAGCCTACTCTGCTACTGTATTATAAAGGTGTCATCGATTGTATTCATACATAAATTAATTTGCCTTCAAACATCTTGTTACGGAACTCCCACATTGTTTCATATCCTTACTATTTTTATTTTCTGACAAAAATAACCCAATTTTTTCATCACAATGTTGCTAAATGTCAAATATGATTCATGCAATGTACTTGAAAACGAGGGACGCTGAAAGACGCGAGGCAAAATCACCTCTTCCAGGGGGGGGGGAGGGGGGCAGGGACATTAAAATACTTTGTTTTCCGTCGTGGGAGTGTTCAGCTGGAATATTTTGAAGGTATCTGGATATTTTCGGCGTGTGATTTTAAACATGGGTAATCGCTACTCTTCGCCCGCGACCAATCGGCATGAGAGATTGGCGACGCTATATGACTCAACGGTCGACGTGTTGTAAAACCAATAACCAATAAACATGGGTAAAGACCTTGGGAGTTTAGGACGTCTGGACCGACCCCCCCCCCCATCTCTCCCGAATTAAAATCAACATTAGGGCCGTATGTGATGCACATCAGGTACGTGTAACACATGACGTACGCCACGTATTCGGCAGCAAAACGCATCGTGGACTCCCGAAATCTGAGGACCAGTCCCCACCAGTGGTGTTAAATGTTCTCAATTTGCACGTGTTGTCTCCCAACGCCGCCATTTTGTGTTGTGTGATGGCGCATCCGTGGAGCCGAATTTTTGTTCGAATTTATTTGGTATTGAATGCGAGGTCCGGTGCTGAGTGATGCCTCCGGCACGGCCGACCGTTTGGCAGAGTACATCCTGCTGGAGAACCTGACGTACAAGTACCAGTACCCGTGTGTGCTGGACCTGAAGATGGGCACCCGGCAGTACGCCGACGACGACACGGCGGCAAAACAGCAGCGCAAGAAGGCCAAGGTGGCCACCACCACGTCGGCCAGCCTCGGCGTGCGCATCAATGGCATGCAGGTCAGAGGCCGACCGTCGGCCGACGCCCGTGCTGCCAGTGCGTGCTTTGTTCATCCCTGGCGCATTTCACGAAAAGGCCTCGTCAAGGCACCGGCAGGGAACTTGCGAAGCTGAGATTGGAATAGATTTTGCATTTTGACCCTGTAATGGATCGCTTCTCAACAATGAAGCACAGTTGTTTAATCATTGCCACACTGAGGGTGGAGAAGAGAATCTGCCCCTGGCAGATGTTCTGATTAACTCGAAAACTCGCGGCGATATCAACGTCAAAATTTAAGTACCTGTTTGCACATCAATTCTGCAGTTTGTGGCCAAAGTGAAATTCTTGCTCATTGTGGGTCGGGCGTGGGTGATGTGGTGGCGTCACCTACCGCGACTTTTTACCCAAATGAAGTATGCAGAGATAAAAAATGCGCCAAAAGTCGAGGAACAAAGTTGTCAACGAGTTCTCGCCACCGAACAATACATTTAATGGGCAATAGTGTTGCCATTTCGGAATTATGGGTTTTGGTCAAATATGGTTGTGAAAATCCGTAAAACGAAGATAAACAAATATATTCTCGAGAGGTATGGATGTATTATATATAATATTACCGATAATCATAGATCATGCGTTCTAAGACTAGAAAGCCGGAGGTAAAAATATCAATACAGAGAACACTGTCCCATTCAATTCTGTACTCATATGAGAAAACCTGCTCCCCAAATATATATATATATATATATATATATATATATATATATATATATATTTATGTATGTATGTATGTATATGTGTATATGTGTGTATGGATGTATGTATCTGTGAAGCCGTGAATTGGTTTTGTATCAACATGGAGTGGCCAAAGAAAACTGAAATTCAGTCATTACGGATACATTCTGAAGTTGTCTATCAAGATTTACGGGATCCAAATTCCTTGAAAATCGATATTTCTAGGGCGAGTTTAGGGCGAAGGCGTGAGGGATCGGCCAGCAGCGTTCTGGCACAAATTACAGCGGGTATTTGAAGATGCATGCTGAAGTGATGCTTTGCGAGGGTCATACTTTATGAATGCCCGTCATGGTCATCTGCTGTGCGGTGGCGGCAAGCCTCCGTGCTCCAGATATCGTGCACCACTGACGATTCGCCATGTTTTCATCTCGTGTCCTTTTGTGCTGGCGAAGGTAGATATAATTTTGAATGCGTTCAGGTAGCTTCCCGTGGCGACGTTCTGGCAGTCAATTCCAATCGGGACTACTGATTAATTTATAATCTGGAGTGTCGTTCTCAGTGATATATACTCGTCACTGATACGCGTTGCATGTAAGGTCTGTTGCACGATAGCGTCATGCAGATGGTGTTCACCATGTGAAGCTTGGTACTGCATCGAATCGCATTTCGATGACCGTCTGAGTTATGGGCACAACATGACTGTAGCAGTTGAGGCGCCCTAAGGCCCAAATGGCTAACCAACTCATGAATGCTCGCAGGTGTACCAGGTGGATTTGTCGCGCTTCATTTGCCGCAACAAGTACTACGGCCGCAAGCTCACCATAGACGGCTTCAAGCAGGCGCTGTGCCAGTTCATCAACAACGGCACGGCGCTGCGCACCGACCTGCTGACGTCCATGATCGCGCGTCTGTCGGAGCTGCGCGCCGTCCTGCAGCGGCAGGTGTCGTTCCGCTTCTTCACCTCGTCGCTGCTGGTCATCTACGACGGCGAGGAGCCGCGCCGAGACGAGGCCAGTCGGCCGGTGCAGGTCGACGTGCGCATGATCGACTTCGCGCACGCCACGCACGAGGACTTCGACGACCCGGTGCAGCACAGCGGACCCGATCAGGGCTTCATTTTCGGTGTGGAGAACATCATCTCTGTGCTGAGGACGGTGTTGCAGGAGTACGGGTAGGGTGGGCGTGCCCGTCGCCGTAGACGGCAGTACAAAGCGTCGACTCTGCCGCCGGTGGTCGACCAGCGAAACGAGACCGAACTCGGAGTGGAACTCAGAGTGCAGGCCGGGCGCGGCGTGGAGCAGTGGCAGGTCTGCGGCCGAGTTGCCCGCTCCTTTGGCAGCTGTTGCTGGGCACGTGCGACGGCCGGGTCTGCGCCGGCCGGCAGAGGGCCTCCGCTCTGCAGCTGCCTCCCGGACGCATCCAGGCGAGCTTCCCCATTAGCGGACGGGTAAGGACGCGACAGATATACTGCCTCCATGAGGGGTGTGGGGTGGGGACACTGGATTTATTTCCTCCATGAGAGGTGTAGGGTGGGGACGCGAGATTTACTGCCTCCGTGAGGGGCGTGCGGGTGGGGTAAGCGATGCACTACCTCCATATGTGGTGTAGGGGTGGGGCAGGTGACGTATTTTCCGCGTGTGAATGTGTGGGCACAGTACTTTCAGCCGTTGTGTGGGGACGCCGGTGCAGCGGATGAGACCTGTGGCCTGCATGTTGTGGGGGTAGCAGCTAAGCGATGGCCGTCTGCTGATGAGGCGGGCGGGCTCAGACGATCGCATCACCATGGGCCGATGACGCGTGGTGGGATCCTCGCTGGCGGAGATGTCCACCGCCAGACGTCTGTGTCGCTGACGATAGCGCGCCACATTGGCACGGTTGGCGGCACGGCGGTCGCGTCCGTGCGGCCGCCCTGGTAGCTAAGTATTTGCGAGATGTTCTAGTCAGTGGGGCGCGTGCTGTGAGTGAGGGAGCCGCGAAGCGCTCACCTCACATGCCCCACCATACCCATCAGACTTCATACCAATGACGGCGTGAGGGAGCCGCCCCGTCAGACTGGACAAGGCAGCACGTGCTGCCGCACTCGACTGTCCGGTGTGGCGGCGGGCGGGCTGATATACTCAGCAGCGGGTCAGTAGGGCTGGCACAGTCCCACCGACGCTGGGCAGCGTGTCCGGCTGCTACCGTGTTGCGCCCATCACATTCGCCAGGGCTCGCGGTGCATTCACGCCAGAACAAATCTCGATTGTGACGTGGTGGTGGTGGTGGTGCAGGCCATGTAGCCCCATATGGGCAGACTGCGCCGGCCTCGCCGACGCTAAAGACGGCACTGTGGCGGGCCCAGCCAGTATCCAGATGGGCCAATGCTGGTTTTCATTACTGCGTGATTATCTGGAGCACAATTCCAGATGTGGTGTGACAGATTAACAATAAATTGTCTGTTTGCAAGGTGTTACATTTTTGGAAGTGAACGAATGCGTGCCAGCCTTCGTTGCGTTCCTGACGACATGATGACACTCAGTATGGTCGTGGTGCAAGTACAGCACGGGTAATGACAACCAGCCCAGTCCTGCACCGCCACACGCGATGCTAGTTATGTTTCTCTGTGCACTTCTGTCTGCAACTCCCGTGTTACGCAGTTATGAAGTGATCATGGCTGGTTGAAGAGACCATTCAGACACCAAGACGCATAGTGATTGGATTTGGAGATCTGTTGGCGCACCCAAAATACATCGGAGGTGGATCCAACAGCTGATGACCGACCATTTTGTCCGGTTGTAGCGGCTCCCAGTCCGTCAAGGACATCAAGTGTTCCGTAATTTATATTGCAGATAGATATTGTCCAGCGGCGTGGCGACATCAGGCAACATAGGTCAGCTATGTACACTGGGGCGGGGCCTGGTCGGCCTGGTCCGGTCGCGCTGGGCAGTTTTGATACGTCACAAGCGCCGCCAACCACGTCAGCGGCATTGGCGAGCCGCTGCCACCAGCACCGCCTGTCACGTCAGCAGGACAGACAGCCCTTCAGCCACTGCAACACAACACCGCCTGTCACGTCAGCAGGACGGGCAGCCCTTCAGCCACTGCAACACAACACCGCCTGTCACGTCAGCAGGACGGGCAGCCCTTCAGCCACTGCAACACAACACCGCCTGTCACGTCAGCAGGACGGGCAGCCCTTCAGCCACTGCAACACAACACCGCCTGTCACGTCAGCAGGACGGGCAGCCCTTCAGCCACTGCAACACAACACCGCCTGTCACGTCAGCAGGACAGACAGCCCTTCAGCCACTGCAACACAACACCGCCTGTCACGTCAGCGGCGGGCAGCTTCTGCCCGCCACGTCAGCAGGACAGACAGCCCTTCAGCCACTGCAACACAACACCGCCTGTCACGTCAGCAGGACGGGCAGCCCTTCAGCCACTGCAACACAACACCGCCTAGGCGACGTCAACAGGACAGGACGGGCAGCCCTTCAGCCACTGCAACACAACACCGCCTGCGACGTCAGCAGGACGGGCAGCCCTTCAGCCACTGCAACACAGCATTGCCCGCCACGTCAGCAGGACAGACAGTCCTTTAATCAATGCAACACAACACCGCCTGCGACGTCAGCAGGACGGGCAGCCCTTCAGCCACTGCAACACAACACCGCCTGCGACGTCAGCAGGACGGGCAGCCCTTCAGCCACTGCAACACAACACCGCCTGCGACGTCAGCAGGACAAGCAGCCCTTCAGCCACTGCAACACAGCATTGCCCGCCATGTTAGCAGGACAGACAGTCCTTTAATCAATGCAACACAACACCGCCTGCGACGTCAGCAGGACGGGCAGCCCTTCAGCCACTGCAACACAACACCGCCTGCGACGTCAGCAGGACGGGCAGCCCTTCAGCCACTGCAACACAACACCGCCTGCGACGTCAACAGGACAAGCAGCCCTTCAGCCACTGCAACACAAACCAGTGTTAAAATATTATCGTCTACTTTATCCAGCTACATTAACATCAGTGCCATTAGCTTGCTGTCAATCTGACTCCTTTTGATGCGCGTTACATCCGTGATTCCTACAATGTGATGCGCTGGGTTTTTTAGTTTTATATATTTAATTACACCAATACTGTCACATCATCCACACTCGGTCAATCACCATATGTTAGGCTACTGTTGTTGTTGTTGTTTGATGTTCATATTCCGTCATTTCGAATTTGGTGAGCATTAGCAGCACGTGTCGTGCCCACCCTGTTCCACCCCTTACAGAGTGTGACAGACTCATGCGCATGTAACACTGAGGTATTGCCCTTCAGTATCCTATCGCAGGTACTCATTATCCCGGTAATATGTGGGGTGCGTACAGTGGCGGATCCAGCATTTGGCCAAGGGGAGGTTATCCCGGATTTTGATCCCCCTAAGCTTTAGTGCCCATACCGTGCATTTGTGATCACCGGGGATGGGGTTACTCTCATCGGTGTCTACTGGTTAGTCTCCGCGAAAATGTCCGGACTGTATTGCAGGTAGCATCGTGCCATAGCTGGTACTATTTGTGAATTTCGTGACGTCAAGACATTTTTCCCAGATGACACCAGCAAGTAAAGAGGGTGTCTGAGGCAATGGAGAGAGATCCTGAGTAGTCACACGGGGCGCATATCACTCAAAGAAAGCCCAGTCTATAAAGGCCCTTGAAAAATGCGTGCGCCCATTACGAAACTGCCCCTGCCCCTGGGCCCAGGGATCCTTCATATCGTCTCGGAGCCCTCTCCGACAGCTAGGGAACCCTCTCCGTCGGCTCTGACCCCTCCGTCGACTCAAGGGCTCTCTTACTTGGCTCAGGGACTCTGTGTGGACGGAATCTTCTTCATGAGCCCGGGGACCCTTTCAACGACCCGGGCCCCCTCCATCGGACTAGAGGGCCTTCACGTTGGCCCAGGGCTGGGCTCTCAGAGTATGTCTGTGGGAATTTCGTCGACTCGGGGCCCTCTTCACCGGTTCAGGACCCTCTCCATCAGCCCAGGACCCTTCCCATCAACCCTGATCCCCTGTCGTCAGCCCAGGGTTCCTTCACGTCGGTTGAGTGGCATACTCTGTTCAAGACGGCACTGGGACCATCACCGATCGCCCCGAGACACCTGGAACGGAAAATGTCCTGTGTGCTTCGTCACGGCCTATGTTGAAATGGAACGTGTTCAACGGTTCATGGGGAGGGGAGGCATGCCCCATGGCTCCTGGATCGCTAGTGGGTACGTTCGACTTGGCATATGTTAATGTAGCCAGGGCTGAGATGAAGGTGGTCATGTCATGATGCCGGGCTGGACAACGGACAGGCCCTTTGTCGGACTTCTCAGCTATTCCCTACACTCCTTGCGCTCAGGCTCACCTCGGAAATGGTCAGTTTCACGATGCCGTTCTGCAGGGGATCCTTTTTGTCGAAGATCTCGAAGGCGACGCACAGCTGCAGCACGGCGCCCACGAAGTCGCCGAAGCGGAGCGTGCCGTCCTTGCGCCGGTAGCGCTGCGTCAACACGGTCATCACGTCCGTGTTCAGCTGGAAGCCAACCTCGGCCAGCGCGTCCCTGAACCTGTGGCGGCGGCCCGGCGTAACCCGACAGAAGGCGTGGAGCGGCCGGGCCCGGGACTATGCACAAGCGCGTCCCCGATATCAGGCTGTGTTGTGTGCAGCTGTGTACGCTGTTGGCCACACACCACATCAACCAGGTACTGAGCTGGTGTCGGGCTTCAGCAGCGTGTCATGGATCAATGATCGGCAGAGAGAAGCGACATATTCACTAGCTCTTTAGTGATACAGGAAATTGTAGATTGGGTGGAATTGCTGAATTTCTTTCTGACTCCTGCCAGCCTTCCTAAGAACTACTCACGCAGCCTAGGGGGAATACCCCAGGTTGGGAACGGCTGCCCTAGCCGGTGTTTTTTTAAGGCCATCGTCAGCTCAGTGATGCCGTAACTGGGTCAGACCACGCTTCAGTGGCTTCTGCCGGAGTAGCCGACTGGTAGGTAGCCTGAGCAGTGTCTCAGTGATGCCGTAACTGGGTCAGACCACGCCCCAGTGGCTTCTGCCGGAGTAGCCGACTGGTAGGTAGCCTGACCTCAGCGATGCCGTAACTGGGTCAGACCACGCTTCAGTGGCTTCTGCCGGATCAGCCGACTGGTAGGTAGCCTGACCAGTGTCTCAGCGATGCCGTAACTGGGTCAGACCACGCCCCAGTGGCTTCTGCCGGAGTAGCCGACTGGTGGGTAGCCTGACCAGTGCCTCAGTGATACCGTAACTGGGTCAGACCAGGCCCCAGTGGCTTCTTCGGGTAGCCGGGAGGTAGCCTGAGCAGTGTCTCGTGGGAACTGGGCAGACCAGTCGTCTGCCGACTGGTAGGTAGCCTGACCTCAGCGATGCCGTAACTGGGTCAGACCACGCTTCAGTGGCTTCTGCCGGATCAGCCGACTGGTGGTAGCCTGACCGTGCTCGGTGGTAACTGGTCCCACGCCCAGGTTGCGGGGTGGACGTGTCTCAGTGATGCCGTAACTGGGTCAGACCACGCCCCAGTGGCTTCTGCCGGATCAGCCGACTGGTAGGTAGCCTGATCAGTGCATTGGTGTTGAGAAGTGTGCACGGCTAGGCTGTATCCATGAATCCCTGAAGTCTCGGCCAACTTGGCCGAAATAATTTGGAATTCTTCTTGGATGCGGCCACGGTCACGGTCGAAAGGTTCTGACATTGCAAAAGCTATGTTCAAAGTCCAGTCATTGGAACAGGATTACAAAGTCGAAATTTCTTGATAAGTCGTTCGGCGTGCAACCAAGCTGCCAATGCACTTGGGAAAAGAAGTGCCTTCATGTTCACTTGAAACCTTCAAGATTGAAGATGGATTTGGCTTATGTGCATGGGCGTAGGAAAATGGGTATGCTATATGGCTCTCTGATATATCAGGGGGCGTGATCTCCTTGCCTTTAGTAGTGGGTAGCCGGGGATATTAACTGACCCACGTTTCTTAGTTTATCCGATAAAAAATACGGGCAAAATAACCAAGGGATGTTTTGACGAATAAAAAAGGAGAGACTGGATATTTCTTTCTGTTTCAGTGATGTTATTATAATAAAATAGAAAAGTGCTTAGCAACACGATCGTAATCCCACATTGAAGGGGCAATTATTGATCAGTTAGCGGCACATTACCCCTACTCAACTTCTCTTCAGATCGCATAACGTCGATCCGATATGGACCCCATGCTTTTAGGCCATGTAGCCTTTAGGAATACGGACATTTTGTGCTCGGAAACCTATGCATCTGTACGGACATTATCGATTGCGAACATTTGCTTGGACACCTTTTCAATCACGAACCAACATACGACATTGAATACATGTCCTTGTATTTTTTTTTTACAATTTCAAACCACCTGCAGAGTTCTGGCAAACTGATCGCGAGCACAGATGGGAAAAGCGTGGAGGCTTTCCAAACATGGATGGGTCAGGGGTTTCAGTCATTGCTTAATGCAATGTAAATTGACAAATGATTGGCATTAAATAATGCATCGTAAGAAAAGAAACTCCTCCAGATTAGGTGCAATGATGACAATTAGTACTACGTTTTGGGTTTAAGATGATACAAATTCAATACGGGAAATTCGACCCCAGTGCATTTCATGTGTAGAATGCAAATTAAAATTTTGTTCAAGTTAATTTGCTCCGATAAATTAAGCCTGTATCCGCACAATTTTCAGCAGGAATTTTGGAAACTAGGAATGTATGCTCCGATATGAAACCCAAGTCTCCTTATCCAAAATGAGCGCAGCAGAACGGACTGCTTCAAATACATACCGTTCCGCCTTGAGGACCCCCGTCTTCTCCTTAGTATGGTTCTTAAAGACGCCCTGCCACAGCTTGAGGCTGCACATGAGATCCTTGAAGTCGCTGAAGCTGAGCCTGCCGAACATGGTGGTGTCCATGGCGAAAATGATCTGTCGACAGACGGCGATGGTGGCGCAGCTCTTGATGTAGTCTGAAATGAGAAGCGGCCGTCAGTCAATGGTGGACAGCCGTGGTCTGAGGCTCGGGAGCGACCGTCAGTCTATGGTAGGCGGCCGTGGTCTGAGGCTCGGGAGCGGTCATCAGTCAATAGTGGACAGCCGTGGTCTGAGGCTCGGGAGCGGTCATCAGTCAATAGTGGACAGCCGTGGTCTGGGGCTCGGGAGCGGTCATCAGTCAATAGTGGACAGCCGTGGTCTGGGGCTCGGGAGCGGTCATCAGTCAATAGTGGACAGCCGTGGTCTGAGGATCGGGAGCGACCGTCAGTCAATAGTGGACAGCCGTGGTCTGAGGGTCGGGAGCGACCGTCAGTCAATAGTGGACAGCCGTGGTCTGAGGATCGGGAGCGACCGTCAGTCAATAGTGGACAGCCGTGGTCTGAGGATCGGGAGCGGTCATCAGTCAATAGTGGACAGTCGTGGTCTGGGGCTCGGGAGCGGTCATCAGTCAATAGTGGACAGCCGTGGTCTGAGGATCGGGAGCGGTCATCAGTCAATAGTGGACAGTCGTGGTCTGGGGCTCGGGAGCGGTCATCAGTCAATAGTGGACAGCCGTGGTCTGGGGCTCGGGAGCGGTCATCAGTCAATAGTGGACAGCCGTGGTCTGGGGCTCGGGAGCGGTCATCAGTCAATAGTGGACAGCCGTGGTCTGGGGCTCGGGAGCGGTCATCAGTCAATAGTGGACAGCCGTGGTCTGAGGATCGGGAGCGGTCATCAGTCAATAGTGGACAGCCGTGGTCAGAGGCTCGGGAGCGGCCGTCGGCCTCTGTGATCCGATGCTCGAGAGCGCCACCAGTGCGGGTACAGCCGGAACAGCCTGCATCACCCGGCACAGATACATCAGCACATCCGCTCACCACAGCAGAGACTCCAAGAGGCCCTAAGCAAGCTGATGCGTGATGGAGAACTCTGAGGCAGTCAGATGTCTCTATCGTGGACCAAGTAGCTGGAAAAAAGCTCGCTACGGGCCGACAAGTAGGCCGGATAGCTTGTACTTTATATTCTTAGCAATGAAAAAGGGACGCTACCAACATGTGCATCACGGAGAAAAGAGTCCTCAAAAGATGACCTAACTATACAATTATTTCGTAAAAACTACCCTGAAGACATCGGCTGCGCGCGGCACATTTGAAGGCAGCGCACATAATGGACCTTTTTTAGCTGATGCACATTTACGAAATCATAGGAGAAACGAGAGTATAATCAGGAGATGATATTAATAATGATGACCTGCACACATGCGACACGTCGTGTGAAAGAAAAATGTGCAACTCACGATTTGACTGTGGAAACGTACGATACCGTGCTTGACACTGTGGAAGCTGGCCATTCAAGTTAGGAAATGCATTGTATGTTTTCTTGTAGTTAACAATTCTTGAACGCAGAATAATGCTACAGAAGAAGTGTCTCTTAGAATGGGAATATGCCTTTTTATCTGATACGCTTCCTGTACCGCATGCGAAGCTTTTTTCTTTGTGGAGGTGATCAATGTCCCGCCAATAATTTGCATTTGAAGATGTCCTTGTCCCATGGCCCAAAAAATAGTCCAACACTAAATATTCCGCGTGCATACAAGCAATGGGGAATTATTTAATACAAGAAGTCTCATATCTTGAATGCATATGTGAACTGTTCAGAAAATATTTATTGTGCGACAAATATGTATATATATATATATATATATATATATATATATATATATATATATATGTATATATTGCTTAGTTTCTTCAGGTTTGGACAATGCCACCGCTACAGCAATAACACCCCTGTTCTATAATATCCGCTCCTGAAAAGCTTCGTATTTGGTTCGTGAATTGATGAATTATGGATTGCATTCACATAAGGACCATGCGCGGAACAAATCCTAATCTAGTCTTTTCAACAAAAGTTTCATAACGTCATTAACATACCCCATAACCATTAATGCGCGACTTGTGAGCTATTAGATGACAGACATGGTGAATATGATTTCCGCCAAAATAAGCTTATACATTAGGCCGTGCTCGAAACATCTATGCATCCGTTTAGTATCAGTTGTCCTGGGTACTCTTGAAGACTATACAATGTCGAGTTAAGTTGAAATTAATTGGAATTCATATAATTTATTTTAATTCATATTACCTAATTTTACTTAATATCATTCATTGCATAAAGTATTCCAGCACGAATTGCGGATGGGATTCCCACCGCAGCCAATTGCGGATGGGATTCCCACCCCAGCCAATTGCGGATGTGATTCCCACCGCAGCCAATTGCGGATAGGATTCCCACCGCAGCGAATTGCGGATGGGATTCCCACCGCATCCAATTTCGACCGTTGAAGACTAGAATGTAATCAGTTCGAGACGGATTTCGATCGCGCCCGTGCATAGCTGGTTAAAGCGGCAACTGTATACCACAGCTGGCTGGAGCGGAAGTTAAAGCGGCACCTGTACACCACAGCTGGCTGGAGCGGAAGTTAAAGCGGCACCTGTACACCACAGCTGGCTGGAGCGGAAGTTAAAGCGGCACCTGTACACCACAGCTGGCTGGAGCAGCAATGCACCATGCGCCGCTGGTTGGAGCGGAAGTTAAAAGCCTTTAATGTGTCGTCGTCGACAGTATTCGCCGCAGTTCCAACACACCACACAGTGCGCACTAGCCGGCCGATACGCCGCTGCTCCGGCTGCACTCACCGTTGGGAAGACAAGCCTCCAGCAGTTCTTGCAACTCGAATGCGTTCACTGTCTTGTGCTCGTCGGCCAGCTGCAGGAACACAGCTTCGTACTGGTTGAAGCCCTTGCCGTCAACATTGGACGGGGCCTGCAGGCACGTCACGGGGTCACCGGGTCAGGGCGGCGCAACTGACATTATCGCTCCAATAGAGCTCGACACACTGATACACAACACGACACACCTACGCACTCAAGAGGGACGGAAGAGCGGACGGACACGCACGCGGGGAGAGGAGCAAGAGCAAGAGCGAGAGAGCAAAAGAGAAAGAGAGAGAGAGAGAGAGAGAGAGAGAGAGAGAGAGAGAGAGAGAGAGAGAGAGAGAGAGAGAGAGAGAGAGAGAGAGAGAGAGAGAGAGAGAGAGAGAGAGAGAGATAGAGATAGAGATAGAGATAGAGATAGAGATAGAGATAGAGATAGAGATAGAGATAGAGATAGAGATAGAGATAGAGATAGAGATAGAGATAGAGATAGAGATAGAGATAGAGATAGAGATAGAGATAGAGATAGAGATAGAGATAGAGATAGAGATAGAGATAGAGATAAAGATAGAGAAAAAGATAGAGGTAGAGATAGAGATAGAAATAGAAATAGAGATAGAGATAGAGATAGAGATAAAGATAGAGATAGAGATAGAGATAGAGATAGAGATAGAGATAGAGAGACAGAGAGAGAGAGAGAGAAAGAGAGAGAGAGAGAAAGTGAGAGAGAGAGAGATAGAGATAGGAAGAGAATGAAGAGAATGGAGCATCGAGCGAAATGACTAGATAAAAATACAAAGCACGCGCAAACGTTGCAGCCATAGAAACAGACAGACAGGCTTCGTGGGGGTGGTCGCAAAACACACAAGCATGTACACACATCTAGTCATTCAGAACGTCTTCTTCAGTCAAGTAAAGCTATATCAGATTGCAGTCTATCTACATCAACAATCACCGACATCAGCAATACATGTCCAGAGTCGTGTAGATCCACAATCAGCCGGCCATCTTTAGGGTCTTACGACAGATCAGGTTCTGATATTGTATTAATATTGGACACCACGAAACCCCATCCAGATTTGTACGGCAAGTCCACGCTTCAACAGCCGTTATCCAAGGATTGAACACGCCATCTCCACATCGAAAGCACACCTTGAGAATGGGATTGAGCAGGACGGCAGGCGTGGTGTCGATATACCGCAGTTTGACGGCATTCATGGAGAAGACGCGCAGAGTGAACTGCGCCTCCTGCGACGGCTCGAACGTTGTCGGCACGATGATGTAGCCTCCCGCCTCCAGTGGACATCTGTGGGACACCTGCGACCCGACACAAACACACGCCGCCGGTCAGTCCCCGCCGGTCGCCAGGGTGCGCGGAATTCCGGCTCGGTCCAACTCGGCGAAGCACGGGCGTTGGTTCCTCCACGAGTGTTTACCACCGCATGCACTGCAACCAGACGGTACACGACGCGTTCTTATGGAACCCACTGACGGTTGTTTCGAGTGAGGGGCTGCGGCAGCTCAGTCGGTAGGACGTTATGCTCTTGATCGTATGGTCGTGGATTCGAATCCCGCAACCGGCGGGGTTACCGAGTCCGGCCGAAACCGATCGGCGTGAAACTTGGCGACACCATGTTACCTAGCATTTCAATATGTCATGAAAGAACACATTCTTTCAGGTAAGCAGCAGAGCCAAGCTGACCTCAAGTCACCTCATGGGCGGCGCCACAAGTGGGGCACAGGGACGCGACCCCTCGTATCGCCAGATAAGTATTCGACTCGGGAAAGATCCCTTAACATGATGGGAAAAAATGCTGCGGCACTGATCTGACGTAACCTGACTATATTTTCTTCGACAACGGGAAAAAAACAGTGGAGGATGAATCATCAGCAATGTCATATGGCAATGCGCTGCGGCATGCGGTTTCCTAGTAGTCACTACAAAACCGTTCGGAATGAGGAGGCACCAACAAACTAAATGTGTGCACTTACAACTCTGCCTGTTCCCCATAAATTGTGTAGGTAAACTGGGTCTCAACCCTCACTCAACAGCGTTGTCACTTTATCCCTTCCTCGCCTGAAAAGCCCTGGGTCATGGTATAATGTGCATCCACTAGGGTTTGAGAACATGAATGTCAGGGTAGCAGGGGGGGGGGTCGGAATTCCCGACCCACTCTGGATCTGCAACCATGCCAAGTGGCATCGAAGATAAATATTTCAACCCTCGTTTATCAAGAGAAATGATATGGAATGAACCCCTCCAAAAATACACCTTCGATATATATATATGTGTGTGTATGTGCGTGTGTGTGTGTGTGTGTGTGTGTGTGTGTGTGTGTGTGTGTGTGTGTGTGTGTGTGTGTGTGTGTGTGTGTGTGTGTGTGTGTGTGTGTGTGTGTGTGCATGTATGTATATATTGGCGATATGTGTCGAAGATGCCAATAAGTGACATTATGCCTAGCGGTACACATCCGGGTGCTGTACCTGCTCGCCGTCACACCACAGCACCTACCTGACGGCCGTTGGTGTACTGCGAGTTCACCAGGCTCTTGTTCTTCTTGAAGAAGTTGTTGTCGATGGAGTCGACGCCGCTTTCTGGCAGCGGGTAGACGGTGAAGCCGACCACGCGCGGCTCAGTCACCGTGTGCTGCGTCAGCGACACCACCGCCTCCTCCGGCTCCGTCAGCACCAGGTGCAGCCGCGGGTTAATGTGGAACGTGTCTGCGCAACGGTCACGTGTCAGACACTGTACCGCGTGCGGCCACGGGTTAATGTGAAACGTGTCTGCGCAACGGTCACGTGTCAGACACTGTACCGCGTGTGGCCACGGGTTAATGTGGAACGTGTCTGCGTAACGGTCACGTGTCAGACACTGTACCGCGTGCGACAGCGGGTTAATGTGAACCGTGTATGTGCAGCAGTTCAAGGGCGACGCTATCAGGAGCGGAAGCATGGGCTTACACATCTTTGCATCCCCTCTTCTCACAAAAAAAGAATCCGAAGACGCTAAACATAACAAAAAGCCAATCATATTATCCTAGGCTCTCAGGCTGGAAAACACATGCATAGTGAAAGCAGGCCCCTGGAGCTTTCGAAAAGACACCCGATGGAAGATCCTTAGCCAGGAGGCCCGTTAGTCTTGATCGAATGCCCATAAAGATCACAAGAAGATCCCAACACCCAGTAGGTGCCCCCTTACATTGCCCGCGGGCAACAGAACAGGGTGCTCAGAGCTGAGCTGCGCTGGCGTTGGATGAGCTGCGCTACCTGCGTTGTTCCTGCAGCCGCCGGCGGTGACGCCTCGTCGCCACGAACCCTGGTACACCTTCACCTGCCACGGCACCCGCGAGCGCAGACTCGGCTCGTCCCGGGCCGTGTCCTGGTCCAGGTGGACCACTTCCAGGTGTGTCAGCGTCTTGACAAAGTCAGAGTAGGGCATCCTGCGACCAGACACAGCCTGTCACCTGTGTCACCTGTTACGCAGGACATCCTGTCACCAGACACAGCGTTACGCAGGACATCCTGTCACCAGACCCAGCGTTACGCAGGACATTCTGTCACCAGACACGGCCGTTACGCAGGACATCCTGTCACCAGACACGGCCGTTACGCAGGACATTCTGTCACCAGACACAGCGTTACGCAGGACATTCTGTCACCAGACACAGCCGTTACGCAGGACATCCTGTCACCAGACACAGCCGTTACGCAGGACATTCTGTCACCAGACACAGCCGTTACGCAGAACATGCTGTCACCAGACACAGCCGTTACGCAGGACATCCTGTCACCAGACACAGCCGTTACGCAGGACATTCTGTCACCAGACACAGCCGTTACGCAGGACATCCTGTCACCAGACACAGCCGTTACGCAGGACATTCTGTCACCAGACACAGCCGTTACGCAGGACATCCTGTCACCAGACACAGCCGTTACGCAGGACATTCTGTCACCAGACACAGCCGTTACGCAGGACATTCTGTCACCAGACACGGCCGTTACGCAGGACATCCTGTCACCAGAAGCGGTCGTTACTAAGCCTTCCATGAGAGCCATTGCCGTGAGATGACACCAGGGACTTAGGTACGCTGCTGACAAGTGGAGGGGCCAACGCCATTTCGTTCCAAAAGACTCACGGCTAAAATCAGGAAAAGTGTGGCGGACCATGAACCTCCGGCTCCCCACGTTTCCATGCCTCTGAATGGTGCCATAGAACAGCAGAGGTGACCACAGACAGTAACGTGATAACACAAATTGACACTGAGAAGGAACGGGGAGCTCAGAGATACGCATGGCTTGTATGCATAGAAGTTCATCCTGTTGAGGTGTCAATGCTAAAGATGCATTGCGCTTCCTCCAATCAATGGACTTCGTAATATGCAGGCAGCTTCAGTTGGTCACCCCCGATGCAAGGAAATGCGCATGAGCTATGCAACTCCCAGAGTACCTTTGGTCAGAGGAATAGTTGTCGGTAGGCGGCCAGTGGTTCGGGGAGCCGCGGCTCGAGCAAGCTTGTGAATCAGTTATCGGTGAAATACTAGCCAAGATCTCATGAGAAGCAAAAGCAAGAGGTCAATAACTAAAGGAAAAAACAATCCTTTAAGGGAAGCATTTGAGAATACCTCTGTTCAGGCTAAATGTGTGTTTTGCCTGCGTGCACGGGGTGGCGCCACCAGTGATCATTGTGCCAGATATGCCTCAATGCTCGGTGCGGGAAACGTTGTCGTGACGGAGCATGAAGCTTCAAACGCATGGTCAACAAAAACGAATATTCGATACACCCATGACTTCGTCATTTTATTGATTATTTTATATGTTTTGTTTCCATCACATATTTTATGGGTTATTTTCTAGTTATTTTAATATAAAAAAACGACTCTGAAAACATACAGGAACGTCCAGCGCTGTCGCTGTACAAAAAAAAATGGTTGAAAGATTATATTTTCTGCGTTCAGTGAGTAGGGACCCGGCGAGTGGAAAATCCTGCCCACTTACGTAACGAGCGAAGGATGTGGGTGACGGCGACACGCATGGTCATTGAACACTTATGTACGACACTGTTGACTTACTGCACATGCACTATCCTACCAGTTTGTTTCATATCACATCCGAGGTAGTTCGGCTGTTCATCGATGTATGTCGATCTAATCAGAATCGACAGCATACATGACAACAAATGCAAATAATATGCATGTGCACATTATTTGCATGCGCATGTGCATGTGTGCAAATACTTGCACTATGAATGAATATATTGAAACAAGTAAATCTTCCACGGTTCAAAATAACCCACTCTGGGTGAACCACTAACATTAGCAACGCCTACTAGCGCCCTCTCACCAGCACAGCCCACGTGACAGCATCCTCTCACCAGCACAGCCCACGTGACAGCATTCTCTCACCAGCACAGCCCACGTGACAGCATCCTCTCACCAGCACAGCCCACGTGACAGCATCCTCTCACCAGCACAGCCCATGTGACAGCATTCTCTCACCAGCACAGCCCATGTGACAGCATTATCTCACCAGCACAGCCCATGTGACAGCGTCGTCTCACCAGAACTCTCCATCGACCAGGGTGTGCGGGCCGAGGCGTTCCCGCTCCAGAGCGCTGACCTCGTCCCATTCGAGCGAGCCGCGAGCCCACCGGCCGACATATTCGCCCGTGTGGCCGAGAGAGGAGCGCAGCCGTATTAGCTGGGTCGGCTCTCCGCTGAACTGGGTTACCTGACGGACACCGGGCCAGTTGACGGACACCGGGTCAGTTGACGGTCACCGGGGTCAGTTGACGGACACCGGGGCCAGTTGACGGACACCGGGTTAGTTGACGGACACCGGGGTCAGTTGACGGTCACCGGACCAGTTGACGGACACCGGGGTCAGTTGGCGGACACCGGACCAGTTGACGGACACCGGGTCAGTTGACGGTCATCGGGCCAGTTGACGGTCATCGGGCCAGTTGACGGACACCGGACCAGTTGACGGACACCGGGGTCAGTTGACGGTCATCGGGCCAGTTGACGGACACCGGGGTCAGCTGACGGTCATCGGGCCAGTTGACGGACACCGGGGTCAGTTGACGGTCATCGGGCCAGTTGACGGACACCGGGGTCAGCTGACGGTCATCGGGCCAGTTGCCGGTCACCGGGGTCAGTTGACGGACACCGGGCCATTTCGGGGTCAGTTGAGAATCAGATGGGAGTCATCTGTTCAGTTGGTGGGCTGGTTGGTGGTCACTGACCAGTTGCAGCTGGGGGAGGGGGAAGTGGGAGGGAATTGATACGGCAATGCGATCAGCTTAGCTTAGCTCCATTATGTGAAATCAAGATGCTTGATACTTGATTATTACGGCAGAAAATGTGATTTGTTGCCTGCTTGATATTGTCTGCAGTTGTGCTCTATGTTTTGTACTGATGAAGACCTATTGAGGTCGAAACGTTTACATTAAAGCCATCTCCACATAATTTGTTTGTTTTCATCATCCATCCTCATTCATATATATATATATATATATATATATATATATATATATATATATATATATATATATATATATATATATTATATATAAGCGCTTGTGACAACAATAAGTGTGATCTTTAACTCTAAAATGAGTTACTTCGGACCATTTTTTTCTTTTTGTTGCAGATTGGTGTGAACTGTGATAGCTAGATGAATACCGAAATAATGTTTTGAAAATGGTGAAAGTACACCAGAACGTTAATAATAAATGAATGATATCGGACGAATACTTTATGACCTAAATGAAGAGCAGAGACGAACAATCCGAGAGTTGGAAAGATGCACGAAAAAGGATTTAAAATGGAAGATATGCTGTGGTCTTTAAAACACACACACACGCACACACGCACACACGCACACACGCACACACGCACGCACGCACGCACGCACGCACGCACGCACGCACGCACGCACGCACGCACGCACGCACGCACGCACACACACACACACACACACACACA